>LR812535.1:57990080-58337039 GCA_903798195.1 Danio kyathit
GGTTTTTAATGCATGAGGTGATCATTGTTGCAGTAGTTTATGCTGTTGTTCAGCCACGACATCGCAGAAATAGAAACTGTTTCCAAAATATAATCTTTGTATTTGTCGTCATGGATGGTTTGGACAAAACGTTTTACCAAGGAAAAGATTAGGGTTAGGGCTGAACAATTAATCACTATATATTTATTTATACATACACATTTAATGAATATAGATATTTATATATTGAGTCAAAAAATATATATTTCTTTTATTTAAAGTGTGTAAACTACAATATTGAGCTTAACCTTGACATTACAAAATTGAATCTCCAATCAAATCCTAATATCAGTCCAGACAAATTGCATTTAGATATTTTCCCTAAATCTCCCAGCTCTAGCACGTCACATATTGTTAGGAAAAGGTCTTTCCTAAATAGATTGCTCAATACATTTAGAATTTGTTTATCTCAATCTCACTAGTACTTTGTGAATTTACATAGTTTTTTTGTTTTATTTGTCTGCAGACCAATGTAGCCTTAGTGTCTCCTCTCCTGCGCCTGGAGAACAACCACTGTCACATAGAGGAGAGCGAGTATGTGCTGAAGAAAGCCCACAAATACAGCGAACTCATCATTCTCTATGAGAAAAAAGGCCTTCATCAGAAAGGTGCACTCAACTTTCTCATCATTCTGCTTGCTGACATGTGGGACTAGATAAGGGGTGGGCAGCCTTCAGGCTATAGAGTGCTTTTGTGTTACATGATGTATTATGCAAAATGTTAATTGCTCAAGGAAAAATGTACAAATTTCATAGTCAAATGTATTTATTAAATGGTCAGACACATGCTTGTTTAGTTAATATTCCTGCAAAAAGTGCAAAATTACTATATTTTTGAATTATTATATATTATATTATATTTTGAGTAGGGCTGCATGATGCTGGAAAAAAAAACACAATAAGCGATGTTGAGTATTGATATTTCTTACAATAGAACATTTGCCTAGAAAAAAAATGCTATTTTTTTAGGGGTGTGACAAGATCTCGTCACGCCATGGACATTGCATCAAGATGCTTACTGGTTTTAAAAGGCCTAGATTAAAAGAAAATAGCCAGATGAGAACGTTTTTTGTTATAAACTACAGCAAAACAACTTGTCAAGAAGAAAATAAAAAACTAAACCATGCAAACTGAATAAATACAGGAATGGAGGAAAAAAGAGCGCTTTATTATCAGCTGTTAGTCAGCGCCCGCTTTTTTTTTTTTTTTCTGGTGATTGCGCCTTTTGCCGTGTGCTGTGTAATTGCAGTCAATCATGTACGAGTCACATTTAAAAGATGATAAATGTAAGCAGGTCAGCAAAGAAAAATCGGACGCTGTCAGTAAATCCGAATTGACCATCAAGGTCTTCAATGTAAATACACTGAAATGCTATAGGACAAAGGCCTGTCAGTAGAGTTTGCTATTTTCTATTTAAATATTAACAAATATTTTGCAGTGTTTGCATGTTCATTGCATAGAATTCAATTTAAACTAATATAAAACTATTGCATACTTAAAATTATGGGAATAATTATGGAAATTGTATACATAAAAAATGGAAGTAAATTTATTACAAGTTAATTAAAAAAACAAATGTTTTGCAATTTGTGATTTATATTTTTTATTTTTTATAAAAATCTATTTTCCATTCATATATTAGCAAAATATTTGAATTCTAAGATTATTCCATTGATATTCATTCATTCATTCATTCATTTTCTTGTCGGCTTTGTCCTTTGCGGGGTCGCCACAGCGGAATGAACCGCCAACTTATCCAGCACGATTTTACGCAGCGGATGCCCTTCCAGCCGCAACCCATCTCTGGGAACTTCCACACACACATTCACACTCATACACTATGGACAATTTTGCTTACCCAATTCACCTGTACTGCATGTCTTTGGACTTTGGACTGTGGAACCCACGCAAACACAGGGAGAACATGCAAACTCCACACAGAAACGCCAACTGACCCAGCCCAGCCGAGGTTCGAACCTGCGACCCAGCGACGTTATTGCTGTGAGGCAATTGATATTCATCATTAAGGATTTCTTTAAAATAGTGTAATAATCTCGTTTCGTTCTCGTGAACCCAATCTCGTGTCTCGTCTCGTCTCGTGGAGCAGGCGTCTCGTCACCTTCCTACTATTTTTTTAAGCTATGTTTTTCAATTATTTATTTATTTAATTACATTAAAATCAGCAGATAAAATATATTTTTTCAGGTCTACTTCAGACTAAAAAACTGTATCAAGCTGCAAACATTTCATCTTTAAAAAAGTATGAGTGAGTGAAAACCTCAGCAGATATTCGGATCTGATTGGCTCTTGTCATTTTCCCGCCATTAGTGTTTGCTTTCACCTTTGGGCTCCAGCCAATAGCAGAACAGCAACTATTGGGGAGGTGAAGATAAAGATAGTACGGCCCCATCTGATGGTCAAATTTAGATAAACAACCAATGCATAAGATAAACGTAATTAATCAAACATGTCTGCAATACGTACAGTTGCAGTCAGAATTATTAGCCCCCCTTTGAATTTTTTTAATGTTTAATTTTGAATAAATAGCATTCTTTAGTTAACAGATTAACTCTACTATAAATGTAATGTTTCAAAGCAGTGAAACCATATTTTGTACCATTTATTGCCATTTACTAGTTTCTGACTAGTTTTTTATAAAACAGTTGTTTTATTAAACTGTCTTGATAAAAATAATAAGAGTTATTCAGTAAAATAAATTAGTGTATGAAAAACTACAATTACTCTGCTTCTCTGATAGCTTGATTGCTCTATACTTTACTGTTGAATTTATTTACAGTATTTAAGGCAAGCACATTATAAGCAACTAATTAAATTACCTACAAATAAACAGTAATCCCTTGCTTTGCTATTTTCGGTGGCTACATAATTTAATTACAGCAGCTAAATGGCTTTCTAACTAATTACACCCAACACTGGCTGCAGTTCAGCGAGAGATTAAGTCATCTTTAAAATGAGATCTTGTATTAGTTTTGTGTTCACGATTAATAGTCAGCAGTGTGTCTGAATATGTGAGTAGACTAACAGAGAAATGTGTTTGTCCAGCTCTGCAGGTTCTGCTGGATCAGTCCACTAAAGCCAACTCTCCTCTGAAGGGTCACGAGAGGACAGTGCAGTACCTCCAGAGGCTCGGTGAGATCAACAGGCTCGTTTACTGCACATCTCCTGCTTATCACTTCATATGATCAACTCAAGGTTTCCGCTACATTCAGTCATCCGTGGCGGGCAGCCACGCCAAAATTCATCCCGCCACGGCTACATTACAACTTCTCATTTAAAACATTTAGTCGTGTTTTTTTTTTATAGCGGGTTATAATCGCACCAAAACATATTAAAAGGTAAGTGAATTATAACAGCGCAAACATTTCTGTAACCATAGTAGTGCTGTGCGCTATTTGTTCAACCCTTTAAGGCAGGGGTCACCAATCTCAGTCCTGGAGGGCCGGTGTCCCTGCAGGGTTTAGCTCCAACTTGCCTCAACACACCTGCCTGGGTGTTTCAAGTATACCTTGAAAGACCTTAATTAGCTTGTTCAGGTGTGTTTGATTAGAGTTGGAGCTAAAATCTGCAGGACACCGGCCCTCCAGGAACAAGTTTGGTGACCCCTGCTTTAAGGTGACATGCTGACTCACTGACTGACAGGTGCGTGATGCGTGGGGCGCCAGCAAACACGGCGTAGCTTTCAGTTAAGATGAACACAGTTTCCATAAGTATACTTATCTTTCTGGAGTTTATAGCCGTTTCACTTTACTTCAGGACGCGTTAATGTCGGAAAACGCACAAAAACACACTAAATCGCACTTCAGCAGCACTTACTGGAGAGGGCACGAGAAGATCTGCACTTGAGCATGTAAATTTGAGTGAGTGCAAGAAGTTTTGTGCACGAAGAGGAAATCGGCTTGCAAGCAAAGATATTCGCATGCTCATATTACATGAATGCGTTCTCGATTTGTAATACTGCGTGTAATATTTGTCTTTGAAATAGTTGGCAGATCTGTGTAAAAAAAAAAGCCTGCTGCCACAGCTGGGAAAAATCCTAGAGGAAACACTGCAACTAATAATAATTCAAAAGCAATATCTGATTTTTATTCATTTATTTTCAGAAATAATTGGTTAATCATTAGATTATTTTTGTTTCGAGTTGTTTCAGTAACTTTCAGTAACCGTCAACAGACAGATTCTGTGTTTCAGTAACACTGATATTGATTTGTGTCTCTGCACAGGACTGGAGAACCTGGGAATCATCTTTGAGTTTTCTCCGTGGGTGTTGAAGATTTGTCCAGAGGACGGCCTGAAGGTGAGATGAGCACCGTCTGATCATTAGACATGTGTCCTCTGTGCTGGTTTTGAAGAGTTTTGAGCCTGATGTTGCTGCTGGCAGATCTTCACTGAGGACCTGACGGAGGTGGAGACGCTGCCCAGGGATCAAGTGTTGAACTTCCTGAAGGAGGGCTTCAAGGAGCTGGCCATTCCATACCTGGAGCACATCGTTCACATGTGGGACGAGATGCGACCCGAGTTTCACAACGTTCTGATCCAGCTCTACCTGGAGAAGGTGCAAGGGCTCATGAAGGCGTATCTCAACACACTGCCTGAAGGTCAGACATACAATCGACTCGCACCACTTTATTAGTTCCAGTTAAGGCCGATTTATACTTCTGCGTCAAGCACACGCGTATGCTACAGCACAGCCTACGTGTGGACACATAGCCCCTCGCCGTAACCGTCGGCGACGTTGACGCGCACCTCTCAAAAAATGTAACATGTACGCGTAATGCAAGCTCTGTGATTGGTCGGCTTGGTAGCGCTGACGAGTGTGGGCGGAGGTGAGAGCCGCGCGCCCGATGCAGCGAGTGTTTACAAGTGTGGAGTCCCGTGAAAGAGCTCCGGATGGAGACTGTTGTTTTGTGTTTACCTCATGATTAAAGTTGTTGCACGTCCGCCGGTTCCCGCCTCAAAATGAGTGAATTTGAGCCACTTGTACATTAAGGAAGCATTCAGAAAAAAACAAAACACCAGCGAAGAAACTCGACACAGCTAGCGTTTCAGAAGTGTATTGCAGAGAAACAGAAACAGCGCGCAGAAGTATAAATGCACGGCTACGCGCAAGGTATACGCCGTGGGTTACAGCGATCACTTGACGCAGAAGTATAAACCAGGCTATAGGGATGTAACGATGAGCCACAAACAGACTGGATGATATTCCAAAACTTTAATAATTTATTTATTGTGCTGATCTGTTCATTAGCTGATCATTTAGGAGCAATCTGCTGATGGATCGACTGATAGACACAGCTTTAAAACACTTTAAAACACACAAAATATACTCCGTTTGATAATTGATGCAAAACAAATTAATGAAAATTTCATATTGGACCTCGTTGTGCCCTCAGGCCAGAACCACCAAATGAATTTCTAACACCACACACAATATGTCCGGTATTTTGCACAGTATTTCCACAATGTATCCATAAACATTTCCAAAGGGAGAGCTTTCCATCTTCACGGAAGTTCTGTGGACTGTGTGCAGGCGTTCCAGCTGTAGCTGCAGGAAAAGAGAAAGGAGAGCTGGGAGAGTTCAGGAACAAACTTCTGTCCTTCCTGGAAGTTTCCAGCAGTTACGAGCCAGAGAGACTCATCAGTGATTTCCCTTTCGATGGTGAGTCCAGAGGTCAGACAGATCACTCAATATGACATCTATGAGCACAACTGGTTGATGAAATATTGGTTTCCCGCTTTCTGTCAGGTCTGTTGGAGGAGAGGGCTCTTCTTTTGGGGCGTATGGGGAAACATGAGCAGGCTCTGTTCATCTATGTTCACATCCTGAAGGACACACGGATGGCTGAAGAGTGAGTAAAGTCGTCTTTAGTGACCGTCAGCCCTCTTCTGCTTCATGATATCAGCATTTACTTTTTTACTTGGTTAATACATTAATACTTGCAAAATTGTGGATACATTATCAATGTATACACTCATCGGCCACTTTATTAGGTACACCTGTCCAGCTGCTCCTTAACGCAAATTTCTAATCAGCCAATCACATGGCAGCAACTCAATGCATTTAGGCATGTAGACATGGTCAAGACGATCTGCTGCAGTTCAATCCAAGCATCAGAATGGGGAAGAAAGGTGATTTAACAGACTTTGAACGTGCGATGGTTGTTGGTGCCAGACGGGCTGGTCTGAGTATTTCAGAAACTGCTGATCTACTGGGATTTTCATGCACAACCATCTCTCAGAGAATGAAAAAGAGAAAATATCCAGTGAGCGGCAGTTCTGTGGGTGCAAATGCCTTGTTGATTCCAGAGGTCAGAGGAGAATGGCCAGATTGATAGAAAGGCAACAGTAACTCAAATAACCACTCGTTACCACTGCAGAAGAGCATCTCTGAATGCACAACACGTCTAAGCTTGAGGCAGATGGGCTACAGCAGCAGAAGACCACACCGGGTGCCACTCCTGTCAGCTAAGAACAGTAAACTGAGGGTACAATTCGCCGTTACCTGGTCTGATGAGTCTCGATTTCTGCCGCAACATTCGGTACATAGGGTCAGAATTTGGCATCAACAACATGAAAGCATGGATCCATCCTGCCTTGTATCAACGATTCAGGCTGTTGGTGTAATGGTGTGGGGGATATTTTCCTGGCACACTTTGGGCCTACCTGACTATTGCTGACCATGTCCATCTTTTTATGACCACAGTGCACTCATCTCCTGGTGGCTACTTCCAGCAGGACAACGCACCATGTCATAAAGCATGAATCATCTCAAACTGGTTTCTGAACATGACAATGAGTTCACTGTACTCAAATGACCTCCACAGTCACCAGATCTCAATCCAAAAGAGCACCTTTGGAATGTGGTGGAACGGGAGATTTGCATCATGGATGTGCAGCCGACAAATCTGCAGCAGCTGTGTGATGCTATCATGCCAATATGGAGCAAAATCTCTGAGGAACATTTCCAGTACCTTGTTAAATCTATGACACCAAGGATTAAGGCATTTCTGAAGGCAAAAGGGGGTCCAACCCGGTACTCGTAAGGTGTACCTAATAAAGTGGCCAGTGTATTAATTTATTGTAAACTAAATAGATTATTTATGTAAAACAATGCAAAATGCTTCAATGTGATTTGAAACCATTTAATTCTGTTACCAATTATTGTTTAACTTTTAAAATATTTTAAAGTTGACAGTAACAGAGTTGATACAAACATTTTGTACATTAGCTCAAGATGCTAACCTCAAACCAGATACCACATACATGCATTTTCATCATGTTGTTTTAAAAAAAAAAAGTGAATGAGATATTCCCTGAAATATCACAATATTGACAAAATTTACAGAACAAAACATCAGAAAAAAAGATTTGTATTTTGAGGGAATTAAATTATCAAAGTTTTGTTCGCCTCCTAATAATTGAAATCATCTCTACTGATCAGAACTAACGCATTGAACACGAGCTGCCTTCATGTATAGCTCTTATCTTCTTGCATTCATGCTGTGTTGTTGTGATTTTTTTTTTTCAGGTACTGCCACGGTCATTATGATCCTGCAACAAATGGCAATAAAGATGTGAGTGCTGCTTAAAAACTTTCATTGCTCTGTAGAATTAAAATGTGAAAATGAAACTAATTCTACAATGTATACCAGGCACTTCAGCCTGTTTTGTATGATGCAACAGTGTCCCAGCCACCACAAGACATTTTTTAAGATTTTGTTCCTGTGTTCTGGGGTAAAAACCTGTCAGTAGCCATGATGTATTCATTTATTTTCCTTCGGCTTAGTCCATTTATTTTATCAGGGGTCGCCACAGTGGAATGAACCGCCAACTATTCCAGCATATGTTTTACACAGCGGATGCCCTTCCAGCCACAACCCAGTACTAGGAAACACCCATACACACTCATTCACACACATACACTACGGACAATTTAGCTTATTCAATTCACTAATAGCACATGTGTTTGGACTGTGTGGGAAACCGGAGCACCCTGAGGAAACCCACGCAAAAACAGGGAGAACATGCAAACTCCATACAGAAATGCCAACAAGCCGGGGCTCAAACCAGCAACATTCTTGCTGTGAGGCAACAGTGCTAACCATTTAGCCACCGCGCCGCCCTCTTAGTAAAAGAAAAAGTATAATAACTAGGGATGGGATGGTTCCAGTGTTGCCAACTATTTTCAATGAAAAGGCACTAAGCTATGCTCAAAGTTGCTAAATGTCGCTAGATTATGTCACATGTCAATTTGCATATTACTGACGTCATCACGTCCAGCAGTTTCAGTTTGTTTAACAGCCTATGGTTAATAAAGGGGTATTTATATTTGCACTACGCTTTATGTATGCATGTCAATTTAACTAAATGTATTGCTTTTTGAATACAGTATATTAATATAGATGTGTAGTAGGGTTGGGCAGATAGACGATGTCATCGTCCATCGCCGATGGCTGATAAACTTTACGATGCTGAGCCGGCATCGTGATCCATCGCCCCGCCCCACATGTATATTGATATATAACTTATTATTTGCATGTCATCTTAATAGCAATAAAGGTCTTTTCATGAGCTATGTTAAATTATACTTATAGCTGCTGTTTGCAGAGCTGACAGCATCGTGAGGATTAAATACATCGTGAGGATTATACAGCACCTCTCGCGCTGAAAATGTGTAGATTCAGTGGCAAACGCTGTAAACCCCGTCCCACAGACTTTACAGTGAATGGCTTTAGTTATTTTCATAGCGGACTTGAAGCCACTGGAAGTCTTTTATCCACTCTTGGAAAAGTGTAAATGGTGGATTAACATTCAGCACATGATCACTAATAGGATGTGCCATTATTTAACTTTAGGTGGTTTCTAAAACTAAATCTGTCAGTGTTATTTTCATTCTCTCATCTTCAGCGCGTCACATTTCCGCGGTTGCTGCTCCTGTCATGTGAAGACAGAAGGCGTTGACTGAGTGATTGACAGCTGATATTAACCAATCCATTCGCGTTCAGTTCTAGCGCAGTGGGCCAATAGGAGGAGCACAAAGGCGGGGCAAGCTTTGCGGGCTTTTGTACTTCAGCAAGTTCACATGACAACTGTTTTAATCTGTTCCTGAGCGCTGCGTTTGGTGTCTTTAGGTGCAAAGATGCATTCTGCATAAATGTCCCCTAAATCCGCGCACGCGGTGAGGATTTTGCAGTGAAAACAGGTCGCACGGTAAAAATGTATGCACTAGCACAAATGCTTTCAAATACATATTTTAGGTCGCATAAAATATCAGGCGCAAGTGTGACCAAAACGGTCGAGCTCTAGCATCTTTACTTGTTATTATTTCCTCATAATAATAATAATAAAATAAGGAAGTTATCATTAATCACAATACAAATTACAGTGAACTCCAAACAAACTCTCGTCTCGTCTCCGCCACCAGCTGTGGGGAAAAGCCATTATAAGGACACAGATCACTCCGCCTGATCATGCCAGAGTCCCGCGGAAAAAAAGTGATTGACAGGTGGTCATTTGTGTATAACTTTATTTATGGTTTGGTCATGGGTAAAGCAAAGACCATGTGGGTCAGGTAGTGAAAACGGTAGGCTACAATTATTAAATTCGTTATGAATTAATTGATATTTAACAACAAAGACCCCCACCCCGCCTACGACGACGATACCATCGTCCATCGCCGATGTTCACATCAGACATCGTACGATGCCAAATTTGTCAACATCGCCCAACCCTAATGTGTAGTGAATTTGCAGTAATCTCTCAGACGTAATAAACTTAAAAATAAAAGAATAAATGGTCAAATTAAAATGTTAAATTTAAAACGAAGGAGAAGTAGATTGGCTTGACTGTACAAGGGAAATACCTCTCGCCCGCGGTACTAAATCATTTATTGTTGGTATGCAGAGGAATGATCTGCGCTCAGGCTGCGGGTGGGAGAGACAGCTGTGTGGTACTGGGCCACCAGTGAGTGCTCTGATGTGGGGGAGGGGCCGACAACCTCCCAGTTGGATCAGTACGGACACATCAGTGTCTTAAAAAATCTCCAGTAAAACAAACAAAAAAAGTCGCTACATTTGTCGCTTTTTTTAAAACATTTGTCGCTGAGGCGGGTCTGAAAAGTCACTAAATATAAAGTTGGAAACACTGGAGAGTTCAAGAAAAAAAACCCTAACCGTTTGGTTCACTTGCACAGATTGGTGCACGTGTGTATTTTTCGGTTCATGCGTTCTTTTTTTTAATTTTTTTTATTATTATTATTTAATTGGGAAGCGAGTGTTTGGGGTGTTTTGGTATCTAACTGGAATATGTGATCAATATCGATATCTGCCGACTGCAGCAAGCTCTGTCTCTCTCTGAAGCATAAATATCCTCCGAATCCGCCTACTACTCAGTAGGTACTGCATTTGAATTTAAACGTACTACTCGGCCGTTAGAAAAGCACGTTCTATACAGTATGAATGTGAGCAGTATGAATGGAGTTCGGACATACTACATTCCCCATTTTGTCATCATCACATGACCTACCTGCGTCAGTTGCATCGCTTCACTCCCATTTATGAATTCTCTCACGGGGCATCATGGGATAGCGCAGCATGCATGGGATGCGCACTTCAGAATCTCTTCTCGCATACTGATTTTCGAATTCTATGAATTCGGACATACTACTCGGCTCGCATACTGATTTTAGCGTACTATATAGTATGGAAGTATGCGGTTTCGGATGCAGCTGCAGTTTGTTACATTTTAACTTTGTTCATTTCTCTCTAATTTACAGCATCTCTTTGACAGTTAACACTGCAAACTCGCATACTTCAGGTTATATAAGTTTAAAGATTCCAGCACAAGACAAGGTAGAAACTCAATAATGTTTCTCTCTCAGCTCACAAACACTTTTTACACGTTTCAGAATGCATGTAAAATAATGTAGAATACCCATATTTAATAGTCGACTTAAGTCTTAGTCTTTGTAGAAGAATTTTTATTACAATGTAAATCGATCAAACAGAAAATCGCAAATTTTGTGAACCGTCCCTCCCCTTATAATTACAGAATTGCATCAGTTCTCTTTGACCTATTGGATTAAATGCTGTTTTTTCACAATTGTTTTATTCAATATTCCTTTGGATGGAAACATGGCTACATAACAGATGTGTCTCTGTTGTGATGACACATTTTCTGTGAACGTTAACAGATGTATTTTGTGTCTGTAGGTGTATCTGTCACTGCTGCGCATGTATCTGTCTCCTCCCGATGTTCATTTCCTCGGGCCCATTAAGATGGAGTTATGCGAGCCACAGGCAAACCTCCAGGCGGCGCTGAACGTCCTTCAGCTTCACCACAGCAAACTCAACACCACCAAAGTGAGCGTCCACCACACATGAACAACATCCTACTAGTGTACCGACTTCGGTACTAAACGTTACTGACATTTTAATAATGTCCAATTAACATAGGGCTGCACAATTCTGGATAAAATGAGAACGTAGATATCTACGTTACAACTTTATTACCTGTTATTCAAGGCCTATGCAGGTTCTGTTTACTAGAGTAGACCTCATTAGTGGGTTATCCTCTCTGTGGTAAACAAACAGCTCACATGTGATTACACAGCCACGAATAAGTCATTACATGAAGATAGAAATGACATTTTTGGGTGATTTATACCATATTAATCCAGTATTCTGACTCTTTCAACTCTATTTGGAGTCTGATCGTGCCCATGTTGCTAAATAATGTGTATAAAACAATATACAAAAAGACTATTGCGACCGCATGCTTCTCTCCTGACCTTAAAAATATAATTGGCTGAATTGTAGAAATGCTGGATTAAGAACGTTTGGGGGTCGAATCGAAATCTTGATCTTTTAATGATTAATCATGGAGTCCTAATTTGACGCTAACATTTGAGCACTGTTAGGTTCTTTAACACCATTGTGTTCACATGATCATCAGAAATGACTGTGATTGGCTGTAATGATCATCGCTTCACTCTTCATCGAGCGCTTAAACTCACAGACACTGGAGGCTTTGAAATCTGCGTCTATTAGTGGATCTGTCTATTTGTAGATTAGAGCTGCACGGTAAAAAAGATCACGATCTCGATTCGACACCGTAGACAATCTTAATCCAGCATTTCTACGATTCTGCCAATCATATTTTTAAGTTCAGGAGAGAAGCAAAGGCCGCACGAGTCTTCACATTGTTTTACATACGTTGCTCAGCGACATGGACACCTCCAAATGATGTTGAAAGGGTCACATACTGTATTTATGAGTTATAGTTCACCCAAAAATTTCAATTTTGTCTTTATGTAATTATGTATTTGCGGCCGCGAGATCACACGTGATGTGAGCTGCTGCCTGTGAGCTGTTACCACTGAGAAGGAGGGCGCGCGCTGTACTTAATGATAGACGCGCGCGCATCTACTTTAGTAGACAGAACTTGCAAAGGCTGTGAATAACAGGTAATAAAGTCGTAAATAACATTCAGTTTGTGGTACAGAGTGATCGTTTGGTAGCCGCACTGGAAGTTTGAAAAGCACTTAGCAGTGAAAATGAAACCGAAAGCACGCACATCATTTAAATGATCATATCGCATTTTAGAGTTATGATTATGACAAACATTTAATATGTTTTTCTTTTATAGCGAACACAGAGACTTGTGCATAAAAATAACTGTTTAACAGTGTCAGTATAACTACTGTAGCCTATATGATGTTGAATATAATGTAAGAGGGTATCTGATAATGACAAATGTCTGATTTTACCAGTGAGTAAATGTTCTAATAATGTTGTCAATGACAGATTGCTAGCAAGTCCATCATTCCAAGTCTATTCAAAATGTAGCATTTTAACCAACAGTTGAGCTACACATAATATTATCATTATAGTTGTTTTACTGTATGTTTGAGAAATAACAATAATAATAGCAGACTCATATTAACCTTTATTTTACATCTACAGAATCGTGAGAAAATCGTAATCTGCATTTTAAGCAAAAGAAATTGTGATTCTTATTTTAGCCAGAATCATGCAGCTGCGCTGTAGATATATAGATGCTACTCAAATTTCAGTACTAAAGTCAGTACTTTTGACAACCATAAATCCAGCATTAGCATCTCGCAAAAAAAAACAAAGAATTTTGATTATTTTCCTATTTAAAGCTTAAATATCATTGCGCCTGCTGTTTTCATGGTAGAGCAGCAACGTTTCTTCATTATACCGCCAGAATGACAGTATAGTTCCTAGCCGTATCAGCCTAGAAAATAACAACTTTTCATTTTTTGTTGGTCTTAGTACATGATGTAACTACAAAAGAGACGAGCTTTAAATTATTGAAACTCCTAGAGCGAGATGCTAATCATATTTAAAGATCTATGCCAAGTTAAGCTGAAAGTGTTCCTGCCAGATGTGGAGATCAGCTAAATTGATTCAAAAATGGTAAAACTCAACTGTTTAACTCTAGGGAAGTCTTTTTTTTTTTTTACAGAAACGTTCTTTTAAGATGCCATCTGGTGAGACATACAGGCAGTGCAGAATTATTAGGCAAATGAGTATTTTGACCACATCATCCTCTTTATGCATGTTGTCTTACTCCAAGCTGTACAGGCTCGAAAGCCTACTACCAATTAAGCATATTAGGTGATGTGCATCTCTGTAATGAGAAGGGGTGTGGTCTAATGACATCAACACCCTATATCAGGTGTGCATAATTATTAGGCAACTTCCTTTCCTTTGGCAAAATGGGTCAAAAGAAGGACTTGACAGGCTCCGAAAAGTCAAAAATAGTGAGAAATCTTGCAGAGGGATGCAGCCAAAGCGAAAACCAAGGCACAAAATAAACTGCCCATGAACTGAGAAAAGTCAAGCGTACAGCTGCCAAGATGCCACTTGCCACCAGTTTTGCCATATTTCAGAGCTGCAACATCACTGGAGTGCCCAAAAGCACAAGGTGTGCAATACTCAGAGACATGGCCAAGGATGGCCATGGGCCAGTCTTGATGGGCCCGTGGCTGGATCGGTAAAGGGCAGAGAGCTCCAGTCCGACTCAGACGCCAGCAAGGTGGAGGTGGAGTACTGGTTTGGGCTGGTATCATCAAAGATGAGCTTGTGGGGCCTTTTCGGGTTGAGGATGGAGTCAAGCTCAACTCCCAGTCCTACTGCCAGTTTCTGGAAGACACCTTCAAGCAGTGGTACAGGAAGAAGTCTGCATCCTTCAAGAAAAACATCATTTTCATGCAGGACAATGCTCCATCACACGCGTCCAAGTACTCCACAGCGTGGCTGGCAAGAAAGGGTCTAAAAGAGGAAAAACTAATGACATGGCGTCCTTGTTCACCTGATCTGAACCCCATAGAGAACCTGTGGTCCATCATCAAATGTGAGATTTACAAGGAGGGAAAACAGTCCACCTCTCTGAACAGTGTCTGGGAGGCTGTGGTTGCTGCTGCACGCAATGTTGATGGTGAACAGATCAAAACACTGACAGAATCCATGGATGGCAGGCTTTTGAGTGTCCTTGCAAAGAAAGGTGGCTATATTGGTCACTGTTTTGTTTTTGTTTTGTTTTTGAATGTCAGAAATGTATATTTGTGAATGTTGAGATGTTATATTGGTTTCACTGGTAAAAATAAATAACTGAAATGGGTATATATTTGTTTTTTGTTAAGTTGCCTAATAATTATGCACAGTAATAGTCACCTGCACACACAGATATCCTCCTAAAATAGCTAAAACTAAAAACAAACTAAAAACTACTTCCAAAAATATTCAGCTTTGATATTAATGAGTTTTTTTGGGTTCATTGAGAACATGGTTGTTGTTCTATAATAAAATGAATCCTCAAAAATACAACTTGCCTAATAATTCTGCACTCCCTGGGACTCTTTTTGCTGTGAACTATTGTGATTATTGTGAGGTAAACATCTGTCAGTCATTATGCAGGCAGATTGAGTTCCAATTGGAGCCATTTTAACATTCAGACAAATTCCTGAACAGGACTTTCCAAACCTCACACAGAATCTGTGGCATGCTGACTCATTGTGTTTAAATTCCTCTCTGTGTCTGTCATCAGGCCATAAACCTGCTGCCAGCCAACACGCAGATTCGAGAGATCCAGGTGTTTCTGGAGAGCGTGCTGGAGGAGAAGGCTGGGCGCAAGCGCTTCGACCAGGTCCTGAAGAGCCTCCTACAGGCCGAGTTCCTGCGGGTTTGTACACTCGTGTTGTCAACACTTTTGGTGTGGTCTGCTGTGTAATTGTAGTCTGCATTTTAATTTTAGTGCCTTCAATCTGAATTTTTAGAAATCAAATCCTGATTTTGCAGTCAAAACTGAAATGGATTGTGCAGTGAGGTTTTCAGCATTATCCCAGTTAATTTTTTAATATATATATATATATACTGTAGCTTTATATATTTAGTTGAGAACTGATAAATAAATATCTTGATGAGTAAATACTTACACAACCAAATAAAGTAGACAACTGATTTAATTTAAATTCCCGCTAACATTTGAGCGTTGTTGACCGCGTTCTTAAACAGCGTTGATTGGCCATTGTGTTCACGTTCTCAACAGAAATGACTGTGATTGACTGTGAAGGTCATCACTGACCGAACTCACCACTGTTTACTGAGTGTAACTGCAGATACAGGGACACTGGAGCGTTTTAAAGCAGCGATTCATCAGCAGATCACTCGTATATCAGCTTATAGACAAACCAGCTGATCGACGTGACCTTGAAATGCTCCAGTGTCCCAGTATCTGTAGTTACACTCAGTAATCAGCGGTGAGTTTGGTGCACTAATGACCTCCACAGCCAATCACAGTCATTTCTGTTGAGAACGTGAACACAATGGCCAATCAACGCTATTTAAGAACACGCTCAACAACGCTCAAATGTTAGCGGGAAATTGATGTTTTTTTTAAATTTCAGTACCGATTGGTACCAAAATCCAGTATCGTGAGAACCCTACTGGAGATGGCATTGTTTCCTAAAAAAGAAAGACACTGTTTAGGAAGCTAGAATGTTTACTCTGTTATTCTGCCAGTTAAACAAATACTTACTTTTTTGTGTTTTGTGTGTAGTAGATGAGTTTACATGCTGTAAATCCAGCAGTTCTAAGCTCACTGCTTAATAGATCAACTAATATGATCATTATTAAAACATTAAAACAACTAAGTATGTGTTCTTACACATACTTAACAATTATAATAGAATCACAGTGGCAGGCCAGATGACCATCAGGCCACCGAGAAGGGCCAGTCCACCCCTGCTCCACCCTGACTAACATTCAAAAAGAGTAAAAAGGCATAATTATAGGACCCTCTTTAAGTTGTGTTGTGTGTTCAGGTGCAGGAGGAGCGTATCTTTCACCAGCAGGTGAAGTGTGTGATCACAGATGAGAAGACCTGCAGAGTGTGCAAGAAGAAAATCGGAAACAGGTGTGTGTGTGTGTGTTTTCTGTCACTGTATTGAAGTGCATTCAAACAGAGGAAACATTTAGTAGGAAATATATTGCAAATTCACAGTTTGAGAAGATGTGGCACAACCAAAATGCTCATAATTGGTTTCATGCTGACATGTTGCAGTGCACTACTTGGGTTTTTGAAGACTTGTTTAACCTGACAATAGACAAACACAGACATAAAAATGTAAATCTATTGGCAAATCACCATCATATATTCTGGGCGTACCCAATTAGACCACATTCTTGACGTACAACAAGCTGCAGCCATTAGAATCTTTTTGGCTTGAGTCTTCCGCTCTTATTCACTTCTATTCATTTTTAGGCGTTAAAAACAGCAGCTTGATGTTGCAAACTGATATTTTCTTATATAATTCTACTTTTATGTATAGTCATGAACACACTTGTCATTTGTCCTAGTCATTTATCCCATAAAGTTTTAAAACAATTGCAGAACCAAGCGCACTTCGGCATTGCAGAATAAGGTCAATATATCTGTTTTGGAAACAAGCCATTGGAGGCCATACTGAAGATCAAAATCCAATGTCAGTTTTCAGTGTTAAACTTCTGTGTCTTTAGTTTCATGCAATTAAAGAATTCTTATTTATGGAGAATACTTCTAGTTGCAGCTAACAAGGCCATTACATGCAAATGGCTTCAATCTAACCCTCCCACTTTAGAAGAATGGAAAGCAATTGTAAAAGAATTTTGAAGATGGAAACCCTTACTTTCTCTTTAAAACTAATACAGCATATTTTATAGAGGAAGTGGAAAGAATTTTTGAGATTTAACAATGATAAAATAGATTTACAATATATTATCTTATATCTGTTAATGTTTACATTTACATTGTTCTATACCCTGATGTTCTTGTTCAATTGTATTTCTTCCATTTTTTTTCTTCTCCTTTGATAATGTGTTCAAGTTATACAATTGTATTTTGAAATGTTCAGGAAGTCCATAACATAATTCTGTATTGTCATTTGTTGACTCCCTTGACACACACACAAAAGAAATCTTTATATTTGAATGCATAGGGAGCAAATAGATTTATTATTAAAGATTCAGTATGTAAGTTTGACAGCCAGTGGTTGAACCAGGTATTGCAGTTCTAATTCAAATACATTTTTTTACTCTAAATCCGAGTAGGGTCTGTCTGCAGACTGCAAGACAGGGACGTAACGTGAAGGGGGCGTAACTTCTAGTACCTGTTAATAACTTGTAGTAGAGGTGTAAATTGGAGTTATCAAGACCCACGTGTCAAAACTATGTTGTCTGCAAGATGGCTCTGTACCCATCAACAGTTGTTAACGTATTCACCTACTCTACACCTAAACCCGACCCTTATAGTTATTAACATCTACACCTTCCCCAACCCTAATCCCAACCATCATAGTTATTAATGTCTACACCTACTCCAATCCTAAACCCATTCATCACAGTTGTTAACGTCTACACCTACTCCA
Organism: Danio kyathit; assembly: GCA_903798195.1. Taxonomy (NCBI): domain Eukaryota; kingdom Metazoa; phylum Chordata; class Actinopteri; order Cypriniformes; family Danionidae; genus Danio; species Danio kyathit. Next base: position 58,008,066 of record LR812535.1, read on the forward strand.
ACCCTAAACCCAAACATCCCAGTTGTTAACGTCTACACCTTACCCAAATCTAAACCCAACCATCACAGTTTTTAACATCTACACCTACTCCACACCTAAACCCAACCATAACAGTTGTTAATGTCTACACCTACTCAACCCTAAACCCAACCATAACAGTTGTTAATGTCCACACCTTACCCAAACCTAAACTCAACCATAACAGTTGTTAATGTCCACACCTTACCCAAATCTAAACCCAACCAAAACAGTTGTAATTGTCTACTCCTTACCCAAACCTAAACCCAATTATCACAGTTTTTAACATCTACACCTACTCCACACCTAAACCCAACCATAACAGTTGTTAATGTCCACACCTTACCCAAACCTAAACCCAACCATAACAGTTGTTAATGTCCACACCTTACCCAAACCTAAACCCAACCATAACAGTTGTTAATGTCTACACCTTACCCAAATCTAAACCCAACCATAACAGTTGTTAATGTCCACACCTTACCCAAATTTAAACCTAACCAAAACAGTTGTTAATGTCTACACCTTACCCAAACCTAAACCCAACCATAACAGTTGTTAACATCTACATCTACTCCAAACCTAAACCCAACCATCACAGTTATTAACCTCTACACCTACTCCACATCTAAACCCAACCATCACAGTTGTTAACGTCTACACCTTACCCAAACCTAAACCCAACCATCACAGTTTTTAACATCTACACCTACTCCACACCTAAACCCAACCATCACAGTTATTAACCTCTACACCTACTCCACATCTAAACTAGTGCTGGGCCGTTAACGGCGTTAACGTGCTGCGTTAACGCGAGACTCTTATCGCGCGATAAAAAAAATATCGCCGTTAATCTATTCTCAAAGTTGGGTTGGGAGCTGGGTCTATTTTACGCAAGCTATGATGGCTTTCACCTTGATATATTACCGCGGATGTATACCTGACTGGTGAGCCGTCTGCTCTTTTGAATCAGCAGAGACTCTAACTGCAGCTTGGTAGTTTCACTTTTCATTTATTCCTTCGTGACAAACTGGGGTATTAGACGCAAACACGGAGTAAGGACAGGTGAGAGAGTTATGGAATTTAATGACGCATGCCAAATGGTAAGAAAACTTCCGCATTTCACGATGTGTGTGTGTGTTTGTGTATGTGTGTGTGCAGTCCTTTCTGACTGCCGCGTGTGGACCTGGTCGGAAAATATGGCGAAAGGTCCTAAAGACCGCGGTGTTTACTTCTATAATGCCACTAATATCTGCATACTCCACTCTTAATTCCATTTCTGTTTAGTTCAGTGATGACTTTAGTCAGATTAAGCTCATCAGAATTCGCTGTTTGAAACTTATGTAGGCCTACAGTTCAACATTCATGTTTAACTGAATAAACAGTTAGTAAACACAAGTACATCTTAACATCATTTATTTTCATCACCAATTATCATAGTAGAACAGTTTCTCAAGCAGTTTGTGATGCATTTTGGAAACATTTTGGAGATGAGACCCTGGTCTAATGCGACACCCGGCTTGAGAAACCTGTTGTCAAAGACTTATTATTTGGGTAACACACATATTCTGAATACCTTCGGCAGAATTCAAATGAGCCATTTTAATCTAGATTAATCTAGATTAATTTCGAAATTAATCTAGATTAATCTAGATTAAAAAAATTAATCTATGCCCACCTATAATCTAAACCCAACCATCACAGTTGTTAACGTCTACACCTTACCCAAACCTAAACCCAACCATCACAGTTGTTAACGTCTACACCTTACCCAAACCTAAACCCAACCATCACAGTTTTTAACATCCACACCTACTCCACACCTAAACCCAACCCTCACAGTTATTAACGTCTACAACTGATTCACCGTGCATGTACAGCCACGAGTTGAGGAGGCTTTTATACTTGACCTGCTCACCATTGTACTGTTATTTGAAACAACAGGGGGCAGTGCTGAGTAGGCTAATTGTCATGACAAAATGAAGAAGTCGGCGAGTGGAGTTGCGTGAATGAATTTAATAAGATATCAAATGAATACTTAGTGGAAAAATTTGGAGAAAACTCATGAAAACATTTGGTGAAAATGTCGTTGTGACATCTCGCATGGTTCAATGGGATCTTGATAACTGCAAGTTACGCCTCTAACTTACTACAAGTTACGCTCCTTTATGTTTTGCCCGTCTTGCACTTCGCAGACAGATCTGCTTTTCATTTTGGAGGCTATTCACCAGAGGTCGCATTTTTAGTTGTGGATGCATACCTTGAGAGCCTTACTGACTGAATAAATCAAACACGCAGTTTTCCACCAAGGCAACCCGGGGTGCGGAAATATAGTTGGTTTCAAAGCAGAATATCTGACTTCAGCATTGTTTTTCAGATAAACAAAAATGTTCACTGAGCATGTTTCTTAAATATCTGCAAACATATTATGGTATTTTTTAACACCTTTAAGATCCTGTTGGGTTAGTGGTTAGCATATAAACCAGGACGTGTGATTACAGGAAGCAGTTTGAGAAGATGCACTGAATGAATCCTTATATTTCTGTCACTCTTTGTGTCCAGTGCCTTTGCCAGGTATCCAAACGGTGTGGTGGTTCACTACTTCTGCTGTAAAGATCGCAGCACGTGTCCCGCAGAGTAACAGCAGAAAGACCGACCTGAAGGAAATCTCTCTCTCTGCGCTTTATGTCTGGATCTCACTTTACCCTAAAACGCCAAAGACCACTCGTCAGTCTGGTCGCATTAATCAACTTCCTAAAACTATTAAGTCAATTCAGATTTGTAAGCTTGCCTAAATGCACAACACAGATCGGTAGCTTTTTCCTCCCCCTGAGGAAACCTCCTGTGTGTGCGCTTTACTCACAGTGCACCTTCTCATCCAACGTGACGCTTTTTGTCGGATGCCTTTTAGTGTTTGCGCTCACCTTCAGGCTCACAGGACTGTTCTTCTGCGCCGCTCGACTTCACTTCAGATGAAATCAGACACCAGATACAAACCTTAATGTGGCCCGTCTACACAGAGGGCAGCTCCGGCACACACTGTGGAAAAAATATCCATTACTTAAAGGGGGAGTTCACCCAAAAAACCTAAATATTTTATTTTTTGATGGATGCTGGTTGCTTGACTTCCATAGTAGGAAATAAGTCGATGGCTGTTTTTTCCAGCATTCCTCAGAATATCTTCCTTTGTGTTCAACAGAGGTTTGGAGGAAGTGAACGGTGAGTTTTCATTCTTGGGTGAACTGTCTCTTTAACAGTTTCTGTATTTTGTTTGTTTGAGGATGTTAATTGCATCATGGGAGCTTGATTTCTGCTCGGAATTTTCAACTATTGATGTTGAAGATTTAACTATCGTTTAACAAAGTCACTGTTATTGACATTTTAATAGTATGAAACAATATTAGAAATAATATCTGCAAGTCTTTAAAGCAACAGAAAAAATACTGTTATCAGTTTTATATTGTAATTTACAACACGGATGAAGACAATATTTCACTTCAAACTAATAAATATTTCAATAAAGTCACTTTTCGACATCAAAATTTGTTGGTTGACAGATCGAGGTCCAATAATGGAATTTAAAAGCATAAATAAATGTAAAAACAAAACAAATTATGAAAAAAGAAGCTAATTTGTGGATTTTTACAATGCATGGACGCTCACAGATCCATCATGTTAATATTTAAAGGGACAGTTCACCCAAAAATCAACTTTTTTTTTCCTCAAGAATAGTTTTTATACATTTCTGTTAAACACAAAAGAAGATATTTTGAAGAATGTGGCTGTTTTTTTTCCAGCATTCCTCAGAGTATCTTCCTTTGTGTTCAACAGAGGTTTGCATGAAGTAAACGGTGAGTAAATGACAGAGTTTTATGTTTGGGTGAACTGTCCCTTTAACAGTTTTCATATTTTGTTCATTTAAGCATGTTAATTGCATTATGGGAGCTTGATTTCTGCTCTGTCAAATAGCTTGATTTCTGCTCTGATTTTTCAACTATTTATGTTGAAGATTCAACTCTATCGTTTAACAAAGTCACTGTTATTGACATTTAAATAGTTTGAAACAATATGTTGTATTAGAAATAATATCTGCAAGTGTAAAACAACAGAAAAAGTACTGTTATCAGTTTTATATTGTAATTTACAACACTGATAAAGACAATATTTCACTTCAAACTAATAAATATTTCAATAAAGTCACTTTTTTCAACTTTTCGACATCAAAATTTGTCCAATAATGGAATTTAAAAGCATCAATAAATGTCAAAAAATGAATTACGGAAAAAGCTAAATCATGGATTTTTTCAGTACGTGGACGCTCACAGTTCTGTCATGTTAGCATTTAAAGGGACAGTTCACCCAAAAATGGAAATTTTTCTCTTACACAAATGGTTATGAATTTCTGTTGAACACAAAAGAAGATATTCTGAGGAATGTTGAGGAATAAAAGCAGCCGTTGACATCCATAGTAGGAAAAAAATACTATGCAAGTTAAAAAGTGGCTGTTTATTTTCAGCATTTTTCAGAATATCTTCCTTTGTATTCAACAGAGGTTTGGATGAAGTGAAGGGTGAGTAAATGAACAGAGTTTTCATTTTTGGGTGAACTGTCCCTTTAATAGTTTCCGTATATTGTATATTTAAGGATGTTAATTGCATTATGGGAGCTTGATTTCTGCTCTCTTGTCGACTATTGATGTTGAAAATGCAACTCTGGTTTAACAAAGTCATGACAAAGTTGACATTTTAATAGTATGAAACAATATGATGTATAAGAAATAATATATGCAAGTCTATAAAATGACAGAATAAGTACTATTATCAGTTGTATATTGTAATTGTAATACCAATACAGACAATAATTGACTAATAAAGTGTCAAAGTAATAAAAATGTCAGTAAAATCTCTTTTTTCAAGTTGTTTATTGACAGATTGAGGTCCAATAATGGAATTTAAAAGCATCAATAAATGTAAAAACAAAAATTACGAAAAAAAAAAAAAGCTAATTTGTGGATTTTTACAGTGCATGGATGCTCGCAGATCCATCATGTTAGCATTTAAAGGGACAGTTCACCCAAACAATTTCTCAGCATTTTTCTCACACTCCTGCACCTTTAACAGTTTCTGTATTTTGTTTATTTGAGAATGTTAATTGCATTATGGGAGCTTGATTTCTGCTCTGTTGACTATTGATGTTGAAAATTTAACTATGTGGTTTAACAAAGTTACGGTAATGGACATTTGAATAGTATGAAACAATATGTTGTATAAGAAATAATAAATATAAGTCTGAAAATGACAGAATAAGTACTATTATCAGCTTTTATATTGTAATTGTAATGCCAATATAAACCGTATTTGACTTCAAACTAATAAAAATGTCAATAAAATCACTTTTTTCAACATCAAAAGTTGTTGGTTGAAAGATTAAGATCCAATAATGGAATTTAAAAGCATCAATAAATGTAAAAACAAAATAAATACACAAGGAAAAAAAGCTAATTTATGGATTTTTTTACAGTGCATGGACACTCACAAATCCATCATGTTAGCATTTAAAGGGACAGTTCACCCAAAAATGAACATTTTTCTCACACACAAATGGATTTTATGTGTTTCTGTTGAACACAAAACAAGATATTCTGAAGAATATTGGATATGCATATGCATACAGTATATATAAAAATACTACACAAGTCAATGGTTGTTTTTTTCCTCCAACATTTTCAGAATATCTTCCTTTGTGTTCAGCAAGAAGAAAGAAACTAGTTTGAAACGAGCATTGAATGAGTAAATAATGACAAACATCTTCATTTCTGGGTGAATTATCCCTTTAATAAAGCAATTAAAACTGGTTTGTGTGTCTGAATGAGGAGCAGAGCAGCGACTCCACAATCTCAGTATTTTTTCTTCTTGTTACATGAGTGGCTTTTATTTATTATTAACACACCGTCTAAACGTGTTGAGGAATGTTTCACCTATGTGTGCAGTCGTGTGGCTTCCTAATGCGTCTGTCTATTTAACACTCGTGCTTTCTGTCCACTGTAGAGCACGAGCTGGACTGTTGCTCGAGAGAGAGCTCACTCGCGCTACACGTATGCGAATGTATAGACTGTTTATTTAAATCTGAGCTGGAAGAGCAATCTAATAAAGGTTTCTTCTCTTATGCTGCTTGTCATTTCTTTGGACTGTAAGAGCAATTAGGTGAAACTTAAGATACAAGACACACACTAGAAGGAAAAAAGTTATCAAAAATATTCATGACATAATTATAATAGCCTTATGACAATCATGTTTATGACAGATTTATGACAAGTTTTGTTGTCTTGATAATGTCAGGTTGTCAGAGTCTCAAACAATGTCGTCTTTGCATTTAAAATAACATAACTGAGCGAATGGCATTTAAAGAGGACCTATTAAGCCCCTTTTTACAAGATGTAAAATACATCGCTGAGTGTGTGCATGTGAAGTTTCACCTCAAAATACCACACAGATAATGTTTTATAACTCTGAAACTGACCCTTTTAGGCTTCGATCCAAATTTTGGTGACTGTCACTTTAAATTCAAATGAGATTGTTCTCCATTCAGCCTCTTTACTTTCTCTTTACTTTTGCTCTTTACTCCTTTACTTTAGTGGAGGAAGGAAACAGTGTTGTACACTTCACTGAAGACATCCATTAGCCTACATATTTAATTTAGTTTGTTATAGGCGCAAAGATTTGTGTCAAAACTATTCCTAAATTCAGTTTTAATTTCCAGCAAATGAATAAATGAACAATAATAATGAAGTGTGGTTAAGAAACTGAGTTATATCCAAACACGCGTGCTATTCTTATGCCCCATGTGGTGATGCAGACGTCTCCAAAACCTGACAGGTGGACAAATCTAAACTTTTTTTATATTAAAAAACACATATAAATATGCATATAATAAATAATACTGCTAATAATAATAACATTATATAAATGCAAATTGTCATCAATAAACTGAAAAAGCCCCCCGAGGCGATGGAGGCAGTGGTTTTTATATTAATGTAGAAAATAATTTTTGTAACATTTTAATCCTTTAATTGTTTTCATCTGTAAAGATATTTGTGTGTTGCTGTACGTCCTGTGTGTATTAAGCATTTGAACCTACATAGGTGCATAACTAACATGCTCTGAGCTGGACTTTAGAGCAGCTTTTAGTTGGTCAATGGTGTGGTATATTTTAGTTCCTCAAAATAGCAACGCGCCAACAATGTGCCTTAACACACCTCCTTTATAGACCAGCACACCCATGAGTCCACAAAGTGGCTCAAATGGTTTTACTATCTAAACAATGTGTTGCAAAACGAGAAAATTAGGGTTGCGCTGGTCTGAAAATAGCTACAAATCCCGCCAAACAGGTCTTGCGCCTTGTTGTGCTGGGTGTATGATAGGGCCCAATGCCTGTGGGGTGTTTCAAAGATGGCTGCTGAGTGAAATCACTTGCCTTAGGTCAATTCACCTTTATTTCTATAGCACTGTACAATGTAGATTGTGTCAAAGCAGCTTCACATAGAAGATTATAGTAAATTGAAACAGAGTCAGTTCAGTTTTCAGAGTTCAGTTCAGTTCAGTGTGGGTTAATAATCACTACTGAGAGTCCAAACACTGAAGAGCAAATCCATCGATGCGCAGCTCTACAGATCCCGAACCATGCAAGCCAGTGGTGACAGCGGCGAGGAAAATACTTCACCAAATGCCAAAAGTGAAGAATTAAAAAACCTCGAGAGAAACCAGGCTCAGTTGGGCACGACCATTTCTCCTATGGCCAAACGTCTTGTGCAGAGCTGCAGTCTAGGCGCAGGAAGCTGGAGAATGCTGGACCTCAGCGAAGACTCGTCTGTCCCTGGAGCGTCACAGGAATCAGTCTCATGCTCTCCACTCCACCATGACCACCAAAGCAGCTGCTCAGGATACGGCCTGGTCCAGGATTGTGAGAACCTTGGGATCATCTCGTCGCTGGTCTTGGATTGAATCAGTGGCGCTGCATAGTCTGAGGGCCTCGGGATGAGTATTCCCAGGTGGAAATAGGGAATAAAGAGAATAATTAGCGTAGCTGCTGTTCATAGTGTATATAAACGAGATGCAAAAACCAGCGTGGGGCACAATCATGCGTCATACCGCTAAGTGATGCACTGAGTGTATGCTTTGCTAAAAAAAAAGGTCTTTAATCTAGTTTTGAACTGCGAGAGTGTGTCTGAGCCTCGGACATTATCAGGAAGGCTATTCCAGAGTTTAGGAGCCATAAATGAGAAGGCTCGACCTCCTTTACTTGACTTTGCTATTCTAGGTACTACCAGAAGCCCTGAGTTTTGAGATCTTAAAGAGCAGATTGGATTGTAGCGAGATAGAAGGTTGGTTAGATAAACAGGAGCTCGATTATTTAAAGCTTTATAGGTAAGAAGCAATACTTTAAAATCAATACGAAACTTAACAGGCAGCCAGTGTAAGGAGGATAAAATTGGGGTGATATGATCATATTTTCTAGACCTTGTAAGAACTCAGGCAGCTGCATTTTGTACTAGCTTAAAGGGACTTTGTTTAAAAATAACATAACTTAGCAAATGACAGTTGCCATAAAACCTCCATCATATTCATGATGTATCTGAGTATAAAGTTGTCATGACAGTCTTATGAACACCCTCTTCAAGTGTTACCTAAACACCTACTATTTAAAAAAACTGAAGTTCCAGGTAGTAACAAAAATATTTCTTATTGTTCTAGTTTTAGTCGACCGTAATTATCCTAATTCTGACCAACGGCGTCTTGAACCAGTAAGCACAGGTTGTGTAATTGGCATTGATCAGGTCACACGCTAAGCTCAAAAGCCAAGGACAACAAGCTAGCAAAACATTGTAAGCTTGAGCAGCACAACAGAGCAGAACCCTCATCGTTCTCCAGCAATGTGAGTCACAAGGACGAGCCAATGATCTCAGGCAGAAAGAAGCTCAAAAAAAAAAAATCAAGTATTGATTCCACCAAAACTCTCTCAGTGTTTATTGCGTTTGGAGGCTGCTGCTCGCACAAATGTGAAGAAGCTTTATTTATAGTGGGAAATGGTTTGATTTTGTTCAATTGTTCTTCACATTGAGCAGCAGGGACGTGCAGAGACCTTTTAAGGGGCAGGGTCTCAAATGGAAAAAAAGGGCACTTTTTATTAAATAATAGTAATAATTGTACTTTAATGAATAAAATATATTATAAGGAGATTATTAAGGAGATTTCACCCTAAATTCACCATATACTCACCCTTAAAATGATAGTTGATTCAAAACTGAAGATTCTGTCACCATTTACTCACCTTTTACTTGTTCCAAACCCATTTGACTTTTTTTTTCTTCTGTTGAACACACAAAGTAATATTTTAAAGAAAGCGGGAAACCTGTAACCATTGACTTTCATGGTATTTGTTTTTCTTACTCTGGAAGTCAATGATTTCAGGTTTATAGCTTTCTTTAAAATATCTTTTTTTAATCTTTTATTCGTTAGTGTTCAACAAAATAAAGAAACAAAGAAATGGAACCACTTGAGGGTGAGTACATTTACATTTTTGGGTGAACTACGCTATTCAATCTATTATTTTTGTTTGAGTTTTTTTCTGTTGAACAAAATAAAATATTTTAAAGAATGTAGGACACACTGATAGCCACTGACTTCCATAGCTATATGAAGATGTTTTATAGCTTCAATTGACATTATATATGCTGTGTGACTGCAAAAACAAGAGGGCAATATTTTCACTATCAAGCTGTCGTTTCTCCATTACATTAGCCTGTGTGCCTAAGATATTGCCCTGGCAATATCAAATTAGCCTAACAAAATAGCCTATTTGCTTTTGAACGTTTGGATAAATAGCTGACGTTAAATTTGGACCTCGGGTACTCTTTTGTTAAACGTACTCACCTCCACCCAATGAAAATGATTGACGGATGAATTTACATCGGCGGTTCTGTCAATCATATCGCGCTGCCGTAACAAAGGTCAGTTAGTAATATATGTTTTACACACACTCCGTCTGAAGTGTGTGTATGGGAGCTAGACTGTAAAGCTATGGTCTAGATGCAGTCCGTGTGCAATGCTGATGCAGGAGTTGGCATAGGCGCTGATAGACGTTACTCCACTGTTGACACCTTACTTTTGAGGCGAGAATAACCATGTGAATAAAGTCTTCGTTAGAGCAATTGCCTTGCATGTGGCTTTTCTTTCCAAATCGCCGGTTTGAGGCTCACTTGGAGCTAAAACCAAGATATACTTTAAAATTTCGTTTTTTTATTGTTTGACAGGGAAAGCGGCCCTTAAATAGAACACACATTAACTTATACATATATTATTATTAGTATTTTAAAAAATTATTATTATCCCCAGAAAAAAAAGCACTTTCTCTCCAGGAGAAAAAAGGGCAGGGGCTCAAGCACCCAAAGCCCCCACCTCTGCACGTGCCTGTTGAGCAGCACATGAAAATATACTGTAGTAACTTTTCTCCAGAATTGCAGGTTTTCTTTGAATTGTCCTTGAACTATAATGATTGAAAACAAATGTTTAATTTACATTATTGACATAAAATAATCAAAATGCTGAAATATGATTGGAAACATTTTATTTTTCAGCTTAGTCCCTTTATTAATCAGAGGTCGCCACAGCGGAATGAACCGCCAACTTATCCAGCATATTTTTTATGCAGCGAATGCCCGTCCAGCTGCAACCCATCACTGGGAAACACCCATACACACTCACTCACACACATACAGTATGGACAATTTAGTTTACCCAATTCACCTGTACCGCATGTTTTTGGACTGTGACAAACCTATGCAAACACAGGGAGAACATGCAAACTCCACACAGAAATGCCAACTGACCCAGCCGAGGCTCGAACCAGCGACCTTCTTGCTGTGAGGTGATAGTGCTACCCACTGCGCCACCGCGCCGCCACGGTCACTATTATTTTTTTTTTAATTGAATGCACGACTCACTGAAATAGAGTTGACAAATGATTAACCTACATAGTTTTCGTATCCTAAAGATTTTGTACAAATGAATTAGAGAAGAATGACATACCTCAGTGCCTTCCAGAGTTTTCCGCCAATCGATGAAGTGTTTCTGGTGTAATTTTGTCCCATTCTTTCTGCAGACAAGTCTTAAGGTGGGCAACTGTACGGGTTCTTTGTTGTCGCATTTTGCTCTTCAAAATGAGCCACACATTCTCTATCGGAGACAGGTTGGGACTGCAGGCAGGCCAGTCAAGTACCTGTATCATAGCCTCCACAGCCAGGACTTTGTAATGTGTGCAGAATGTGGTTTTGTATTGTCTTGTTGAAATATGCATGGGCGTCCCTGGAAAAGAAGGCAGCATACTGTGCTCCAAAATCTCTGTGGACTTTTCAGCATTAATGGTGCATCACAGAAGTACAAGTTACCTTTGCCAAGGGCACTGACACAACCCCATACCATAACAGACCCTGGCTTTTGGACTTTTGCAGTTTCTCCCAAAAAATATCTTAAATGCTGATTCATCTGACCACAGTACATGTTTCCACTGTGTGATGGTCCATCCCAGATGCCTCTGAGCCCAGAAAAGTTGTCGGCGCTTCTGGACACTGTTAACATAGGGCTTCCTTTTGGCACAGTACAGTTTTCACTGGCATTTGTCGATGTAACTACGTATTGTGGTACTTGACAAAGGTTTACCAAAGTAGTCCTGAGCCCATGTGGTGATATGGCTTATAGATGAATGAGGATTCTTGATGCAGTGCCGCCTGAGGGATCTGGGATTACGGTTGTTCAGTTTAGGCTTGCGCTCTTGTCCTTTACGCACTGAAATTCCTCCAGATTCCTTGAATCTTTTAATTGTTATTTACTGTTGAAATTGAAATATCCAAATGTCTTCCCATCTCACTTGGAGGAACATTGTTTTAATAATAATTTATTCTCGAATTATTTTCTCACGTATTTCTTGGCAAACTGACAATCCTTGGCCCATCTTTGCTCCTAAAGTACTAGACCTTTCTTGGATGCTGCTTTTGTACCAAATCATAATTACAATCACCTGTTTCAAATCACATCATTATTTAATCATTTTACCTGATTACTGGCCCTAAATTACTCCTTGTGTTCATATTGTCTGCAATGAAATACAAGTCAAAGTAAATTTGGAAATCACTACTTTCACCCAGAAAGTGTTAGAGAAATTATTTTTCTAAACTTTATTTGAGTGAGTCCCTGTAAAAATATCCATAAATTAGCAGTTTTCCATATGATTCATGTTTTAATTTTTAGTTTATTTCTGCTTTTGAATTGCATCATGGGATGTGCGGATCGATACTAAAATATCGATATCTCTGATACCAGCTTTATATGTTCTAGAATTGATTATCTTATCAAAATATCGATATTTTAATAATTTGGAGCGAATATGTATTTTATTGGAAATAGAAATACAGTGGAAAGTAACCACAATTACCCTAGTTTATCTGAATAATGCCAACTTTGTCGGAACTACTTGTTCTTCCGCCTGCCAAGTCATGTGCATAATATGGCACTGTACAACTGCAGAGCCAATGTTGCCAACTTAGCGACTTTGTCGCTAGATTTAGCGACTTTTCAGATCCCCCTAGCGACAAATTTTCAAAAAAGCGACTAGCGACAAATCTAGAGACTTTTTTGTGTGTTACTGGAGATTTTTATAGTCTGTCGTTTGTCCATTACTGTACCGTTCCTACTATTCTCAATGAGCTGCGGGTGATGCCGCCGGCCCCTCCCCCGCCTCAGAGCACTGACAGGCGGCCCAGTCCTCGTACAGCAGTCTCTCCCACCTGCAGCCTGACAGCAGATCACCCCTCTGCGTACCGACGGCAAATGATTTAGCACCGGCAGTGTGAAGGTATCTCCCTTGTACAGTCAAATCGATCTGCTTCTCCTTTATTTTAACAATTTGATTTGACTGTTTGTTCTTTTCTTGTTCATAATCAGAGATGTTTCAAGTGAGAGTTTCAGAACTTGTCTGAGTTTATTACGTCTGAGAGATTACTGCAAATTCACTACTCATCTATAATGATATACTGTATTCAAACAGCAATAACTTTAGTTAAATCGACATGCTTGCATAAAGCGTAGTGCAAATATAAATACCCCATTTATTCACCATGGGCTGTTAAACAGAAATGGTAGAACGCGATGACGTCAGTAATATGCAAATTAGCGGATGACGTAATTTAGCGACTTTTCGGGCAGAGCTTAGCGCCTTTTTATTGAAAATAGTTGGCAACAGTGTGCAGAGCACGCTAGCTAGCCACTCAGTCCGCTGGGACATGTTGTTCAGTCACACTGTCATTAGATATGAGTGACCGCAAGCGAAGTTATGTGTGGAGCTAGTTCACTTCCATAAACTCAAACGATGCGGTTTGACACGTGTAACAAAACAGTCAGGTACTGTGGTAATAGGCGGTCAGAAGAAAAGCAAAGGAGAGGCACAGGTGCTGCTAGAATGAGACAGACATCGCTTTCAGAGTCCTTAGGTGCAGCAGGCAGGCACTATCCAGGTGCAGAGGGAGAAAATGTGGCGATGTGGCTTTATTTTAGGGGCTTGCGATTTTTCTGACAATTCTGACTCTCAGGGGAACCGAATTAACAAGTCACTAAACGTAGAAGTGTGAATGTTTTTTTAAGATGTTCAGGCAGGCGTTTTAAGATATACATGCTCAGATGCTGTCAATAAATATGTAAGTTGGCTGTTTTTTGTATGATAATTCTTCATCAGGCGATGCAGTGGCGCAGTAGGTAGTGCTGTCGCCTCACAGCAAGAACGTCGCTGGGTCGCAGGTTCGAACCTCGGCTGGGCTGGGTCAGTTGGCGTTTCTGTGTGGAGTTTGCATGTTCTCCCTGCATTCGCCTGGGTTTCCTCCGGGTGCTCTGGTTTCCCCCACAGTCCAAAGACATGCGGTACAGGTGAATTGGGTAGGCTAAATTGTCCGTAGTGTATGAGTGTGAATGTGTGTGTGGATGTTCCCAGAGATGGGTTGCGGCTGGAAGGGCATCCGTTGCGTAAAATCGTGCTGGATAAGTTGGCAGTTCATTCCGCTGTGGCGACCCCGGATTAATAAAGGGACTAAGCCGACAAGAAAATGAATGAATGAATTCTTCATCAATAAACAAGAATAACCCGTAATAAGTCTCTTATTCAGTATGAGGTGACACTTTTAAGTACACTACTTGTTACTTTATTTTCCCAGTCATTTTTGGGCAGTATCGGATCGTTATCGCCAATACTTGCCTTCATTTTACTTGGTATCGGATCGGATAGGAAACCAGTGGTATCGCACATCACTTGATCTTTCTTCCAATAACTTTTAACCTTGAAAAGTTTGCAAAAAGTGACTTTTATTGTCATTTTTAAAGGTTTAAAGTGATATATTGTCTGGGTTGGTGTTGTATGTTATGCTACAAAAACCTTGTAATAAGCTGCCAGCACATTTTCTGTCATGTTACAGTCTTATGTTATTGATTATACATTATATTAAATCACTAAAATGTCAATAAAAGTCACTTGTTAAACTGGAGTTGAATTTTCTAAGAGGCGACAGCAGAGATCAACATCCCATAATGTAATTCACAACCATAAACAAACAGAAAACACTTGTGAATCACAAAATACAGAAACTGTTCATTAACAGATGGTGATGTGATGAGGGGCTGTAACTAAAACTAGTGGAGTCAAATCCAGAAGTCTTTTAATAATAAATACACAAGAGATTGACAAAGAGGGTCTACGCTGAAAAACAACAGCGGACGGGGTCAAAGAAAAAGAAATATGCGAGGAGAGTCACGTAAACGAGTGTGAGAACTAATGAACTAGCACAGACAACGAGACTGTAAAAAGCAGAAGAGCTCTGCTGTTTCTCTGTGTGACTTTGGCAGAAAGCTGGTGAATGCCAGCTGTGCTTCTGAGAGGGATTAGAGGTTCATGTGGTTCACTCTGTTCCAGGATCAGGTGGATCTGGTTTATGATTTCAGCTTGTGGAGGAAAGGGGAGAACGATGGAGGAAATCACAGATGTACAGTATGTTGATGTACGTCCAACTGAAACTGAATATTGAGAAGGGGGCGGGGCTTTCTTTTTGCACATCATTTCCTCATAGCAAACTAGTAGTCAAAGAGGCGTGGCTAAGAATATTGTGTGTGAATAAGAATATTGTGTGTGGGAGTTAGGACAATTCTAAGGGCTCACGACTTTTTGGGGCCCCCAGAGATGCTGTTAGGGGCCCAACATCGTAAGTGTTGATTTCTCATGGATTTTAATATTTGATTTTACTTTAAAGGCAGCATGAAACGGAAGATTTTTCTTATTTTCCCATATCATGATGTACATCCACTTGAAAGAAAAAAATGTAGGTCACATTATTTTGTCCTTTGGGAACGATTGGATTGTTGAAAGATGGGTGTTTCTAACAAAAAGGAGAAAGATTGATGAATAGATGAAAGCCGGGCACAAACAAGATATGCACTGATAGCCCCGCCCTAAAGGACTTATAGCCCTGCCCTAAAGGACTGATAGTTCTGCCCTAAATGACTGATAGCCCCACCCTAAAGGACTGGTAGCTCCGCCCTAAATGGTTTATGGCCCCACCCTAAAGGACTGATAGCTCCGCCCTGAATGACTGATAGACCCACCCTAAAGGACTGATAGCTCTGCCTTAAAAGATTTATGGCCCCACCCTAAAGGACTTATAGCTCCGCCCTGTATGACTGATAGCCACATCCTATGGGACTGATAGCTCTGCCTTAAATGACTGATAGCCCCACCCTAAAGCACTGATATCACCTCCCTAAAGGACGGATAGCTCTGCCCTAAATGACTGATAGCCCCACCCTAAATGACTGATAGCTCCGCCCTAAATGACTTATAGCCCCACCCTAAGTGACTGATAGCCCTGCCCTAAAGGACTGATATCACCTCCCTAAAGGACGGATAACTCTGCCCTAAATGACTGATAGCCTCACCCTAAAGGACTGATAGCTCCGCCCAAAATGACTTATGACCACACCTTAAAGGACTTATAGCTCCACCCTAAATTGCTGATAGTCCCACCCTAAATGACTGATAGCTCCGCCCTGTATGACTGATAGCCCTAGCCTAAAGGACTGATAGCTCTGCCCTAAATGACTTATAGCCCTGCCCTAAAGGACTGATAGTTCTGCCTTAAAGGACTGATAGCCCCACCCTAAAAGACTGATAGCTCCGCCCTAAATGGCTTATGGCCCCGCCCTAAGTGACTGATAGCCCCACCCTAAAGGACTCATAGCCCCCGCCTGAATGATTGATAGCCCCACCCTAAAGGACTGATAGCTCTGCCCTAAATGACTTATGGCCCCACCCTAAAGGACTTATAGCTCCGCCCTCTATGACTGATAGCCACATCCTATGGGACTGATAGCTCGCTTTAAATGACTTATGGCCCCGCCCTAAGTGACTGATAGCCCTGCCCTAAATGACTTACTGCCCCGCCCAAAACGACTGATAGCCCCACCCTAAACGACTGATAGCTCTGCCTTAAATGACTTATAGCCCCGCCCTAAGTGACTGATAGCCCTGCCCTAAATGACTTATTGCCCCGCCCTAAATGATTGATAGCCCCACCCTAAAGGACTGATAGCTCCGCCCCGAATGACTGATAGCCCCACCCTAAAGGACTGATAGCTCCGCCCTGAATGACTGATAGCCCCATCCTAAGTGACTGATAGCCCTGCCCTAAAGGACTGATAGCCCCACCTGTGCTGCATGTATTAGGAGGTTTGCTGAAGGTGGAAGGTGTAGTGCAGTAAGGCGTTTGCATCTTTAATAAACTATGACAGTTCGTGTTGATTGATACATATAAAATTGTCCCTTAAACGTGACGTTGCACCTTCAGTTTCAAGCGTACCGCACCAAAAGCCCAACCGAACCACACTCTGGCAACCTCTTCCAGCTGGGCTAGAGCCCCCCCCCCAGAGGACTGATAGCTCCGCCCTAAAGGCATTCCATGTGACCAGAATTGCAGAAAAGTCGTATTGAGAAGGGAGGAAAGGTTATGATATTTGATTAAAGATTATGAGGGCAAATTACTAAGTGAAGTTTATTCATAAACTAATTTCGAGAGGATCACGTGCTTATGATTGCTAGCGGCTGGACCCACATTATCCAAATTCACTATGCACCAATCAGACAATCCCTAAGCTACTACAAATACCCCGGGTTACGTATCACCGCTATCTTCGCTTTGAAGAATCCCCCCTTCCACCCCTACTCCTCCTCCTTCCTAGATGGGTGACACGGTGGCCCAGTGCTTAGCGCTGTTGCCTCACAGCAAGAATGTCAATGGTTCTAGGCTTTACCAAACCAGCGGGCATTTCTGTGTGAAGTTTGCACGTTCTCCCCGTGCTCACGTGGGTTTCCCCCGAGTTCACCGGTTTCCTCCCACCGATTAAAAACATGCAACTTAAGTTATTGACTAATCAACAATATAGACTTGCTCCCTACCTAGTACCTATCTCGTTAAAGAGAGCTACTATCTGCTCTTCAATCACTATGACAGGGGAGTTCTCGAGATCTACCTAAGCTCAATCTCCCCTCTCGCCTTGCAACGGGAGGCTCGAGGATCTTGTGAGCTCAGGGCTCTCTCCCGGGACAGCATGCCAAAAAAGCTTTATAATAAATCATCAGCTAAGTGTGAACTCTTAAAACAATGAAGTACACAGATACATGGTTTATCTCAAGCACTAAAAATAAGAAGGGTACGTTTTGATTTCATGTCAAGGTTTCCATGACTCAAATCTATCCACATCTGGGCGTTTTCTCTCAGATATCAGTAAATTAGACAAGACCCTTTTACTACATCAGTTTGACTTTGGTTTATATTACACAATGTTGATTCAATGGTCTGGAAAACAGCTGTGGCACATTAGGAGAGCTGCTGATGGGCTGGAGTGATCTCATGTGAGGAGAGAAATACATGAACTGAACAGCACAAGAACTCTTCGGACTGCCAGAGCAGCTGTTTGGACTTTAATCCTGCTGATGTGCAACAACCTGTAACCTGCAGAGTCAACCTGGACAACAGCACAAAGCCAAAGAATTGACCTGGTACTGTTCAGGTTAAAGGAACACTCAAATCTTATTTATTATTTTGCAAATAGGCTCATTTTACCTAGGAACTCTCATCCCTGCTACCGAATATACAGAAGATTCAAGCATTAAATAGGAAAATTATCCAAACTCTTTGGTCATTTTTCAACGATCTATGCTAAGCTAAGCCTAAGATATTAAGCTAAGAATTGAATTGAACTATTTCCAGAATTAAAAGTGTGTAGTGATCATATCACCCCAACTTTATCCTCCTTACACTGGCTGCCTGTTAAGTTTCGTATTAATTACAAAATATTGCTTCTTACCTATAAAGCTTTAAATAATCGAGCTCCTGTTTATCTAACCAACCTTCTGTCTCGCTACAACCCAACCCGCTCTTTAAGATCTCAAAACTCAGGGCTTCTGGTAGTACCTAGAATATCAAAGTCGAGTAAAGGAGGTCGAGCCTTCTCATTTATGGCTCCTAAACTCTGGAATAGCCTTCCTGATAATCTCCGAGGCTCAGACACACTCTCGCAATTCAAAACTAGATTAAAAACCTATCTTTTTAGCAAAGCATACACTCAGTGCATCACTTAGCGGTATGATAGATGAATGTGCCCCTCGCAGGTTTTTTGCATCTCGTTTATATACACTATGAACAGCAGCTACGCTAATTATTCTCTTTATTCTCTATTTCCACCTGGGGATACTCATCCCGAGGCCCTCAGACTATGCAGCACCACTGATGCAATCCAAGACCAGCGACGAGATGATCCCGAGGTTTTCATAATCCTGGACCAGGCCGTATCCTGAGCAGCAGGTGTGGCGGTCATAGAGGAGTGGAGAGCATGAGACTGATAGACGCTCCAGGGATAGACGAGTCTTCGCTGAGGTCCAGCATTCTCCAGCCTCCGGCGCCTAGACTGCAGCTCTGCACAAGACGTTTGGCCATAGGAGAAATGGTCGTGCCCAACTGAGCCTGGTTTCTCTTGAGGTGTTTTAATTCTTTACTTTTGCCAATTGGTGAAGTTTTTTCCTCGCCGCTGTCGCCACTTGCTTGCATGGTTCGGGATCTGTAGAGCTGCGCATCGATGGATCTGCTCTTCAGTGTTTGGACTCTCAGTAGTGATTATTAGACCACACTGAACTGAGCTAAACTGAACTTCTACTGTTTCAATTCACTATAACCTTCTATGTGAAGCTGCTTTGACACAATCTACATTGTAAAAGTGCTATAGAAATAAAGGTGAATTGAATTGAATTGTGTTTCATGAATGTGTTGAGCTGCAGGAGGAAGCTGACCTTGAGTGTTCTGATACAACAGTTCTGATAGTGATGTAATCGTTCTAATGGAATATTTCGCTGCTGCGTTAGAATAGAGCATTTTTTTTCTCTTCTTGGCACCAGAGAGACTCTCAGAAACACTGAGTGTGTTTGTCATGGCAACAGTGTGCTGCGCCAGCAACTTTCTGCTAATGGCATGTTGCACAAACACGGCACGCTTGAGAGACCTTTTTGTTTTTTTAACATTAGAGCACATAATAAAACAAAAGAAACCCCTATTACAAGAAAAGCTGTTTAGATATCACTTAGATTATGACTTAGATATCAGATTTTTTAATAGAAAAAAGTCAATGGCCCCGCATTTTTGATAAATAATATCACATCATAATTAGTTAACTTAATTCCTTTATGTTTTCTCAATACAAATCGATTGTGTGGAAACCAGCATTACAGTGTGTTAAAGGTGCAGTATGTACGTTTGACATCCAGTGGTTGAATTAGGTATTACACGCCTGATACAAAACACATGTAAGCGCAGGTTGCCAGATTGACAACACCAACAGCAGTGTGCCTGAATATCGAGCCTAAAGGCTGATTTAAGGCTGATTGAAACTGTTCAAAATAAAACTAACGGCACACGATAGAAGGAATATCTAATCCATATTAAAAGGAGTTTTTGTCCTAACCAACACCTGAAATTGATATTTTAGAAACGGCTTTTATTTCTTGCAGCTGAACAACACGATAAACATGACATTGATCACCTCAGGTACACCTCATGTGATTTATTCAGTGTTAAATGCTAACAACGTGAGTTTGAATGCCATTTTACATGACATTTACTGCCATACTACTGAAAGCAGCAGCAGATAGTTCACCTCAGATCTGGAAAATAAAATAAACCATTTGAAAAGGAACTTCAGTACAAACCAACACATATCAGTGATGATGATGTTAAAGAGGTTTAATATGCAGGGCTTGACATTAACTTTTTTGATCACCAGCCACTGTGGCTAGTAGTTTTTCAACATTACTAGCCACTCGCCATTTTCACTAGCCACAATTTTATTGTTGGGAAAATATATTTTATACACATAAATATGACTTTGACATGCTAAAATGACTTGATTTAGATGTTGCGTTATCTCCACAAGCCTCAT
This sequence comes from Danio kyathit, assembly GCA_903798195.1. NCBI lineage: Eukaryota > Metazoa > Chordata > Actinopteri > Cypriniformes > Danionidae > Danio > Danio kyathit. The sequence goes on from LR812535.1 coordinate 58,028,654, forward strand.
TCATTTCACTTTTTGTGTGTCGTGTATGAGCTTGCTAAATGTTCATGAGCAAATGGGTCATGGTTTCATAGTATTTTGTAAATAAAGTTTATTAAATAAAATAAAGTAATTCTGACTTTATTTCTCAGAATTGTGAGTTTATATCTTGCAATTCTCACTTTAACTCACAATTTCGAGTTTACATCTCACAATTCTGAGAGGGAAAAAGTCAGAATGAAGAGTTTTTATCACAATTTCAGCAATTTTGAATTAAAAATTTGCAATAACATTATTTTTTATTCAGTGGTGGGAAAACGGACTTCCACAGATCTTAATTTTAGGCTTTTGGAGGAATCAAACAACAAAACGCCTATCTGTTAATAGATTATTGTTTATCACACTTTCAAATAGGAAATAAATACTATTGTCCATTAATTTGTATGGGTTTTCTCTTCTTTAATGATGCCATTTGGACTACTTGCTCTAAAACTGAATTGCATTACACAGACCGTCCGGAAACTAAGCTTAGGCTATGTTGTGTGATTCCTTCAAAAGCCTAAAATTATTTCTTTGTTATTTCTTATAATGCAATTCGTCCTCCATTTAAGGTCAGTCTCAATAATAGGAAACTACTTTACAACTCGCAATTGTGTCTTTTAATCTCAGAATTCTTTTATTGAGATTTTTAATAAAGACTTTTTTGCTGTTGTGTTTATATCACGCAACTGTGACTTTATTTCTCAGAATTATGAGATATAAACAGGGCCGGCGCGTCCATAGAGGCGACCTAGGCGGCCGCCTAGGGCGGCATAATAGTGAGGGCGGCAAACGCGCCCCGCCGCCTAACCCAACGTGCTGACTTTTACTGTACATTCACACCAAAAGCGGCGTCAAAGTAGCCGGAAGACATTCATTTTCAATGGGAGCCGGTGGCGATAAGCGGCGAGGAGCAGCGCGGCGCGTCTTCGCCGGTGTGGGTGTCGAGGAGAGTTGAAATCAAGTCAACTTTATGGTAATGAGCTGTGACGCGGTTCAGCGGTAAGCAATCAGAATGTAGAAGTCAGAGAGGAGTCAGAGAACACAGTCACTGTGAACTTTGGTTCCGACCACAGTTGTTCCCAAGGGTTTTAATATTACGGTCGCCGGATTTCCAATTGTTTGCAATGTTTTTCTTACAGTAACATACATTAAAAAAGTACTGGCGAGTTACTGATGTGCATCCATGTTACATATTTTTTTCTTTAAAAAAGCGGGAATCTCACGCGACAATACAAAACAGTATTGCTGCTTCAGAATATTTCAGGCATATGGACACATCGTGGAGCAAAGTCACACCACATGCAACTTGATCTTCCGTAAGTAAGTGAATTTGATAAGAAGTGTGCAACATCTTCATGCTAGAAAACATGTTTTATGCGGGAGTGTAACTGATATGAGCTGATAATGGCTCCTTTAAATACAAGATCAATGTAGCAAATTTTGACGCTCTCGCCGCCGGAGCTGAAGGCAGACAGCGTCGTCGCCAGGGTGGCCAGAGTAACCTTTGACGCCCTCCCTACTTTCAGTGTGAACGTACAGTTATCCGCAACATCAACACAACCATGAACAATTGAACTGGTCAGTTTCGTTTTCACTTTCGGGTTGAGGGCGGCATGATAGTCCTTTGCCTAGCGGCAGTTCGGCTTGCTCCGGCCCTGGATATAAAGTCAGAATTCTGTCTTTGTACTCGCAATTGTAAGCTTCTCGGAGTTTATATCATGCAACTTTATTTCTCAGAATTGCGAGATATAAAGTCAGAATTCTTGCAATTGCGAATTTTTATAACATAATTCTGACTTTCTAACTTGTGATTTCAACTTTATTTCTCAGAATTCTGAATTTTTTCACACAAGTGCGGGTTTGTCACACTGTTGTGGATTGTTTTCTCAGAATTTTGCCAATTTTTTTAGAATTGTGAGTTTATATCTTTACTCTGAATTTCAGGTTTGCATCTCACAATTGCGGGGGAAAAAATCAGAATTGCGAGTTTGTCTCGCAAGTTCGTAATTCTGAGGTAAAAAGTCGCAATACGCGGTTTTTATTCAGTGGCGGGAAAACGGGCTTCCATATAATCTAAACAGTAATCATCAAAGTCACCGGCGGTCTGCATCAACATCATCAGCGCTGCGCTGTGATTGACCGGCGGACTTTAGGACCTGCGCGCGGCCGCCGGAGATCCGCTCGAGAGAGTCTGGAGAGGCTGTTCACTGCGCACGGCTTCATCACCATCATCATCATCACACACACACGGAGCGGGTCCTCAGCGCGCTCACAGCCGCTCATGATGCGCAGGATTCGGGCCAACGCCATCCTCATCCTCACCGTGGCCTGGATCCTCGGCACCTTCTATTACCTGTGGCAGGACAGCAAACCCTCCTCCTCCTCTTCATCCTCCTCCTCCTCTTCCTCCTCTGCGGGCTCCCAGCAGAAGATCCACGGGCAGAAATCCTCCTCCGGGAGGCTGGAGGAGCGCACTCTTCCTCTGATCGTGAGTGATGATGATGATGATGATGAAGCACGCTGATGTTTATTACCGCACATTTGACATCTCTGCTGTATGTGTGTTTGTGTGTGAGCGGCTTTCACTGCTGATATATGGAGACTGCGTGCGTGTGTGTGTGTGTGTGTGTGTGGCATTCATCACGTTTTGGAGACCCATAAAACATGAAAACCTTACGTGTGTGTGTGTATGTGGATCTCAGCGTTATGTCAGGTGGATGTAAGAGGCTTTTCCTTAATCCAGCTGCAGGTGTGTGTGTGTGTGTGTGTTTTCAGATCCATGTGCTGCCTTTGTTGGGATTTAAGCTACTGTAAACTATGCGGGCTATCAGTAACCTGCTGTGTCTCCTCTCAGTAATCCAACAGGAATGTTATTAGCGCTGAATATTTGAATATTAATTAAAAATTATATTATTATAAAGTCCTGACAGATTCAGAATGGTTTTAGTGAAGCTTGTTTCTGTCACACGATTAACAAAAGTAAGCAAAAAAGAAAGATAATTGAGAGTTTCTGCCTCACACTGACTTTTTTTCTTAATATTCAGTGCTTTTTATGTGTTTTTTTTGTTTGTTTTGTTATTTTAAATGTGACCTTTTACCACAAAACTAGTCATAATGCTAAATTCTGGGATATTAAGATTAAGATAAATCAGTTTTCTGATGGGGTGACATGGTGGCTCAGTGGTTAGCACTGTCGCCTCACAGCAAGAAGGTCGCTGGTTCGAATCCCGGCTGCATTTCTGTGTGGAGTTTGAATGAATGTTCTCCCTATGTTCGCGTGGGTTTCCTCCGGGTGCTCCGGTTTCCCTCACAGTCCAAACACATGCGGTATAGGGCAATTGGATGAACTAAATTGGCCGTAGTGTATGAGTGTGCATGGGTGTTTCCCAGTATTGGGTTGCAGCTGGAAGGACATCAGCTGTGTAAAACATATGCGGTTCATTCCGCTGTGACAACCCCTGATAAATAAAGAGACTAAGCCGAAGGAAAATGAATAAATGAATGAGTTTTCTATTGATGCACACTAAAAAAATGCAGCGTTCCACACAAATCTTTCATTTTGTCCCAACACAAATCGATTAAGTTTACAAATTTAAGTGGCTTGAACATAAAACAATTAAGTTGTCCCCCAAAAAATCTCAAGAATTGTGTTGTTTCAGCTCATTTTAAATTTGTAGTTTGAACAAGCAGCAATACAGGGAGTGCAGAATTATTAGGCAAGTTGTATTTTTGAGGATTAATTTTATTATTGAACAACAACCATGTTCTCAATGAACCCAAAAAACTCATTAATATCAAAGCTGAATATTTCTGGAAGTAGTGTTTAGTTTGTTTTTAGTTTGAGCTATTTTAGGAGGATATCTGTGTGTGCAGGTGACTATTACTGTGCAGAATTATTAGGCAACTTAACAAAAAACAAATATATCCCCATTTCAATGATTTATTTTCACCAGTGAAACCAATATAACATCTCAACATTCACAAATATACATTTCTGACATTCAAAAACAAAACAAAAACAAATCAGTGACCAATATAGCCACCTTTCTTTGCAAGGACACTCAAAAGCCTGCCGTCCATGGATTCTGTCAGTGTTTTGATCTGTTCACCATCAACATTGCGTGCAGCAGCAACCACAGCCTCCCAGACACTGTTCAGAGAGGTGTACTGTTTTCCCTCCTTGTAAATCTCACATTTGATGATGGACCACAGGTTCTCTATGGGGTTCAGGTCAGGTGAACAAGGAGGCCATGTCATTAGTTTTTCTTCTTTTAGACCCTTTCTTGCCAGCCAAGCTGTGGAGTACTTGGACGTGTGTGATGGAGCATTGTCCTGCATGAAAATCATGTTTTTCTTGAAGGATGCAGACTTCTTCCTGTACCACTGCTTGAAGGTGTCTTCCAGAAACTGGCAGTAGGACTGAGAGTTGAGCTTGACTCCATCCTCAACCCGAAAAGGCCCCACAAGCTCATCTTTGATGATACCAGCCCAAACCAGTACTCCACCTCCACCTTGCTGGCGTCTGAGTCGGACTGGAGCTCTCTGCCCTTTACCGATCCAGCCACGGGCCCATCAAGACTCACTCTCATTTCATCAGTCCATAAAACCTTAGAAAAATCAGTCTTGAGATATTTCTTGGCCCAGTCTTGACGTTTCAGCTTGTGTGTCTTGTTCAGTGGTGGTGGTTTTTCAGCCTTTCTTACCTTGGCCATGTCTCTGAGTATTGCACACCTTGTGCTTTTGGGCACTCCAGTGATGTTGCAGCTCTGAAATATGGCAAAACTGGGGGCAAGTGGCATCTTGGCAGCTGCACGCTTGACTTTTCTCAGTTCATGGGCAGTTTATTTTGCGCCGTGGTTTTTCCAAACGCTTCTTGCGACCCTGTTGACTATTTTGAATGAAACGCTTGATTGTTCGATGATCTCGCTTCAGAAGCTTGGCAATTTTAAGAGTGCTGCATCCCTCTGCAAGATATCTCACTATTTTTGACTTTTCGGAGCCTGTCAAGTCCTTCTTTTGACCCATTTTGCCAAAGGAAAGGAAGTTGCCTAATAATTATGCACACCTGATATAGGGTGTTGATGTCATTAGACCACACCCCTTCTCATTACAGACATGCACATCACCTAATATGCTTAATTGGTAGTAGGCTTTCGAGCCTATACAGCTTGGAGTAAGACAACATGCATAAAGAGGATGATGTGCTCAAAATACTCATTTGCCGAATAATTCTGCACTGCCTGTATATATATATATATATTTGAGTGTACAGTTTGTTAGGATAAGACAATATTTTGCTGAGAAAATCACTTTTTAAGTTGTATAAATACTAAATAAAAATAAAGTTTTCATATATTTACAGTAGGAAATTTACTAAATGTCTTTGTGGAACATGATCTCAAGGGTAATATTCCAACTATCTTTGGCATAGAAAATCAACAATGTGTTGTGCTTCAGGGTCACATAAAAAACACTCAATTTAACATTTTTACTCAGAATTGACTGTTTGTCTTGCAGTTTCAGGTTATAGGTGTTCATAGTGGAAAAAGCTTTATTTAGATGATAAAATTTCATTTTTAACTTCACTGAAAAGTTCCTCAGTGACACAAACATGCTTTTAAATTGTTTATTGTTTTCAATTTAATGCGATCTGTTTCCAGCATGAAAAAAACCTGATGATTTTGGAGGCAAAATATTTCCTGTAGTACTGCTTTGAAAAATGTTGAACCTTGATTCATTTCTGTTTGAATACATGGCAAAAATGATTTTCTTACTTAGATTTTTTGTCTTGTTTTTAGTCCAACTGTGTGAAAAATCCTAAATCAAGAAGCATTTTTTAGACAAGCAAAACATATTGTCTTGTTTTAAGAAATAATATGCCAAAATTAAGTGAGTTTTTCCTTAAAACAAGCAAAATAATCTGTGTTTTTTTTTCATTTTGACACAAGATTTTTTTCTACTTATTTAAAGGAAAAACTCACTTAATTTTGGCATATTATTTCTGAAAACAAGACAATATGTTTTGCTGGTCTAGAAAATGCTTCTTGATTTAAGATTTTTCAGACATTTGAACTAGAAACGAGACAAAATATCTAAGTAAAGCATTTTTTTGCAATGTACTACCTAGGCATGGGCCGGTATAAGATTCTGACAGTATGATAACCTTGGATAAAAACATCACGGTATTGTGATTACTGCTGTAAAATAAGTTCTTTTTAAATGTCTGCGTAAAAAACTAAAACTTTTTCCCCTTTTGAACCCAATATATTTTATTTTGAGAAACATTTATAATATTTTACAGCCGTAAACATGTCAGGCTGAATAATAAAAAATGAATCATTGACTTCTGCTGTCTGCATTAGTTTCAAAAACACTGATTTCATTTTAATTTAAAACGGCATCTTTGGATATTTTTTCTGCTGGAGATACTGTTGTCCTAAAAAACTTAAAACAAAACGTAAAACATAATCGCACACATGCCTTACAAACGGTATAGCAGAAAATTTGCGCATTTTTAAAACCCTGACTTTTACAAACCACCTTGAAAACGGTTATCTTCCCATACTACTACCAAGCCAGACTACTGATATCAGTCAGAAAGATCTGCTTCTGATAAACTTATTGCAAAAATCCTACAAACACAACGTGAAAAGGCAAATCCATTCAAATTGAGTCAGTTCAGTGTTTCTGGAGCAGCTGTTTGTTTTGCTCCTCACAGTTTGACTCCACATTCACCAGGTAGAAAGCAAACGCTCAGATTTGACTTCTCAGTAGTCTGCCGGCTTCAGGGAGAATGTGGGAATTTACTAGAAAGATTGCATACTATACATAGGCCTGTCACAACAATCAATATATGGACTTATCGCACAACACATGGACATGACCTCAATCATCTTTGGTGATGCAATATCCAGTAAAAGTCAGAATTATTTGCCCCCCTTTTAATTTTTTTTTCTTTTTTAAACATTTTCCAAATGATGTTTAACAGAGCAAGGAAATGTTCACAGTATGTCTGATAATATTTTTTCTTCTGGAGAAAGTTTTTTTTGTTTTATTTAGACTAGAATAAAAGCAATTTTTAATTTTTTAAACACCATTTTAGGGACAAAATTATTAGCCCCTTTAAGCTACTTTTTTTTCCCGATAGTCTACAGAACAAACCATCATTATACAATAACTTGCCTAATTACCCTAACCTGCCTAGTTAACCTAATTAACCTAGTTAAGCCTTTAAATGTCACTTTAAGCTGTATAGAAGTGTCTTGAAAAATATCTAGTCAAATATTATTTACTGTCATCATGGCAAAGATAAAATAAATCAGTTATTAGAAATGAGTTATTAAAACTATTATGATTAGAAATGTTGAAGAAATCTTCTCTCCGTTAAACAGAAATCGGGGAAAAAAATAAACAGGGGGGCTTATAATTTCGGGGGGCTAATAATTCTGACTTCAACTGTATATCACTCCCATATATAAAAAGCAATTCCAGCAACATTTAAGCTGATTGTGCTGCATCTCTATCACTATTCGAGGTGTCAGTTGATGATATTATTATTATTCAAAATTATATTATGTCAAATCGTGAGCATAATAAGAGCATAATTAGATTAACGTCATTACGTCACCGCCCTATCAGCATTTCCACCGGAGTTTCATGTCATTTCGAGTGTTTCAGTTTTAATTTGTCGACTTTAACTGCAGTTTGGCACTTTCACTTTCATTCAGGAACATTTCATGCATGCCCCCCGTGACGAACAGGATATTGGATGCAACTATGAACTGTTGGAAGAGTGTAGTTTTAATGGAAATTCATACCGCATGCTGAATGAATTAAATCGTATGAATTTGCCACTTTTCTGATAATATGTCAAACTGGCCTGGTACCATGCAACAAAATGTACATATTTTAAATTTCACAAAAATATAAACTCAAATTTCCAACAAATCTGAGCTGGCATTTACAAGTTCTTAAAGAAAAGCGTAGCGATGAATCGCTGTAATGTAACTCAAGCTGATTTCTTAATGCACAGGGTCTCGGGAGCATTGTTGCACAACACTTTGATTTATTCGCCCTGAGCAAACAGCTGATCCTCCCTTCACTGTGGCCTTTTTTTGCAGTGCTAATAATCTTTTACGAGGAGAACAAACGCACAAATATCAATTCAAGCATCTCTCTTGTGCTCGGCGGTTTAGGAAGAGAAACAACTGCGCTCGTGAATTCAGTAGATTTAGGCAAATCTGAGCGAGCGGCGTTTGTGTTCGTCAAACTTTTCCCATCATCATTTATATGTTACTGTCAGGCACTAACTGATGATGTTTGTGCAGTTCTGCTGGTTTTGTTGTGCTTGTTCATTTGTTTGCATGTGATCAGCCAGTCGGACACACACAGCACAGGCCAGATGTGTCTTATCAGGGCTGAAACTGAATCTACTGATCTGTTGTCACAAATCTAGTTCCCACAACCCCACATTTACCCCTCACAGTAATGTTAAACATTACTTGTTGTTGTACAGTAATTGTATTGTTGTTATAATTTAAATAATTCTCGTTAACTTCCTTTATCCCTGCTGTTCACTGAAGTTGTAATAGGTCAAATTTATAGCGCCTGATTAAAAATCCTGTGAAATCAGTATAAATAATTTAAAAACTGTTGTAATGACCATCAATGTATTTTAAATGATATACAGTTGAAGTCAGAATTATTAGCCCCCCTGAATTATTAGCCCCCCTGTTTATTTTTTTCCCCAATTTCTGTTTAACGGAGAGCACACATTTCTTATCATAATAATTTTAATAACTCATCTCTAATAACTGATTTATTTTATCTTTGCCATGATGACAGTAAATAATATTTGACTAGATATTCTTCAAGACACTTCTATACAGCTTAAAGTGACATTTAACGGCTTAACTAGGTTAATTAGGTTAACTAGGCAGGTTAGGGTAATTAGGCAAGTTATTGTATAATGATGGTTTGTTCTGTAGACTATCGAAAAAATATAGCTTAAAGGGGCTTATAATATTGACCCTAAAATGGTGTTTAAAAAATTAAAAACTGCTTTTTATTCTAGCCAAAATAAAACAAATAAGACTTTCTCCAGAAGAAAAAATATTATCAGACATACTGTGAAAATTTCCTTGCTCTGTTAAACATCATTTAAGAAATATTTAAAAACGAAAAAAAAAAATTCAAAGGGGGGCAAATAATTCTGACTTCAACCGTATTCTCCCCGGACACTTTATTAGGTACACCTTTCTAGTACCGGGTTGGACCCCTTTTGCCTTCAAAACTGCCTTAATCCTTCGTGGCATAAATTCAACAAGATACTGGACATATTCCTCAGAGATTTTGCTCCATATTGACATGATAGCATCACGCAGTTGCTGCAGATTTGTCGGCTGCACATCCATGATGTGAATCTATGGTTGTGGGCATAACTAATTCATTCATTTATTTTCTTGTCAGTTTAGTCCCTTTATTAATCTGGGGTCGCCACCGCAGAATGAACCGCCAACTTATCCAGCACATGTTTTACACAGCGGATACACAGCTGCTACCCATCTCTGGGAAACATCCACACACACTCATTCACACTCATACACTACGACCAATTTAGCCTACCCAATTCACCTGTACCGCATGTCTTTGGACTGTGGGGGAAACCGGAGCACCCGGAGGAAACCCACACGAACACAGGGAGAACATGCAAACTCCACACAGAAAAGCCAACTGACCCAGCCGAGGCTCAAACCAGCAACCTTCTTGCTGTGAGGCGACAGCATTACCTACTGCGCCACTGCGTCGCCGACATAACTAATGTTCTACTTATTTAATATGGTTTTACTCACTTGCAGTGTTTTTTGGGTTGCCAGGTATCAGTGAAATCCATGATTCGGTTTTCATTTCATATTCATGAGAAAAAATCATTTTGGTGGCTGCGGCATGTTATGAAAGAATGCGACTTGATATTTTTTGGTCAGCAGCTAGCTCTCTGCAATTCTCACATGGTCGCCCATTGGGCACTGAGCAGGGCTGCGCCTGGTCAGTACCTGAATGGGAGACCACATGAGAAAGCTAGGTTGCTGCCGGAAGTGCTTTTAGTGAGGCCAGCAGGGGGCGCTCAACTTGTGGTCTGTGTGGGTCCTAACGCCCCAGTATATTGATGGGGACTCTATACTGCTCGGTGAGCGCCGTCTTTCGGATTAGACGTTAAAACCGAGGTCCTCACCTTCTGTGATCGTTAAAAATCCTAATGCTGTGTTCACACCAGATGCGGAACGCGCTGAAAAATCACTCTATTCGCACATAAATAGACGCGTAAAATTTTGAGTTTATTCGCGCGTCAAACTCTGCTTTATTCGCGCGTCAAATTCACTTCAGAACAGACGCGGATTTGCGTCATGGGCAGTCATTCCACAGTTGCGTCATTCCGCAAAACGCTCAATTCGCGGCGCGCCATCCACGCCACACCATTCACGCAATTCGCGTCGCACCATTCGCAGGATGTCTATTCGCGCGTTTGCATTGACTTAACATGTAAATCACTCGCACTTGACGCTTCTTCCACGTCTGGTGTGAACGCAGTATCAGATGTCCTTTGAAAAGAGTAGGGGTTTAACCCCGGCATCCTGGCCAAATCTGCCCACTGGCCTCTGTCCATCATGGCCTCCTAACCATCCCCATATCATTATTGTCTTCATCACTCTGTCTCCTCTCGACCAATCAGCTGGTGTGTGGTGTACGGTCTGGTGCAATATTGCTGCCGTCGCGTCATCCAGGTGGATGCTGCACACTGGTGGTGGATGAGGAGATTCCCTCCCAACGTGTAAAGCACTTTGAGTGTCCTATATACATTTAAGAAATATTTATTATTATTATTATTATTATTATTATTATTATTATTATTATTATTTTCTTCACAAAATTTTCAGAAGACCCCCCAAAAATTGAAACACTGTACACCAGCAGTGTGTGTGTGTCAGTGATCACACTTCTGCAGTAAAGCACAGCACGGGTATGAATAAAGATTCTGGATGAAGCAGGTCTGTGGACAGCCAAGCGCATCCATAAGCGTCTGCTGCTCTCGTAAAGTGAATATGGAGTGCAGACAGAGGGATTTACACCTCGATTTTTCACTTTCTTCTGAAGGTGAAGTCGCTCTGAGCTGGGAGTTCCTCAACAGCACATCAACACTTTGACACCCTATCTTCTAGGCGTGTTATAGTTCTTGGTAAAATAATCACAGTTCGACATGTGCTTGTAGAGGATTCTACAATTGCAGGAACATCTTTAATGAAACACTTTTGAAAAATAAAACTAATTCATTCATTTTCCTTCAGCTTAGTTTCTTAATTCATCAGGTGTCGCCACAGCGGAATGAACCGCCAACTTATCCAGCAAATGTTTTACACAGCAGATGCCCTTTCAGCTGCAACCCAGTACTGGGAAACGTCTATACACACTCATTCACACACATACACTACGGCCAATTTAGTTTATCCAATTCCCCTATAGCACATGTCTTTGGACTTTGGGGGAAGCCGGAGCACCCGGAGGAAACCCACACCTTCACGGGGAGAACATGCAAACTCAACACAGAAATGCCAACTGGCCCAGCCGGGGCTTGAACCAGCGACCTTCTTGCTGTGAGGCGACAGTGCTAACCACTGAGTGGTGAAAGTAAACACATAAAAATGAGTCCAAATTAATACCTGTGGCTCCTGATGGCACACTGAGGTCTTGTGACGCAAAATGATCACTCTGTGTAAGAAATTGAACATTATTTACAATATTATTAGCTTTAATCCACATCCTTGGCAAATAGTTCTCAGCGCATGTGTGAATGTAGTCCGATTGTCATCCTGTCGGTTTAAATGACGGATAACCATTCACTGCCATTATAAGAATTGAACTCGAGAAAAAAAGTCACCTACATCTTGAATGACCTGTAAGTTAAGAAGAAATTTTCATTTTTGGGAACTCTCACCGTCCCGTCACTGGGACGCCTAAGTTTACATCAATTTTTTTGCAGTTAATCCTAATCTAATTTTAATCAATGGAAAGGACTTCTGAATACATATTTCACCACAGTTTCTTTGTTATGTAGGAAGTGTAATGGATTTAAACACATTTACTTTAACTCTACAACCTGTGGGACCATTTACGGTTACATTTTTAAGTAAACCATAATATTGTAGTCTAAACATTAAGCATTCCCGATGAACTATATTTCATTTAAGAGCTTAAAATGTCTAGTTTCCATACTCGGTGACAGATTTTTGATAGAAATTACCGAGCAACATTTATTAATTTGCAACAAGAATACTCACTAGAGTTGTAAATCATTACTTTGCTACAGCAATCCATTTGTTTAGATGTTTTTAGAGACTAAATTCAACTCAAATACTATCAAACTGCCCATACTACTTTAGAATTACATGTCTACTTTACAAATCAACAAGCTTCAGGGAATCAAATGTATGTGTTTATTTAAATTACATCTTATTAATTAATTAATAAGGAATTAATTACTTTAGGTTAAACTGTACCGCTAATTTTACTCTATTTTTTGGCTATATGTAGAAACAAACAGCAATTTTTACAAGAAAAGTTTCTTAGTTGTAAACAAGTTGGTTGATATGGCAAGTGAGTCTATCGGTGCTCTAGAACTGTTGAATGAGTTTTATTTAATAAAGACTGACTGGCTCGGTTATGCATTCAAAATGGTATGAACTGTTATAGGGGTGGTCAGATGTATATTTATATGATCTCTTATTTTAATTAGTCATATCATTATTTAAGATACAGATCACAGCAAAATACATGTTATTTTGACGACATTCAGGGAGTTTCAAGCATTAATTAGAGGGGTCAATTCCCCCCAAAACCCCCTTGTAATTGGCACCCTGGTTACAGTGTGCTTTCTGTAATCTCAATGAGCAGAGCTGAGCCTCATCAAGTGAATCATCTCTCTTTAGCATCACCTCTAATGCACTATGTGTGTGTGTGTGTGTGTGTTTCAGGTAACTCATGCCTCACAGCTGGAGCAGCAGGGTCAGCTCTTGGGCTTGTTTGATGAAAAGGCGTTTCTGTCCAGTAAGCAGCTGAGAGCAGGTGAAGATCCCTATAGGGAGCATGCCTTCAACCTGCAGGAGAGCGACCGGCTAGGCAGCGAGCGCGCCATTAGAGACACCCGCCACTATCGGTAAGACAGCCTTTTGTTCATTTTCAATGAATTCAATGAATGAATTTTTATAATTTCATATTTTTAAAAAAATGAAATAAGTTGCCCAAACACCAAAAGTTATGAACATAAATAGACTTGTAATGATCATTTGTACACTGATGCGCATATAACTATGAGTATAAATGGTATTTAAAGGGATAGTTAACACAAAAATGAAATTTACTCCTCTGTCACTTTAAAACTTTGAGTTTCTGTTGAACACAAAAGAAGATATTTTGAAAAAAGATAGACACCATTGAGTTTCACAGTGTTTGTATTTCCCACATTCAAAATCTTCTTTTGTGTAGTGTTCAACAGAAGAAACTTATAAAGGATTGGAACCACTTGAGAGAGGGTAAATAATGAGTCAATGTTTATTTTGGGGTGAACTGTCCCTTTAACATGGATAACATGGTGTGTATACTGTATATATACAGTTGAAACCAGAAGTTTACATACACTCGAAAAAAAAGAAACATAACCATTTTTTTTCAAAATGTCTGATGGTAAACCATACTAAACGTTTACTATTTTAGGTCCGTTAGGATTACCTAAATCATTTACATTTGCTAAATGCCAGAATAATGAGAGAATGTTTTCTTAGAGAGTTTTGTATTAATTTCTAGACCAGGGGTCTCCAAACTCGCTCCTGGAGGGCCGGTGTCCTGCATGTTTTAGCTCCAACCCTAATTAAACACACCTGAACAAGCTAATCAAGCTCTTTTTAGGTATACTAGAAACTTCCAGGCATTTTTGTTGAAGGAAGTTGGAGCTAAACTATGCAGGACACCGGCCCTCCAGGACCGAGTTTGGACACCCCTGTTCTAGACAGTCAAAAGTTTACATACATTTCCTTGATATTTTTTTAGCTTTGTTTTTAAACTGTATAACTTTGGTCAGATGTTTTGGGTCTCCTTCCACAAGCTTCTCACTATAGTTTGCAGGAATTTTGGCCCATTCCTCCTGACAGAATTGGTGTAACTGAGTCAGATTTGTAGGCTGTCTTGCTTTTTCAACTCAAGCTTTTTCAACTCTGCCCACAAATTTTCTATAGGATTGAGGTCAGTGCTTTGTGATGGCCACTCCAAAACATTTACTCAGTTGTCCTTAAAGCACATTTGAACTAATTTGGCAGTATGCTTAGGGTCATGGGCTGTTTGGAAGACCCATTTGTGGCCAAGTTTCAATTTCCTAGCTGATATCTTGAGATGTTGCTTCAGTATTTCTACATAATGTTCTTTCTTCATGATGCCATCTATGCTGTGAAGTGGACCAGTCCCTCCTGCAGCAAAACAGCCACACAACATGATGCTCCCGCCCCCAAACTGGTGTTCCTAAGCTTGTAAGCCCCCTCCTTTGTCCTCCAAATGTAACACTGGTCATTATGGCCAAACAGTTCAATCTTAGTTCTATCAGATCGCAGGACATGTCTCCAAAAATTGTTCTCTATCAGAGTGTAATTTAGCAAATTGTAATTTGGCTTTTCTGGTGATTCTGGCTTGTTGATTTTCTCGTGTTGTCACACAAGGAAGCAGTGTGTTTGAGGTTTTCCTTAAATACTATTCTACAGTTGTGCCTCCAATTAACTCAAATGTTGTCAAGTAGCCAATCAGAAACTTCCAAAACCTTGACACCATCATCTGAGCAATTTTAGTATGTAATATGTAAACTTAATGTAATATGTAAACTTAATGTAAACTTGACTTTCAAGAAAAGTTATAAAAATTTCTCAAAAAATATCTCTCTCATTATTTTGCTATTAAGCGGAACAGAAACAAATGTGATGATCCTAACTTACCTAAAAGAGAAAAAGTTGTCACATTAACATCTGCCTTTTTTTTAAATGGTCATGTGCTTTTTTATACAGTGTATGTAAACTTCTGCTTTGAAGTGTGTATGTGTGTGTGTGTGTGTGTGTGTGTGTGTGTGTGTGTGTGTGTGTGTGTGTGTGTGTGTGTGTGTGTGTGTGTGTATATATATAACCAATATTACAGTGGGGGAAATACGTTTTCAACACGTCACCATTTTTCTCAGAAACATATTTCTAAAGGTGCCGTTGACTTGGAATTTTTACTAGATGTTGGGAACAATCAAAGAAATCCTTATAATCAAAGAAAAATTAAGTTTTACAAATGAAGTTCTGTGTAATACGATGAAGTGACACAGAAAAAAAAGTATTGCACAGATGAAGAAAGGGAGGTGTAGAAAGACATGGAAAGCCAAGATCTCCCAGTAGTTATTCAGCCAGTAGTTATGAGCCTTCAAAATTGGAGTCAGTTTTGAATATGTCATGTTTTAGTCTTTGACAAGCTACACTTTTTTTGTCAAGCTAAGGTTTTTTTTTTACCAGTTTTGTTTTGGCAACTGCATGGAAACCAATGGGGATCAATCTGACTCACAACACAAATCCAGTATCAACTAGAACCAAACAATGTGCTGAAATATGGAATCAAGAAGAACTAAGGAGGCTTTCAAAGCAGTTTGATGATAAAATTTCAGATCAAACTAACAAGTTTAGCATTAAGCAACAAACAGCAGCGTCATAGTTCTTTTTAAAGGGGTAGTTTACCCAAAAACTGCCTAATTCTTTTGTGATTTACCCACTCTTTACTTAATTAATAATAATAAAAATAATTCCTTACATATGTACAGTGCTGTTCTGGGCACTCAAAGCGCTTTGCACATTGGGGGGAATCTCTTCATCCACCACCAGTGTGCAGCATCCACCTGGATGAAGCGATGGCAGCCATATTGTGCCAGACCGCACACCACACACCAGCTGATTGGTGGAGAGAAGAGTGATGAAGCCAATTATGATATGGGGATTGTTAGGAGGCCATGATGGACAGAGGCCAGTGGGCAGATTTGGCCAGGATGCCAGGGTTAAACCCCTACTCTTTTTCAAAGGACATCTTAGGATTTGTAACAACAACAGCGAGTCAGGACCTCGATTTAACATCTCATCCGAAAGACGGCGCTCACTGAGCAGTATAGAGTCCGCATCAATATACTGGGGCAGTAGGACCCACACAGACCACAGGTTGGGCGCCCCCTGCTGGTCTCATTAATACCATTTCCGGCAGCAACCTAGCTTTCCCATGTGGTCTCCAATCCAGGTAGTGACCGGGTGCAGCCCTGCTTAGCTTCAGTGGGCGACCATGTGAGAGATGCAGAGAGCTAGCTGCCAGCAAGCTGCCTATTCCAAACCTGTGTTATTTCTGTTGAACATGAAAGCAGATATTTGGAGAATATTGGATTTCCCTGCTGTGGACCTCAGAGGTTGCCAGTTTTCAGCAGGACATCTTCTTTTGTGTTCACCAGAATATAAAAACTGGTAATGGTTTGGATGAAGTCATACTCGCCCTGACAGCAGGCACGTGCAGAGGTGGGGGCTTTGGGTGCTTTAGCCCCTGCCCTTTTTTTCTCCTGGAGAGAAAGTGCCCTTTATTCCTGGGGATAATAATTATTTTTTAATACTACTAATAATATAATATATGTTAATGCATGTTCTATATAAGGACCGCTTTCCCTGTCAAACAATAAAAAAACGAATCTTTAAAGTATCTTGGTTTTAGTCTATCGCTCCAAGCGAGCCTCGAACCGATGATTTAGAAAGAAAAGCCACATGCGAGGCGAATGCTCTAACGAAGACTCTATTTCCATTATTACTCTCGCCTCAAAAGTAAGTTGTCAACAGTGGAGGAACGTCTATCAGCGCCTATGCCAACTCCTGATCTGCATTGCACACGGACTGCTTCTGGCTAATGTAATGGAGAAATGACAGCTGGATAGTGAAAATATTGTCCTCTTGTTTTTGCAGTCACACAGAATATATAATGTCAATTGAAGCTATAAAACAAGTACATATAGGCTAGGCAGTGGCCTACATTCTTCAAAATATTTTATTTTGTTCAACAGAAAAAAAAAATCAAGCAAAAATAATAGATTGAAAAGGGATAGTTCACCCAAACATTTTAATTTACTCACCCTCAAGTGGCTCCATTTCTTTGTTTCTTTATTTTGTTAAACACTAATGAATAAAAGATTAAAAAAAGATATTTTAAAGAAAGCTTTAAACTTGAAATCATCGACTTCCAGAGTAGGAAAAACAAATACCATGAAAGTCAATGGTTACAGATTTCCCGCTTTCTTCAAAATAGCCTACTTTGTGTGTTCAACAGAAGAAAAAAAAAAGTCAAATGGGTTTGGAACAAGTAAAAGGTGAGTAAATGGTGACAGAATTTTCAGTTTTGAATGAACTATCCTTTTAAGGGTAAGTATATGGTGAATTTAGGGTGAAATCTCCTTAATAATCTTATTATAATATATTTTATTTATTAAAGTACAATTATTACTATTATTTAATAAAAATTGCCTTTTTTCCATTTGAGCCCCTGCCCCTTAAAAGGTCTCTGCTCGTCCCTGCCTGACAGAATGTTCATTTTTGGGTGAACTGCCTGTCCCTTTAACACATTTTACAAGGCTGGTTTAAACGCATTCCTTAATGCTATTGTCTGTGTGCTGGTCTTCAGTGTGTTTAATAGCGTCCTGCTGTGGACAGTGAAAGTCCCGACACTCCTGTCTGTGTGTCTGCGTTCACAGATGTGCCTCCATGACCTTTGACCCCGACCTGCCGCCCACCAGCATCATCATCACGTTCCACAATGAGGCTCGCTCCACCCTGCTGCGCACTATTAAGAGGTGAAAACACATATTCAACGTGACGTAATTGATTATCATTTTAGCTGTGGTGTGTTATATTGTATTTAAGGTTAATGTTTTAAAAACACAGCGGCAACATTTACTACAAACATATTTAAATGTATGATGAACAAATTCTAGCAGAAATGACCTTTTTAGTTTTTGTCAGCACAATTAGCGGTTCAGTAGCGTTAAATATACATATAAAGTTGTACTACAATCCTACTCAATTAGGTCAAATCAGCACTGATGCGTTTCATGCTACAGTAGATGCATTTATACACTTATTGGCCACTTTATTAGGTACACCTGTCCAACTGCTCATTGACGCAAATTTCTTATCAGCCAATCACATGGCAGCAACTCAATGCATTTAGGCATGTAGACATGGTCAAGACGATCTGCTGCAGTTCAAACCGAGCATCAGAATGAGGAAGAAAGGTGATTTAAGTGACTTTGAACATGGCATGGTTGTTGGTGCCAGACGGGCTGGTCTGAGTATTTCAGAAATTGCAAACCTACTGGGATTTACACACACAAACATCTCTAGGGTTTACAGAGAATGGTCTGAAGAAGAGAAAGTATCCAGTGAGTGGCAGTTCTGTGGGTGCAAATGCCTTGTTGATGCCAGAGGTCAGAGAAGAATGGCCAGACCTCGTAACAACCGAGGTCTGCAGAAGAGCATCTCTGAACACACAACTCGTCCAACCTTGAGGCGGATGGGCTACAGCAGCAGAAGACCACACCGGGAGCCACTCCTGTCAGCTAAGAACAGGAAACTGAGGCTACAATTCACAGAGGCTCACCAAAACTGGACAATAGAAGATTGGAGAAACGTTGCCTGGTCTTATGCCACATTCAGATGGTAGGGTCAGAATTTGGCATCAACAACATGAAAGCATGGATTCATCCTGCCTTGTATCAACGGTTCAGGCTGCTGGTGGTGTAATGGTGTGGGGGATATTTTCTGAGCACATTTTGGGCCCATTAGTACCAATTGAGCATCGTGTCAACGCCACAGCCTACCTGACTATTGTTGCTGACCATGTCCATCTCTTTATGACCACAGTGTACTCATCTTCTGATGGGTACTTCCAGCAGGATAACACACCATGTCATAAAGTGCAAATCATCTCAGACTGGTTTCTTGAACATGACAATGAGTTCACTGTACTCAAATGAGCTCCGCAGTCCCTAGAGCTCAATCCAATAGAGCACCTTTGGGATGTGGTGTGAACGGGAGATTCAAAATCATGGATGTGCAGCCAACAAATCTGCAGCAACTGCGTGATGCTTTCATGTCAATATGGAGCAAAATCTCTGAGGAATATGTCTAGTACCTTGTTGAATCTATGACACTAAGGATTTAAGGCAGTTCAGAAGGCAAAACTGGGTCCAACTCGGTACTAGTAAGGTGTAACTATAATTTTGACTGCATTATAGTTTAGCTACGCTGAATAATTTCGATTATTTCACAGCTACAGCGGTCAAAAATCACATCAAATCACAACAGAAGGCTTTGGAGGAGATATTAGCGCTACACACAGGAGCAGTTTGAGGGGAGAAAACTTGACAAATTTCTGAAATAAAACATCTGAACACTGACTACGTTTACATGGACACCAAAAATTCAATTTTAATGCGGTTAAGACAATACTCTGATTAAGAGTCGACCATGTAAACAGCGATTTTTGATTCATTTTATCAGTTTAAGGTCATAATCGAACTAAAGAGAAATGAAATTAAGACGTGTGGAGTATGCCGATCTTAGTTGCATTATTGAAGTGCAGTACAGACATGTAAACACCTTAAGCCTGGTTTATACTTCTGCGTCAAGTGATCGGCGTAACCCACGGCACAAGCCTCGCACGTAGCAGTGCATTCATACTTGTGCGCTCCATTTCTGTTTCTCTGCAATAACACTTCCGAAACACTAGCTGGCAGTAGGTGTTTATGTTTCTCTGTGTCGAGTTTCTTCGCTGGTGTTTTGTGTTTCCTGAACACTTCCTTAATGTACAAGTGGCTCAAATTCGCTCATTTTGAGGCGGGAACCGGCGGACGTGCAACAACTTTAATCATGAGGTAAACACAAAACAACAGTCTCCATCCGGAGCTCCTTCACGGGACTCGATACTTGTAAACACTCGCTGCATCGGGCGCGCGGCTCTCACCTCCGCCCACACTCCTCAGCGCTACCAAGCCGACCAATCACAGAGCTTGCGCTACGCGTACGCGTTACATTTTTTGAGTCGTGCACGTCAACGACGCCGACAGCCACGGCGAGGGGCTATGCGTCCACGCGTAGGCTGCGCCGTAGCATACGCGTGCGCTTGACGCAGAAGTATAAATCGGCCTTTACTCAAACTATTACCATGATGTAGGGCTTTTCACCGCGTTTTACATCAGGATAGTCCACACACACACACACAGCTGTTTGACACTCTTTGCACCTACCGAGTCAGTTAAGACCACAGACACCTGCATCGTGAAATGCAAAGGTTTTATTTCTTCCATTCAGCATGCGGTATGAACTTCCATTAAAACAACTCTTCCAGCAGTTCATAGCTGCATCCAATATCTCGTTTGTCACGGGGGGCATGCAGGAAATGTTAATGAATGAAAGTGAAAGTGCCAAACTGCAGTTAAAGTCGACAAACTACAGGAAAGCATTTATCTCTTCTTATCCTCTTTTTTTCAGTGTACTAATGAGAAGCCCACCTCATCTGATACTGGAGATTATTCTTGTGGACGACTTTAGCTCTGACCGTAAGTACAGCTTAATTTCACCGCAATGCAAACGTGTTTACACACACAGACACACACTTGCACTCACACACTAAGGGCCCTATCTCAAGCTCAATGCAAGTGCCCATGGGTGAACTGGTAAAAAAGGAGATGTGTTTAGGCGTTTGTTGACGTGTTTCTATTTTAATGAAGTTTAGCCACGATGGCCCATGGCTTACCGACTTCTATGTGAACGGTCCACAAGTACGTCTTTTTCCATCTGTAGTGATTCTCTTAGCAGCCGACATCGATATCATAGAATTTGAGATCCCTCTGTCTCAGCTACGCCCAGTATCCTAATGTTGCGTCTTCTCATTCTTCCCTCCATGTCTTCACATTTTTCGATCATCTCTGCTTTTAAATCGATTACCACTGTTTGCAAAGTTGTCACTTCGTCTGACCATGTTGATAGCCCTCCTGCCATTTCCTTGATCGTATTCTTCATTTGGTCTATCTCAGAGTGTATCGCCGCCGTGTTATTTATTATTTCAGTTTTGACCGCTTGTATTTAAATTTTAAGGGAGCTGAAATCATCGGCAAGTTCATTTTTCAGCTCGGACTTAATCACCTCTGAAATGTCCGCCTTTAGCGACTGAAGAATCTCCGATTTAAAGTCCATCAAGTCCGTTTTCTCTGGACTGTCCGCAGGGCATGAGGTCACCTGCGATCGGGTGACGGAACTCGAAGATGAGGCGGCGTTAGGCCTAGTACCAGATGTTGTGTCGTATTTGTATTTGCGTAGTTTTTCCGCCATTAGTTTGTATATCTACTCTTTTCTTATTTTAGAAACATATTCCAAGCCGAGATCACACAGTGTTTTATTATATGGCGCTGATTAATTATAATATAGCAGGAGATCAGCGGGGACCTCGAGCCAGACACGTCTTACATGTTTCTATTTTAAGGAAAATAAAATAGACCGCACCATTGACCAACTAAAAGCTGATTTGAAGTCAATGACGCAGTTTTTTTGTTAATTTAAAGAGCGTGTTAGTGTTTGGCAGGTCCAAAACACGCGTACAAGTTGCTTATTACACACACAGGGATGTGCAGCAGCTCACAAATCTCTTTAAATATGAAAAAGAAAGGAATTAAATCAAAAATATTATTATTTTCTTCATAAATATAAAAATCACTGGCTCCTCCTTCTTCACCTCAGGGGGCTTTGGTGGATTTTGACTTGTTCTGTAGATGGTCTGCTCTTTAACGTTGCAAGTGAGCAGATCCGTTTCCTCACTAGTGAAGCGTTTCGTTTTTTTTTGCAGACAAAGACTTTATGTAAATAGTGAATGCAACTTGGTATAAAGTCAATAGTGCAGTTTATCATTTTGTTAATTAAAGAGAGTGTTAGTGATAGGCAAGTCCAAAACTTGCGTACACATTGCTTATTACACACACAGGGATGTGCAGCAGCACACAAATCTTTTTAAATGTGAAAAATTAAAGGATTCAAATAAAAAATATTATTATTGTCTGCATAAATATAAAAAACGCTGCCTTCTCCTTCACCTCAAGGGGCTTTGGTGGATTTCGATTTGTTCTGTAGATGGTCTGCTCTTTAACTTTGCATATAAGCAGATCCGTTTCCTTGCTAGTGAAGCATTCAGTTTTTTTGCTTACAGATTCTGCCATGTAAATAGTAAATAGCAACTCACTCTTAAAGGGCATGGGGATGAGGCTCACATTACCCACATTACTTCCAAAACACGCCCATAACTCATTAAGAGAATAAGCACAACCTGTTTAAATCATGCGCTGGGTGCAACAACCATTTTTCCCTTACTTAAAACAGTAAAAGGGGATTTGCAAAAGTGCATCTGCGCTATTCACTTTAGACCATGCACTTGCTAAATATGAGCCCTTAGACTTGCACACAGAATAACACTTTTTGCTCACATTTTCCATCGACGTTTAACACCTCGTGACTAAATAAAGGGCGCAAATGTGATCGTGCACACCAACGTGCAAAACGGCAGGCTTTTGCATGTGTTTATGTGTGCTGTGACGATCTCTTAGTGAATGTTGCTCACTGTACGAACAAACGAGTCTGAATCCGCCTGTACTGTTGTCATGGTGAGGAAACAAACGGCACCATCAGAACTGAGCTCTCCTGTGATTAATGTTGTGCAGTGTTAGAGAGAGACGTGCGCTTGGCAAATGAGCTTTTTCCCTTTACAGAGAACATGTTGAGCTCAGGCACTCTTTACTTTGGCATGAAGACCACACGAGCCTCAAAACACATGCGGATCAGTCAGAGTGGAGATAAGGCTGCTCTACTGATGGCTCCAGGTCTGATTCATGACAGCGACTGTTTCAGGTTTCTGAGCTAATATACTGGAGGTCTCCTCAGGGTTATGACTATGAGCCAGTTCAGTTCTGTGTAAATAAGCCTGCGCATTTATGATTCCATAAAAATTATTATATACACTGAATATGCTGTAAAAATGATGTTCTGTCAGATTCATGGAGCTTTTCACTACAAATATTGAATCATTCTTAAATTAGTATACTTTATATTTACTTTAGGAAACAAAAAGTTTTGTTTTTTGAAAATCTATAAAATTAATTTTCTCAAAATTTTCTGTTTGACAAAACGAACAATCAGTGATGTAATATAAAAAATTACAAATACTCAAATTACTGTGATTGAGTAGATTTTCTCAGGAATTGTAATTTAACAAGTAGTTTTATAAATGTGTACTTTTACTTTCCCTTGAGCACATTTTTAGTGCAGTATCTGTACTTTTACTCCTACTATTTAGGAAATCCATCACTACTTTATTTTTTCTTGTCGATGGGGATTGGCTGAGGGGAAAAATCAGTCCTGTGATTCCTGTCCAGGGCCGGATTAACCAATGGGCATTATGGGCACAGGCCCAGGGGCCCATGCGCACTTGGGGCCCCTGCGAGGGGGGAAAAAATGCTGATTTTGGAGTGTCTATTTAGGCTAAGTGCAAATAGCGCACCTCGTTGTAATAAGCTAGTTAAGAGCTTCCCGCCAGCGCCGTTTGATCGACAGAGACAACATAACTAAAGAGCGCGGCAGACCGCAGGTGGGAGTGGTGTAGCTCGTAAAGAGCATGGATATGTGTTTTGAGGCGATCGATCATGAACTTGGTTCGAATCCAGCGACTGATGAACACGCTTTTCTTTTTTTCCCCCATTACATAGCAGATTGGAAATACATTTATTTTCAATAGAAAGGAAATGTTTTAGTTTAAAAATTTAAATAAGGTATATAAAATGTATAAAATGAGTCACAAGGTATTTAATAAAGATAATATTCTGTAAACAGTTATTTTCCACCTGGTGTTAAATGTAAGCGACATCTTAATATAATTAATCTGTATTTACAATGTTAGTCGCCCTGCTTCACCTATATTCTCCGACCTCATGGAGAGAGAGAGACAGAAAAAGCCCCTGAAGAGGAGAGAGACAGGAGAGAACTGGTATGGTGTGTGATTTTGGATACTTTCAGCCTTAAAATCAAGTGCTTTTTGCCTACTCTTCTTCATCACGAGGGAGACAGTAGGAATCATTAATCAGTGTGTGTATTATGGAGGACTCGGATTCATAGAACTGGGTTAAAGAGGTGTTTCATCCAAATTATGCATTATAAGTTTGTAGAAGTTATACATTAAAAATACCCTTAAATATATATATTTTAGTACTGCTTCAGTGAACTTGAACAAGTATATTAAAAACTATTAATTTTCACTAGTTACAGTTGCAATCAGAATTATTCGCCCCCTTTGAATTTTTTTTTCTTTTTTAAATATTTCCCAAATGATGTTTAACAGAACAAGGAAATTTTCACAGTATGTCTGATAATATTTTTTCTTCTAGTGAAAGTCTTATTTGTTTTATTTCGGCTAGAATAAAAGCAGTTTTTAATTTCTTAAAACCCATTTTAAGGTCAAAATTATTAGCCCCTTTAAGCTATATATTTTTTCAATAGTTTACAGAACAAACCATCATTATACAATAACTTGCCTAATTACCCTAACCTGCCTAGTTAACCTAATTAACCTAGTTAAGCCTTTAAATGTCACTTTAAGCTGTATAGAAGTGTCTTGAAGAATATCTAGTCAAATATTATTTACTGTCATCATGACAAAGATAAAATAAATCAGTTATTAGAGATGAGTTATTAAACTATTATGTGAACAGTGGGCTGCCCAGGAAGCAGTAAGGGGTTAATGAGGGAATCACCTCAGTCATTGTATTGAGGTGGATTTTTATTCACTCTTCAATTTTAGTGACAGGTCTCGAGCCTGTGACCTTTGGATCCCAAGTCCAACTCTCAAACCTTTACGCAACTCTCTAACGAGTGCGCAGCTGAGATAGTTTTCAATTTTGCAGCTCTTTTCTCTTTCAGCTTAGTTGACACCATGTCTAGAGCAGCTGGGAGAATGAGCTTCTCTGTTATGTGTGGTTTCTTTCACTGGGCAATCCTGTACACAGCATGAGCCATTTGAGGATTTCTATTTATTGACGTAGATTTTACCATTTGACTTTCCTGCTGACGGTATTCCGAGAGTTTTCTTTTGAAGAAGTCAAGTGGTTTATTAATGTGTTTGGGGTGTATTGTCTGTAAATTCTAGGAAAGACCAAGCCAAAAGTCGGCTCTCTTTTCAGCCGGCTTTCATTCATTTGGTGTGTTTATACACATCTTTTTGGTCCGGACAGAACCAGACGTGAGGCGACAATACAGTTCAGCATTATAAAGCTGCAGACCCAGAGACCCAACTGTACGCTCAGATCAGCACTTCCAGACCTATCGTTAGGGTTAGAGTTAGGGTCACGTGTCCAATGTTGCTACTTGCTAGAAAATGCCAAGATGTCCTCGTTGCAGTCTGTAATCACGATGACATACTGGACCAGGTCCAATACGTAGTGGAACTTGTACCACCAACTAAGATAACGCCTATACTACTGTGATGTTTGGGTTTAGGGTAGGAGGAGGTGTAGGCGATCATCATCTACGTAGTGGACATTGTACCGCCCAATAAGATAACCCCATACTACTGTGATGGTTGGGTTTAGGGTAGGGGGAGGTGTAGGCAATCGTCATCTACGTAGTGGATATTGTACCACCCACTAAGGTAACGCCCATATTACTGTGATGGTTGGGTTTATGGTAGGGGAAGGTGTGGGCGATCGTCATATACGTAGTGGACATTGTACCACCCACTAAGGTAACGCTCATGCTACTGTGACGGTTGGGCTTAGGGTAGGGTGAGGTGTAGGCAATCGTCATCTACGTAGTGGACATTGTACCGCCCACTTAGGTAACGCCCATACTATTGTGATGGTTGGGTTTAGGGTAGGGGAAGGTGTGGGCGATCGTCATATACGTAGTGGACATTGTACCACCCACTAAGGTAACGCTCATGCTACTGTGACGGTTGGGCTTAGGGTAGGGTGAGGTGTAGGCAATCGTCATCTACGTAGTGGACATTGTACCGCCCACTTAGGTAACGCCCATACTATTGTGATGGTTGGGTTTTTGGTAGGGGGAGGTGTAGGCAATTGTCATTTACAGAGTAGACATTGTACCGCCCACTAAGGTAGCGCCCATACTACTGTGATGGTTGGGTTTATGGTAGGGGGAGGTGTAGGCGATCGTCATCTAGTGGACATTGTACCGCCCACTAAGGTAACGCCCATACTACTGTAATGGTTGGGTTTATGGTAGGGGGAGGTGTAGGCGATCGTCATCTACTTAGTGGACATTGTACCGTCCACTAAGGTAACGCCCATACTACTGTAATGGTTGGGTTTATGGTAGGGGGAGGTGTAGGCGATCGTCATCTAGTGGACATTGTACCGCCTACAAAGGTAACGCCCATACTACTGTAATGGTTGGGTTTATGGTAGGGGGAGGTGTAGGCGATCGTCATCTACTTAGTGGACATTGTACTGCCCACTAAGGTAACGCCCATACTACTGTGACGGTTGGGTTTAGAGTAGGGGGAGGTGTAGGCAATCATCATCTACTTAGTGGACATTGTATTGCCCACTAAGGTAACGCCCATACTACTGTAATGGTTGGGTTTAGGGTATGGGGAGGTGTAGGCGATCGTCATCTACTTAGTGGACATTGTACTGCCCACTAAGGTAACGCCCATACTACTGTGACGGTTGGGTTTAGAGTAGGGGGAGTTGTAGGTGATCCTCCATTACGTAATGGACCAGGTCCAGTACCTCATCAAGCTGCGGGCTGCAGCAAGGACTGTCTCGAAAGTGCTGGTCTGAGCATGCAGGTCTGAGCGTTGGGGCTCCAGACTTGCAGCTTCACTCTACTCGCACAGTTGGGTTTCGTTGGCACTAGTTGTTTGGCGTCGGCTTGGTGTGTCACGGCCTTAAAATATGTCGTAGAAAACCCTTGAGAGATCTCGGAAAATAAAATACTGATAGGTTGCCATATTATTCTGTTTCAGCAGTAATTATCAGTCAATGAGCATCAGTTTTGGTGAAAATAATACAAATTTAAATATTACAGTTCATTAAAATTATTTCTAAGAAGCGTCACACAGTTATTCCTCAGTGTATTCATTTGAAACATTTGTTGTACAACACTTAAACAACGCATCATGTTTCAATTAAATTTGATTCGATTTTACAAGATTCAATTGTTTAATCAATTCGATTGGTTTGCTAGTTGTTGTTGTTTTTGTAAAAGACAAAACATGTAATCTATTAAAACTAAAACAGACAACACAGCATTACAGCAGACAAACAATTTATTAAATTACTTAGCAGCACCCCAGGGGTCACACTCGAACACGTTAGCAACCCCATAGCAGCCTAGCATTGTGATGAGCTTTCCATGTTTAAGCAGAAGATCGTTTATTGTGCTGAACATTCCTTTATAATTAACAATTCATCAAAACGCATCTCGGCATCAGTCCACACACATGTTTGTGAGCCACATGCTAGTTGACAGGCTCAGTGTGAATGTGTGTGTCAGATCAGCAGGACATCTGGCATTACAGTGAGTGTGACTTGACTTTTGTCCTGACAGTAATCTGTGGTTTATCCTCCCCGACACCATCTGCCACTCTTCCAGTCTTCTTTCTCCAACATATGCAACACACACACACACACACCACCACCACCATATACAATATGTACTTGCTTTTATGTCCCGGTTGGGACTTAAACCTGAATGCACACAGATTCATGGGGACTTGAAATTGAGGATAAACGTGCTTATAAAGCAGACAGAATGAAGTATTTTGAAAATGTAAAAATGTTTCCTGTGAGGGTTGGCTTTAGGGTTATAGGACCAAGTCTGTGTGTGTGTGTGTGTGTGCAGGTTTATGTGTTTTACAGGGACACAAAGTTGTGTAATGACATGCGTACATACCTATCAACATTGGGATGTGAAAATAAGGGATAAATCGATAGATCGACATTATTGTGTGTATAGGGCTGTTCAAACACGCACCCAGAATTCTCCGCTTCTAATCGCGTGTACAGAATCCATTTGGAAAACAGCGTCTATTTATCAATATGGAGTGCGTCTGACAGTCACGCACTGCTTACTTGAACTGGTTTGAGGATTGCACAGGAGGGGCGCCTGTAATGGAAAGCAAGGGAATCCCGCCGTTTTTATATTTATTTCATGCCTAAATAAAATTAAAGCACAGAACAAATTCACGTTTAAGAGCAAGGGGCGTCCCCTGGTGGTTCGGCGGTATTGATTACGTATAGGGAGGATCAGCTCTTTAATGTTTATTGCCACCCTTTGATTGAAAATATGGGAGAAATATGGGAAAATAACTTTACGGGATGATCGCGGAATATAATTGATATAAAGTACAGGAGAGTCCTGGGAAAAACGGGAGGGTTGACAGGTATGCATGGGTATGAATTATTTGTACTCTATAAGTGAAGTTTATGTGTAAACAAATTTCGAGAGGATCACGTGCTTATGATTGTTCTCAGCTGTTCCAGCATCAGCTTATGATCGATTATCCAATCAGACGACTCCTAACTCACTATAAATAACCAGAGTTTTCTTATCTCAATATCTTCACCTTGAAGAACCCACACACCTCTACTTTCCCTCCTTTTCAGATGGGTGACACGGCGGCCCAGTGTTTAGCACTGTTGCCTCACAGCAAGAATGCCTACTAAACCAGACGACATTTCTGTGTGGAGTTTTGCTTTTTCTCCCCGTGCTCGCGTGGGTGTTCCCCGGTTTCCTCCCACAGTCCAAATAACATGCACCCTAAGTAAATTGACCACACAAAATTGATACCATAGTCAAGCTCTAAGCTCTAAGTGCACCTCTCCTCAGTCATCCATATCCATCATTTAGCTAGAATAAGCCGGGGGAGTTTATCGAGATCTATCTGAGCTCAAACTCCCTGCAAACGGGAGGGAGCTTCGGGCTTGAGGATCTCATAAACTCAGGGCTCTCTCCCGGGACAGCATGCCAAACAAGCTTTTATTATCAATCATCAGCTAAGTGTGAACTCTTGAAAGCTGGTTTACATGGTCACGCTTTGCATCTCTGTAATTCAAAACGCTTAAAAATCAAACTTAACGGGGGTCTTTTAAATTTGAAAATTTGCCACAGATTCCTTGTGAGGGATGGGTTTAGGGGTAGGGTCATATACAAAAGCATTCTTTTACCATATAAAATACTACTACGGAGTGTCCCTGTAAACCATGTTTATACAAGTGTGTGTGCAATAGAGATGCGCGGATCAGCTCAAATGTCATCCGAATCCGCTCCTTCATTCTAATCATCCACCCGCCACCCGCCCGCACATATTATTTCATCTGATATATATATCCGCACCCGACCCGCACCCGATCACCACTTTAATAATTCTAATTCTTTGTTTTAAGCATGATGATAGGTGTAGCTTTCTCCGCAATGTCCGGCGGCAGAGTAACAGCTCGTTAATTCATGCTCGAGCAAATGATGAGACGGACAAAAGTACTCGATGCATGCCCTTCTTTTACTTATTTCAGAGTTTTCAGGTTCACAGTGCAAAACAGCTCCCGGGTGGAATTACTGAAGTAAACATAAAACAAAACCAGATAAAACTTTCTCCCGCACGCACAGCACACAGCGAGAGCTCACATCACACAGCATGCGTGTCGAACTACACTACCCACAATGCCCCTCGCTATGGATGGACTACAACTCCCGTAAAAGCAGTAAAGCGGCCACACTTTTTCCCCTCTCCTGCAACTTAGGTCACAGTGGATTGTTCGTTATTAACAGCAGATTCAGCTTTTACATATACAGGAAAAAGAACAAAAACGGCGTCCCTTCAGCCTAAACAGCAGCTATGTTGTGTTTACTTGGCGCTTTTCTTAACACTGTGCAAAAACAGAATAGCATCTACTGTGCCTGGATTCGGGCGATTCCGCCTCGCCTCCAAAACACGGCTGGCTGCACTAAATGAGCGTTCGCGTGAACCGCTTGTTGCAGGAATGCACAAGCTTCTTCTTGCAAGGCGCTGCAGTCGTGTAAATAAGCGATCTTGTTTCTCCCAGAACGATAGCAGATTTCCCTCTGATGACTCTCTAACTGAAGTTAGCACAGTACTCTTGCACTTCATCCATTCTTTTGGGCGTCTCTCATCTTCACATTCTGCGAAGTCCACTCTCTGCTTTTTTGCTGGTCAACTGCTATGACCCGCTACATCCACCCGCGACCCACCCGCAATTAATAATAATGTATTTTTTTATTACCCGACCCGCCCGACCCGCGGATTATCCGCAGCGCCCGCGGATTTAACCGCCATCCGCGCATCACTAGTGCAAATAAAGGCATATTTTCTTGCTGATATGGGCACACTGAATGAATGGAATTCTAGTTTTGATTGTGATGAATGATTCTTGATCTCTAATAGTTGGTTAAATAGTTTTGTTTTATCACAACCTTTTAGTCATGCATTAGAAAAAGTAGTCATCTTTGCAATTTTAAAGATGTTTCTTGAAATAAATTTCTCCTGCTTACTAAGGCTGCATTTTTTTAGATAAAAAATTGTGAAATATAAATAAGTTTTCTATATGTGTGTGTTTTAAACTGTAGTTTAGTTTATTTAGACAAAGCTGAATTTTCAGCATCGATACTCCAGCGTTCAGATCCATTTTGATACGATGATTTACTACTTTTGACATTAGTTGTTGTTATTATTGGTGTTGGAAACGTATTTTAGCTGGGTCATCATTTTGTTGAAACGATGAGTTTTAAAAAGTTGGAGTAAGAGATTTACGAAAGAAACAAAACAATTGTTACAAAAGTTGCTTTTTATTTATTTTATTTTTTCTAGTATTTTGAAAGACATCGTGGCTTCCACAAAAATATTAAGCTATAATTATAACAAATAAGAATCATTAATAATAACTTAGTGCTAACAATAACTGGTAATGATTTAGCTTCACAATGTAAAAATTATGTGAAAAAAAGTTAAAAGTGAGTAAAATTGTTGCCTTAATGAACATGTGTAAAGTCAACCTAATAGTTACAAGTTACAACAGGTTTACTCATGTTTTTGAAGTAATTAATCCTTTTTTTTCACTGCAGAATGATTTCTAAAGAATCATTTGACACAGAATTTGATAAAAAGTCAAATTTACATGACAGCATTCAATAATGATGTAAAAATATTTTTAAATTGCACTGTTTATTTTACAAGCACACATACAGTTGCAATCAGAATTATTTGCCCCCCTTTGAATTTTTTTTTTCTTTTTTAAATATTTCCCAAATGATGTTTAACAGAGCAAGGAAATTTTCACAGTATGTTTGATAATATTTTTTCTTCTGGAGAAAGTCTTATTTGTTTTATTTCGGCTAGAATAAAAGCAGTTTTTAATTTTTTAAAACCCATTTAAGGTCAATATTATTAGCCCCTTTCAGCTATATTTTTTCGATAGTCTACAGAACAAACCATCATTATACAATAACTTGCCTAATTACCCTAACCTGCCTAGTTAACCTAATTAACCTAGTTAAGCCTTTAAATGTCACTTTAAGCTGTATAGAAGTGTCTTGAAAAATATCTAGTCAAATATTATTTACTGTCATCATGACAAAGATAAAATAAATCAGTTATTAGAGATGAGTTATTAAACTATTATGATTAGAAATGTTGAAAAAATTTTCTCTCCGTTAAACAGAAATTGGGGGAAAAAATAAACAGGGGGTTGAATAATTCTGATTGCAACTGTAGTTGTTTTTTAGGTGAACAATTAATAAGTGCAAGTTAATCCACTGAAAAAAGATTGTTTTGGGCATCTTCAATCAAAACCTGAGCGTTAGCTTCTGCGTTTGGAGGCGGTCCTTCTCTGATGATGTCAGTTTGACTCTTCAACATCAATATTATGACCACACCCCTCTTACCGTTAGTTAGCTATGAGGGAATGATGCGCAAAAAGAAAGCCCCGCCTCCTACTCAATATTCCAGTTTCAGTCAGAAGTACCTCAACATACTGAAATAAAAGTCTCAGCAACTTCCGGTTTCCATGAACTTTAAATGATCATATAATTATGTTCAATTTTACTGTATGCACATCAACGTATTGTCAGTAAACACATTCAGCTTGTGTTGAAAACAGCTTTTTTTCACCCTGCTGCAGTGTGTTTCCACTGATCCGCATCAGCAGAAGAATGCAGATCTCCAATAAGCATTAGTGCAAGGAAAGAGAATGAATATCATTTAATTAAAGAGCTGAAGCAGCTCTGCTACTGGTGTCTGGCCTGTCAGGGGTTTTCATTTTCACTGCGGTTCCTCTAGAGGGCTAGATTTACCTGATTTGTGTGTTGTCATCCAGCTGTAATTAATCCTTCCTCCTCAAAGGTCACTCGCGCGCAAGGCAGAGTGTGTGTGTGTTTCTTTCATGGAGTGTTTATGAGGCTCTTGTCTGTTACATCCTTACCTGCTAATGCTTTATATTAAAAGGATAGTTCACCCAAAATGAAAAATTCTGTCACGGTTTACTCACCCTTCACTTGTTTGGGTTTCTTTCTTCTGTTAAACACAATATTTTTGAAGAAAGCTGGTAACCTGTAATCATTGACTTCCATAGTATTTGTTTTGCCTCCTATGGATGTCAGTAACTTTGTTTCCATCCACCGATTTATAAGTGCATTTTGTAGCACTGCAGAAACGTGAACATTGTTCTAAAAATGCTCATCTGTGAGTGTTTTTGCAGCGCAGTGTTTTCATCAGTCGATTCCTATGATACAGACTATCCCTGCTCTACCGTTACAAGTTGAAAGTCTTTAGCAGATATTTAATAATATTGTGATGTTCAAGATTTGTGAAGTCGTACAGCTCCGGACACTGGTAACAGCGACCACTAGTCTCTCCTTCATCTTTAAAAGGCTCTGTAGACAACACAAACACTGCTGTCATCTTAATGGAAACCCCGCCTCTGCCTCTGCTTTCATTTGATTGGAGAATGAAAAAGACACGATTGACATATCAGGCTTTTCCTGCTCAGAGTTGCAGGCGCACAGTGCGCAACGGTTAAAACACGAGGCATACAGGCCGCATAAGCAGTGCGCAAATTGCATTAATAAACCACTAAAAAAAGCCACCTCTCAACACAAAAAGCACGTTCAGTGCGATCAAGGACTTAGGGCTCATTCACACCGAACACATCTTTGCTTCTTTGCAAGTCTCTGATGTGATATTAGATTCATTCATTCATTTTCTTCAACTTTTCCGGAGCCGGGGTAGCAGTCTCAGGAGAGAACCCCAGATTTCCCTCTCTCCACATACTTCCTCCAGCTCCTCCAGGGGATCCCGAGGCCTTCCTAGGCCAACCGAGAGACATAGTCCCTCCAGCGTGTCCTGGGTCTTCCTCGACGGCCCGTTGTCTGGAACGCTTCCCTAGGTAGGCGTCCAGGAGGCATCCGAAACAGATGCCCGAGCCACCTCAGTTGACTTCTCTTGATGTGGAGGAGCAGCGGCTCTACTCCGGGTGACAGAGCTCCTCACCCTATCTATAAGGGTGTGGCCTGCCACCCTGCGAAGGAAATTCATTTCGCTCACTTGTATGCGAGATCTTGTCCTTTCGGTCATGACCCAAAGCTCATGACCATAGGTGAGAGTAGGAATGTAGATTGACCGGTAAATTAAGAGCTTTGACCTTTGGCTCAGCTCCTTCATCACCACAACGGACCGGTACATTGACCACATTATTGCTGCCGCTGCACCAATCCGCCTGTCAATCCCACGTTCCATCCTTCCCTCACTCGTGAACAAAACCCCAAGATACTTGAACTCCTCCACCTGGGGTAAGGACTTTCCTCCCACCTGGAGATGGCAAGCCACCTTTTTTTCCGGTGTAGCACCATGGCCTCGGAATTCTCGGAATACTCGACAGCAAACTGCCCCAGTGCATGCTTAAGGTCCATGTTCGATGAAGCCAACAGAAAACATCATCTGTGAACAACAGAGATGAAATCCTGTGCTCCCGAAAACCGGACCCCTCCTGGCCTAAGACAGAAACTCTGCCATAAAAATTATGAACAGAATTGGCGATATTATGAACTGTATTATTTATAATATGTATTGTATTGTTGATATTATGAACTGCTGTAATAATTACAATAAAGGGTCCATTAGAAAAAGGCAAACAATATGTTATGATAAGCACTTGAAGATACATTATGTGTAATATGTGTTGCCCCACCTCCAAGCTCTTCTGATTGGTCCACTGCTTTTGGACCTGACAGTGATATGCTGTGCAGCATGTGAAAGTTGAAGATTTTTTAACATGACACGCATCTGTAAAATCTGCAAGTCGCTTCTAAAGACGCGAGCATAATAGTCCGTAAAGTCTTTACATCTACATCTTTACATTCAAAAACATGTCGGCACCAATAGCCTAGTGGTTAAGTGCTCCGACATGTAGCACCATGGTGCTCATGGCAACACGAGTTCGATTCCCGGCTCGAGGTCCTATGCCGACCCTTCCCCTCTCTCTGCTCCCAATGCTTTCCTGTCTGTCCTCCACTATCCTATCCCAATAAAAGGTGAAAAACACCTAAAAAAAAATTATTATTACATTCAAAAACATTTTTAAAAATTGTACATTGGAGAGGAAAAACGCATTTTGCATTACTCATTATGTGTGAATGGACAAATCAGAAGAGACACATTGTAAAGCATCTGAAATATTGTTTTGGTTTAACCCTCAAACCCCTCAGCCAAAATCTGTCATCGCAGTGGTTCAGTATTTTTTATTACCTCCAGAACTGCGTCTGCGTGGTTATTACGTACATAGTAAATTACTTACAATATAAGACAAAAGGCCCCACAATGGCTTCTCCTACAACAGCATATTCCATCTTTCATTGATTTTTGGTGCCAGATAATCAAGAAGTAATGATTTTCTTTGACTCATTGGATGTAAACGCCGCTTTATTTCGTAAATATTTAATTTGATTTTCTAGTTTTGCTCATAATTGATATCTTTAGATGGAAACATGGCTAATGGTTACCGAATTTAAAGGTGCAGTATGTAAGTTTGACACCCAGTGGTTGAACTAGGTACTGCACTCCTGGATCAAAATAAACGCAAACGCGGGTTGCCAGATTGAGTACAGGAGCGAGTGATTTAATCTGTGTTCTAAATAAATTCAACGACACGCGATAGAGGGAATATTCTCCATATTAAAAGGAGTTTTGGTTCTAACCAACACCTCGAATTGATATATCTATTTCTCACAGCTGAACAACAGGAACCTATGACAGTGATTACCTCAGGTAAACCTTGTGTGTAAACCTTACCGTTTCATGAGCGAGTGGATATTCTGTGCTTCTGTAAGGCTGTATTTACATTTCTGTCGTGTTTCATCTGGTGCAAACAGCCAAACTGCTCATCACTGTGTATCTCGTCATGAAGCGTGTTGTTAGGACACGCGGTTACAATGTAACCTGCTCACCTAATGTTTACGTTCGTAATATTTATATCATTTGCTAATTAATAACCTCATGTGGAACTGAATCTGTCTCATTTCGACGTCTGATACTCTCCATTTCGGTCAAGGAGGCATGCTTTCAGAGCGTTTCTGAATGAATGAATGAATGAATGAAATACGCTGTTTTCCAACAAGGCAACCTGGAGTGCTGAAATATAATTGGCTAAACTGGCATTGTGCAGGTTAAATTTACCTAAACAAAGACAGCGTTCCGGCACGGAAAAAAACATTTTCATAGCAGAATATCTGACTTGCATTATGTTTCAGAGTCAAAAACTTACATGCAGCACCTTTAATCTTCTTTCAAAATATTGTTGAACAGAATGTAGAGACTCATAAAGGTTTGGAAGCCTCTGAGGATGAGTAAAGAGTGTAAAGTGACCTTTTTGGGTGAACTATCTCTTTAATTTGAGGTGTTGATTTCACACTCTCCTTCAGGATGCTTATAGGTGTATTTTGGGTAATCTGACGTCTCTCTCTTTTTTTCTCTCTCTCTGTAGCTGAAGACTGTCGGCTGCTCTCTCAGATCCCGAAGGTTCGCTGCTTGAGAAACGAACGCCGGGAAGGTATGAATGAAATAAGACATAAAACCACCATAAAACTGTTTCTTCTTTGGCTCTCGGCGAAGGCGGTCTCCCTTTCATATCTCTCCTGGCTGGCTCCTATCCATCTCAGAGGCTCTCCTTGCCCTGCTCTCCAAACAAATAAGGAATTATGGATTTGATCAACTGGTCTCTGAACGCAATTGACACCATCTTCTCGACAAGAAGTTTGGGTTTGGGGGAACCCAACTGTCCTGTGGGGACATTTGCAGCTGGATACATGATGGACGGGTGGGAGACGTGGTGCGCCGTATGTCTGGCCACTCTGTCCCTGGAGGATATTGAAGATATCTATTTATTCAGAACTTTGATAACAGGGTTTCTGCTGATGACATTTCTATATATGGGCAATGTTGATTCAGTTCAATAATAGCATATATATATATATATAATAGAGAACTACATAAATAAGGCTTTTTAGGATTTAGATACCTCTTACACTGTACTGTTTTCTTATACTGTAATCTTATACCGAGAAGAGAGACCTTGTTATTCCTAGTTATGTCATATATATGTTTTTGTTTCTCTTGATGTCCATATACAGTTGAAGTCAGAATTATTAGCCCCCCCTGTTTATTGTTTTCCCCAATTTCTGTTTAACAGAGAGAAGATTTCTTCAACACATTTCTAATCATAATAGTTTAATAACTCATCTCTAATAACTGATTTATTTTATCTTTGTCATGATGACAGTAAATAATATTTGACTAGATATTTTTCAAGACACTTCTATACAGCTTAAAGTGACATTTAAAGGCTTAACTAGGTTAACTAGGCAGGTTAGGGTGATTAGGCAAGTTATTGTATAAGGATGGTTTGTTCTGTAGACTATCGCAAAAAACAATTCGCTTAAAGGGGCTAATAATTTTGACCTTAAAATGGTTCTTAAAAAATTAAAAACTGCTTTTATTCTAGCCGAAATAAAACAAATAAGACTTTTTCAGAAGGAAAAAATATTATCAGACATACTGTGAAAATTTCCTTGCTCTGTTAAACATCATTTGGGAAATATTTAAAAAAGAAAAAAAAATCAAAGGGTAGCTAATAATTCTTTTTTTATTATTTTTTTTATTAAAGTATGCAACGAGTACACAAAATGGAATTACATACAAAGAAAACAAAACAACAACAAAAACGTAAGAAAAACAACAACAATACAGTCAGATGCGCATGTTTGTGTGTGCATGCGTGCGTGCATGTGCATGTAAAAGTAACTAGGTGGAAAGTCAGTACATACATAAGAGAAAAAAAAACACTAATACAAGAACAATAATAATAATTACAAGTACTACAACTACAACTGCTATAAAAAAAAATACTAATGCTGCTACTACAGCCACAGCAACGACTACTACAGATTTCTACTACTACTGATACTACTACAACAATGACTACTATTACTGATACTACTACAATGTCTACTACAACTGATGCTACTACAACAAAATCAACAAAATCTACCACCATTGATACTACTACAACATCTACATTGACAGCATCTACTATCTTTGATACTACTACACCAACGATGACTGCTACTACTCCTACTACTACAACATCTACTCATTTTGATAATACTACGCCAATGACGTCTACTACTACAGATACTACTTCAACAACCACAACTACTACTCCAATCACTACTACTACTACAATGCCTGCTACTATTACTACTATGACAACAACCTAAATAATGAAAATGGTAGAAATATTTATAAAAAAAAGATAATGAGGAGATAACAGAAGTCAGAACAGTATTAATAATAATGGTAACAAACGTAGAAGTAATAATATTAATGATAATAGTAAGGGGAGCTAATAATTCTGACTTCAACTGTATATGACCTATAAGCTTCATTTGTACTCTTGTTTAAGAAGAAGCTTGTTTGCAGAGTTTTATTGTGGAGCAGTGAATATGTGATGGCCTTATCTCTCGCATGTGTCTAATGAACGCGTGTTGCTCAGGTCTGATCAGGTCCCGGGTCAGAGGAGCGTCTGCGGCTTCAGCCTCCATCCTGACCTTCCTGGACAGCCACTGCGAGGTCAACACTGACTGGCTGCAGCCCATGATCCAGAGAGTCAAAGAGGTGTGCTCACATCACACACACACACACACACACATACACACACACAAACAAACACTCAGACAAAAACCACACAACATACAGCTGATAAAGGCTCGGTTCACCATAGATCTCTGAATTTCACACTTAATTCTTCATTCACTCAATTCTGCTATGGTAGTTCAAGGTAGAAAGGTTTTCATGAATAAAATAACAATGTTATAAAGAAATATACATATGTTTAGGAAAAGTCAGGGTATTATAGATATGTGGGTTTTCTTTTAACAAAGTTATTATATTAAAACATTTAAAACAGTCAAAATGACCGCCTTTGTAGATCTAATGTTAAATACACTCACCGGCCACTTTATTAGGTACACCTCATTAGTACCGGGTTGGACCCCCTTTTGCCTTCTGAACTGCCTTAATCCTTGGTGGCATAGATTCAACAAGATACTAGACATATTCCTTAGAGATTTTGCTCCATATTGACATGATAGCATCACGCAGTTGCTGCAGATTTGTCGGCTTCACATCTATAATGCGAATCTCCCGTTCCACCACATCCCAAAGATGCTCTATTGGATTGAGATCTGGTGACTGTGGAGGCCATTTGAGTACAGTGAACTTATTGTCATGTTCAAGAAACCATCCTGAAATGATTCGCGCTTTATGTCATGGGCGTGTTATCCTGCTGGAAGTAGCCATCAGAAGATGAGTACACTGTGGTCATAAAGGGATGAACATGGTCAGCAACAATACTCACGTAGGCTGTGGTGTTGACCAGATGCTCTATAGGTATTAATGGGCCCAAAGTGTGCCAAGAAAATATCCCCCACACCATTCCACCACCACCATCACCACAGAACTATTGATACAAGGCAGGATGGATCCATGCTTTCATGTTGTTGACACCAAATTCTGACCCTACCATCCGAATGTCGCAGCAGAAATCAAGATTTATCAGACTATGCAACGTTTTTCCAATCTTTTATTGTTCAATTGTTGTCAATTTTGGTGAGCCTGTGTGAATTGTAGCCTCAGTTTCCTGTTCTTAGCTGACAGGAGTGGCTCCCAGTGTGGTCTTCTGCTGCTGTAGCCCATCCGCCTCAAGGTTGGACGTGTTGTGTGTTCAGAGATGCTCTTCTGCAGACCTCGGTTGTAACGAGTGGTTATTTGAGTTACTGTTGCCTTTCAGCTGGAACCAGTCTGGCCATTCTCCTCTGACCTCTGGCATCAACAAGGCATTTGCGCCCACAGAACTGCTGCTCACTGGATATTTTCTCTTTTTCAGACCATTCTCTGTAAACCCTAGAGATGGTTGTGCGTGAACATCCCAGTAGATCAGCAGCTTCTGAAATACTCAGACCAGCCCGTCTGGCACCAACAACCATGCCACATTCAAAGTCACTTAAATCAGCTTTCTTTCTCATTCTGATGCTCGGTTTAAACTGCAGCAGATCGTCTTGACCATGTCTACATGCCTAAATGCATTGAGTTGCTGCCATGTGATTGGCTGATTAGAAATTTGCGTTAACGAGCAGCTGGACAGGTGTACCTAATAAAGTGGCCGGTGAGTGTATGTATATTGTTGATTACTTTCTTCATTTCAGACAGTCTATGTCGTTATGAATAGGTTTGCATGTTAAAATGATATGACACTAGAACGTTACAATCCTGCTTTCATTACTCTTGCTTTTTATTCTTGCTAAAAAAACATCCAGTCTCTCATACTGATGCGATAAACTGTCATCAACATGAACCAGACGAGTAAACGTGTAGACAATCACACCACAAAAACTAGCCTGACAGACTCTCACAGCAGCCTAATGCCACAGTCACACTAGAGTTTGTGTATGCGAAATTCTGTCGTACGGCGCTGCGAAAAGGGGCGGGATTAAACAAGATGATCACCTTGCTGAAAAATCCAGCTTAAACCAGCCTAAGCTGGTTGGCTGGTTTTAGCTGGTCGAACAGTCTGGTTTTAGAGGGGTTTTGGCCATTTTCAGGCTGGTTTCCAGCCATTTCCAGCCTGGTCTCAGCTGGTCAGGCTGGAAAATGACTAGCTAAAACCAGCTTGACCACCCTGGTTTAAGCTGGACATAGCTGGTATTGGCTGGGCTCCCAGCCTGGCTAGGCTGCTCAAGCTGGTTTTAGCTATCCTAGGCTGCTTTAAGCTGGATTTTTTTAGCAGAGTAGACATTAAAAAAAGCGAGCGATCAGTCCATGTTTAAAATTTCTGTCCAGAGAGGTCATGTTTTGATCCTCAATCTGTTCTCACACAGTCAAGTGATGCGGTTTCGCAGGTCAGAGTTTACCAAGCTTGAACTTGCGAACGACCTGCGAAACTTCATGACCCTGCATTTCCGGGCTGACTCTTTCGCACATGTATGAATGGTAGTCTATGGGGAGAAAAGTGCAGTGTGACCGCAGCTTAACACTGCTTAGTGTGTCATAACACTCAGCAGAATCCAATTTACAGTTTATCATCAGTGATTCAGTTCATTTCTATCTGTTCTCCAGACAAGTCTGTCTTTTGTGCTCAACATTGTTTCAATTGTATTCATGGGAAACACTGATCATGTTTACTTGAGAACAGTTTTTGCTTCAGGACTCATATTTTACATTAGACATCCAGCAGTGACGCAAACAGAACTACAATTGTTTACTGTGCGAAATGAAACACAAATGTCCTGAATCTCCAACACTGAAACAAAGAACATAATATGCAAATGACGTCGTTTTTGGATCACTGACGACTTCTAAATGTCATTTAAATAGCTCTCAGCACAAACATGGTCATGTTTATCTCTACTGCGTCAACTCGTATTTAATACAGCCTAGGTCACAGTTTCTTTTAATGGGAGACGAAGTACACAAATCAGACACTTCAGTAAAAGTAAAGGTTCTTTAATAAAATAATACTTCAGTAAAAGCATAAAATACTCCCTTTTAATATTACTTGTAGTGCCAAAGTGCTTGCTTTTTAATTTACTGTAAAAGAAATTAATAAAAGTAAAGGTACAGGTTGTAAAATCAGCTAACTATTTACTGAAGACTTCGAATCAATTGAATCTGTGAATCATTTACTGGAGACTCACTATTAACAGATGACTTCAATCAGTGAGCTGCTTGCTGAAGACTCACTCTGAATGGATCAGTTGATTCAGTGAGTTGTTTACTGGAGACTCACTCTGAATGGAACAGTTGATTCAGTGAGTTGTTTACTGGAGACTCACTCTGAATGGATCATTTGAATCAGCGAGTTGTTTACCAGAGACTCACTCTGAATTGGATCATTTGAATCAGTGAGTTGTTTACTTGAGGCTCACTCTGAATGGATCATTTGAATCAGCGAGTTGTTTACCAGAGACTCACTCTGAATTGGATCATTTGAATCAGTGAGTTGTTTACTTGAGGCTCACTCTGAATGGATCATTTGAATCAGCGAGTTGTTTACCAGAGACTCACTCTGAATTGGATCATTTCAATCAGTGAGTTGTTTACTGGTAACTCACTCTGAATGGATCAGTTGAATCAGTGAGTTGTTTACTAGAGACTCACTCTGAATTGGATCATTTCAATCAGTGAGTTGTTTACCTGAGACTCACTCTGAATGGATCAGTTGAATCAGTGAGTTGTTTACTGGTAACTCACTCTGAATGGATCATTTGAATCATTGAGTTGTTTACCTGAAACTCACTCTACATAGATCATTTGAATCAGGGAGCTGTTTACCAGAGACTCACTCTGAATTAAATCATTTGAATAAGTGGGTTGTTTACCAGAGACTCACTCTGAATGGATCAGTTGAATCAGTGAGTTGTTTACTGGTAACTCACTCTGAATGGATCAGTTGAATCAGTGGGTTGTTTACTGGAGACTCACTCTGAATGGATCATTTGAATCAGCGAGTTGTTTACCAGAGACTCACTCTGAATTGGATCATTTGAATCAGTGAGTTGTTTAATTGAGGCTCACTCTGAATGGATTATTTGAATCAGCGAGTTGTTTACCAGAGACTCACTCTGAATGGATCATGTAAATCAGTGAGTTGTTTACTAGTAACTCACTCTGTATGGATCATTTGAATCAGTGAGTTGTTTACCGGAAACTCACTCTACATAGATCATTTGAATCAGTGAGCTGTTTACCGGAGTCTCACTCTGAATGTATCTTTAGAATCAGTGAGTTGTTACTAAAGACTCACTCTGAATGGATCATTTGAATCAGTAATTTGTTTACCGGAGACTCACTCTGAATGGATCTTTTGAATGAGACTCACTCTGAACGGATCATTTGACTCAATGAGCTGTTTACAGCAAATGAGTTGTTCAACACAGGTGGTTTTTTGTGCTTGTTTTAGCTTGATGCATGTTTGATTTTCATTCCCTGTGCGTGCACGTTGTTTAAATTACAAATGCATGTGCACCCATTTGTGCACCCATGGGTGAGCTGGTCTGAAAAGGAGGTGTGTTCAATGTTGACACATGACTATATTCAGGCGACTGAAATAGGCCGTGCCATTGACCAACTAAAAGCTGGTCTAAAGACAGTGGTACAGTTTTTATTTATTTATTTAAAGAGCATGTTAGTGATAGACGGGATAGATGGGTTCAAAAAACGTGGGTACACATTGCTTATTACCCACACAGGGATGCGCAGCAGCACACAAATATCTTTAAATATGAAAAGTACACCCAAAACACGGCCATAACTCATAAAAAGATAAGCATAACCCTTTTTAGATCAATCTCCAGCTGTTTTTCCTGTTCTTAGAATAGCAAAAGTGGATTCGGAAATAACACCAACACAAAAAAAACACAGTGCTGGGATTAAGTCTTTCTGAAATGCATGAGCTGAACTGACGAATGCCTGAACTGATGAACAAGATTGTGCTCTCAAACATCAAGGTGTCCGAACACCAGATCACATTACAGCTTGTCAGGGTGTATGTTTTGCATGTTTTAGCCTCAGATATACATTCTCTGTCTGTGTGACCTCGGCAGATAGTGAGTTTAAGCGTTTATTGTTGAGCTTCAGAAATGAGTCACAAATGGCCAGAGTCCAGTCTGGTTCTTCAGAGGGACGTTTTTCCCAGAATCAGAGGGAGAGGACGGCAGTTTGTCTTCTCACAGCTGCACCGCGCGGCGTCTCTCGTGCTAAATCATCAAGAGCGATCACCATCTTCATCATCTCCTCAACCACTCTTCTAGAGCAGAACAGCTTTGGTATGGAGGCAGGAGGAAGCTTTTCTCAGTATAGCTGCAATGTGATTGATTCTTCACTGTATGTGCTAATGATAAAAGGGGCAGCAAACATACAGTTGAATGCAAAATCATTAGCCTGATGTAATATATTTCTCAAGTGCTGTTTAACAGCGATTTATTTTTTATTTTTATTTACTTA
The DNA here is from genome assembly GCA_903798195.1 of Danio kyathit. Lineage (NCBI taxonomy): Eukaryota > Metazoa > Chordata > Actinopteri > Cypriniformes > Danionidae > Danio > Danio kyathit. Next base: position 58,072,427 of record LR812535.1, read on the forward strand.
TTTATTTATTTTTTACACATTTTAAAATATAATAGTTTTAATAAGTAATGTCTATACGCTTTGCCAGGATGACAGTACATAATATTTTACTAGTTATTTTGCAAGATACTACCCTGCTGAAAAAAACAGCTTACACCAGCCTAAGCTGGTTGGCTGGTTTTAGCTGGTGGACCAGCCTGGTTTTAGAGGGGTTTTGGCCATTTCCAGGCTGGTTTCCAGCCTGGTCTTAGCTGGTCAGGCTGGAAAATGACCAGTTTAAACCAGCTTGACCAGCCTGGTTTAAGCTGGACATAGCTGGTTTGGGCTGGTCAAGCTGGCTTTAGCTGGTCAACTCCCAGCCTGACCAGCTAAGACCAGGCTGGAAATGGTTGGAAACCAGCCTGGAAATGGCCAAAACCCCTCTAAAACCAGGCTGATCCACCAGCTAAAACCAACCAACCAGCTTAGGCTGGATTTTTCAGCAGGGTAGTATTCAGCTTAAAGTGACATTTAAAGGCTTAACTAGTTTAATTAGGCTATCTAGGCAAGTTAGTTTAATTAGGCAAGTCATTAAATTCGAAAAATCAAAAAAGTTAAAACCTTAAGGGGTTAAGAGGGCTAATAATATTGACCTTAGCAGTCTTTACATTTATTCTAGCCATACTAGAAGAAATAAGCCTTTCTCCAGAAGAAAAATATAATAGGAAATACTCTAGGAAAATGGCGACACAGTGGCACAGTAGGCAGTGCTGTCGCCTCACACCAAGAAGGTCGCTGGTTCGAGCCTTGGCTGGGTCAGTTGGCGTTTCTGTGTGGAGTTTGCATGTTCTCCCTGCGTTCGAGTGGGTTTACTCCGGGTGCTCCAGTTTCCCCCACAGTCCAAAGACATGTGGTACAGGTGAATCGGGTAGGCTAAAGTGTCTGGAGTGTGATTGAGTGTGTATGGATGTTTCCCAGAGATGGGTTGCAGCTGAAAGGGCATCAGCTGCGTAAAACATGTGCTGGATAAGTTAGCAGTTCATTCCACTGTGGCGACCCCGGATTAATAAAGGGACTAAGCTGAAAAGAAAATGAATGAATGAACTCTAGAAAAATGTCCCTGCTCTGTTAAGCATCACTTGGGGAAATATTTGAAAATTAATCAAAATTTCACAGGACGGCTATTCATTTCGTCTGCAACTGTATATGAGATATTGTATTACTGTAAAAATATTTGTAAATGAAGTCAACTTCTTATGCCATTCGTTCAAGAGAACAAAAATCATCACTTTCTTGAAAAATGGCAAAAATGATCATTAACAAAAATGGCAGATTCTGCAAGCGGGGAAACTGCTGAAACAGAAAATAAAATGTTTGTTTTGCTAATCTTTAATCAAAGTCTGAGCATTAGCTTCCGCGTTTGGAGGAGGTCCTTCGCTGATGATGTCAGTTTGACACTTTTGTCACAATATTCTTAGCCACGCCCCTCTTACCATTAGTTTGCTATGAGGAAATGATGTGCAAAAAGAAAGCCCCGCCCCCTACTCAATATTCATATTCAGTCAGAAGGACATCAACATACTGAAATAAAAGTCTCAGCAACGTCCGGTTCAATCTAAACATTTTCTTTCTTCATTAATAAATTCAGAATTTTAAATTCAAAACACGAATTTTAGTATTTGGATGATCACCGCTAATCAAACCACTATCAAAATCAGATAAAATATATATATACTTTTTCATTTAATGTATAGTTTTAAAACACTTATCTATTTAAAAGTGCACAATTGCTTTGTGGAATTTTAGGCAAGGCAAGTTTATTTATATAGCACATTTCATACACGGGGTAATTCAAAGTGCTTTACATAAACAGGAATAAAAGAGACAAGTATAACGCCCGATTCACACAGGGCTTCCGCGTCAACGCTTGACAGACGGCGTGTCTGAAGTTGGGGCGGATGCGATTGTCATAGCAGCGTCAGCCAATGAAATTAGTTAGCAATCGGCTACTGTCTGAGCTGGGGTATTTGCATACAGTGATCTGATTGGCTGACGCTTCCGTCCGCGCTTAAAAAGTTGAGAAAGTCCCAACTTCTGCAGCGAGCAACGCCACTGAAGCGGCGCCGACGGATCCACAATGAAGTTCGGCAATCCCCAATTCAAAATAATAAGAATAAAATGATAAAAAACAGATTAAAATGTGTTAAAACGGGTTTTTAAAAGAATGAAAAAGAAAAGAAAGACATAGTTGTGTGATCTTTCGGACGTAGCACAGTGCTCATTCAGTAAAGGCACAGCTAAACAGATGTGTTTTCAAACTTGATTTGAATGTGACTAATGTTGGAGCACATCTGATCATTTCTGCAAGCTGATTCCAGCAGTAGGGGGCGCTGTTAGTAGCTGAAAGCTGATTCACCTTGCTTTGACTGAACTCTTGAAATTTCTAATTTACTTGATCCTAAAGATCTAAGTCAGGGGTGCTCAACCCTGTTCCTGGCGATCGACCTTCCAGCTGATTTCAGCTCCAACCCTGATCAAACACACCTGAACCAATTATTTAGAACTTGAGGAGCACTTGATAATTACAGGCAGGAGTGTTTGATAAGGGCTGCAACTGAAAACTGCAGGAAGGTCGATCGCCAGGAATAGGGTTGAGCACCCCTGATCTAAGTGATCTGTTAGGTTTGTATTCAGTGAGTATATCTGTAATGTATTGAGCTCCTAGGCCATTTATTGATTTATAGACCAGTAATAATACTTTAAAATCTATCCTGAATGTAACTGGGAGCCAGTGTAAAGACCTGAGGACAGGTGTGATGTGCTCTAATTTCCTGCTTCTGGTCAGAATCCTGGCCGCAGCGTTTGGATGAGCTGCAACTGTCTGACTGTCTTTTTGGGAAGGCCAGTGAGGAGTCCATTACAGTAATCCACCCTGCTGCTGATAAAAGCATGAACAAGTTTCTCTAAGTCCTCACTGGAAACAAAGCATCTAATTACTGCAATGTTTTTGAGATGATAATATGCTGATTTAGTTACTGCTTTGACATGACTATTGAAACTCAGATCTGACTTCAGAATCACACCAAGATTCTTGACCTTATTTTTTGTTGTTTGTCCTCTAGAGACAAGGTACTTTTTACAATAATTAAAATGTTTAAATAAAAAACTGAAACTTTAGATCATTATTTGGGACAGTAAACAGGCATTTAAATAGATCTGAAAGTGCTGTTTGTGGGACGGACTCTGGGCTTCCCCGCACATACTGAAGCTCTGAGTTCAGTGGTTTTGTATAAAGCGCCAGCTCTAATTGAAAACACTTGATTTTCTTCTGCAGCTGTAATATGAACTTCCCCCGCCACCAGTTTTTTTAGATGACACACATGCTTACTTGCTCATAAATAGTTTTTATGAATGCACACATATACTCAACAACAAAGTTTCAGTCTTGTAAAGTACATAGCATTTATGCTGTAATAAATCATGAATCCAGCCTTTGCTTATAGTCATTTTAAAAATTGGATGCGCGCTATACTTTGTGTTTTATTGCCTTGCCAATAAAATACATTAAAATTAGTCAGCAGTGCTGTGAGGATGTTTGAATACAGCTGTCAAGCGAGAGACCATAAATTTGACATCTTTCTCTCTTATGAGAGCCTGATTTTTCTCTCGCTCTGCTTTGGAAAGTTATTTTTTGGATTGTTGGATCAGATGGATACAGAAAAATAAAATGCATTTTAGTTTCAAGAATATGCTTTGTCTTCATCTAAAGTGTTTTGATGGTTTCAGTAATATTTAAAGGCCAAAATTGATGATTTTTCTTCATGAGTTTCTGTTAACTCAAGATATTTTAAAGCATGTTAGAAGCCAATGCAATCTTACGGTAATTTGTAACTTTTTGATTTAGTGGCTGTTTTGTATTCATTCGTACGTTGTCATTTTAGATTGGTTTGGTTTGATTTTGGGGGCACACGTCTTTTAAAGATTGTACAACCCCAAATCAGAAAAAGTTGGAACAGTATGGAAAACACAAATTTAAAAAAAGAAACTACAGGGATACAAGTTGTATTTTTGAGGATTAGTTTTATTATTGAACAACAACCATGTTCTCAATGAACCCAAAAAACTCATTAATATCAAAGCTGAATATTTTTGGAAGTAGTTTTTAGTTTGTTTTTAGTTTGAGCTATTTTAGGAGGATATCTGTGTGTGCAGGTGACTATTACTGTGCAGAATTATTAGGCAACTTAACAAAAAACAAATATATACCCATTTCAATGATTTATTTTCACCAGTGAAACCAATATAACATCTCAACATTCACAAATATACATTTCTGACATTCAAAAACAAAACAAAAACAAATCAGTGACCAATATAGCCACCTTTCTTTGCAAGGACACTCAAAAGCCTGCCATCCATGGATTCTGTCAGTGTTTTGATCTGTTCACCATCAACATTGCGTGCAGCAGCAACCACAGCCTCCCAGACACTGTTCAGAGAGGTGTACTGTTTTCCCTCCTTGTAAATCTCACATTTGATGATGGACCACAGGTTCTCTATGGGGTTCAGAGCAGGTGAACAAGGTGGCCATGTCATTAGTTTTTCTTCTTTTAGACCCTTTTTTGCCAGCCACGCTGTGGAGTACTTGGACGCGTGTGATGGAGCATTGTCCTGCATGAAAATCATGTTTTTCTTGAAGGATGCAGACTTCTTCCTGTACCACTGCTTGAAGGTGTCTTCCAGAAACTGGCAGTAGGACTGAGAGTTGAGCTTGACTCCATCCTCAACCCGAAAAGGCCCCACAAGCTCATCTTTGAAGATACCAGCCCAAACCAGTACTCCACCTCCACCTTGCTGGCGTCTGAGTCGGACTGGAGCTCTCTGCCCTTTACTGATCCAGCCACGGGCCCATCAAGACTCACTCTCATTTCATCAGTCCATAAAACCTTAGAAAAATTGAGATATTTCTTGGCCCAGTCTTGACGTTTCAGCTTGTGTATCTTGTTCAGTGGTGGTCGTTTTTCAGCCTTTCTTACCTTGGCCATGTCTCTGAGTATTGCACACCTTGTGCTTTTGGGCACTCCAGTGATGTTGCAGCTCTGAAATATGGCAAAACTGGGGGCAAGTGGCATCTTGGCAGCTGCACGCTTGACTTTTCTCAGTTCATGGGCAGTTTATTTTGCACCTTGGTTTTTCCACACGCTTCTTGCGACCCTGTTGACTATTTTGAATGAAACGCTTGATTGTTCGATGATCACGCTTCAGAAGCTTGGCAATTTTAAGAGTGCTGCATCCCTCTGCAAGATATCTCACTATTTTTGACTTTTCGGAGGCTGTCAAGTCCTTCTTTTGACCCATTTTGCCAAAGGAAAGGAAGTTGCCTAATAATTCTGCACACCTGATATAGGGTGTTGATGTCATTAGACCACACCCCTTCTCATTACAGAGATGCACATCACCTAATATGCTTAATTGGTAGTAGGCTTTCGAGCCTATACAGCTTGGAGTAAGACAACATGCATAAAGAGGATGATGTAGTCAAAATACTAATTTGCCTAATAATTCTGCACTCCCTGTAGTGATTTCCAAGTTTACTGTGACTTGTATTTCATTGCAGACAATATGAACGAAAAATATTTCATGTTTTGTCTGGTCAACTTTATTTAATTTGCAAAGATGGGCTGAGGATCGCCAGTTTGTCAATAAATACGTGAGAAAATGATTAAAATGTTTAAAAACAGTGTTTCATCAATAAAAGATTCAAGGAATCTGGAAGAATTTCAGTGCGTAAAGGACAAGGGCGCAAGCCTAAGCTGAACAATCGTGATTTCAGATCCCTCAGGTGGCACTGCATCAAGAATCCTCATTCATCTATAAGTGATATCACCACATGGGCTCAGGTACACTTGCACCAGGTACACTTGCACCAGACACTTTCTCACTACACCATATCTCTTAAAAAAACATTGTGCATTTATGAAGTGTGCTTTACACATGTGAGTGGGCCTGACAAACCACCTCTAGAAGATCTGCTCTCTCTCTCTCAAAAACAAAACAAAAAAAACCTCTCCCCCATCTAACTCTAGCTCTTAATTCTCTGAGCACTAACAGTTCCTCTACATCAGGGGTGCTCAACCCTATTCCTGGCGATCGACCTTCCTGCAGTTTTCAGTAGCAGCCCTTATCAAACACACCTGCCGGTAATTATCAAGTGCTCCTCACGTTCTAAATAATTGGTTCAGGTGTGTTTGATCAGGGTTGGAGCTGAAATCAGCTGGAAGGTCGATCGCCAGGAACAGGGTTGAGCACCCCTGCACTACATAATCAGCACTTCTTGCGTGTATTGCCTCTTCATGTTGAATCGTTGAACGCCTCTTCAATCGTAAGTGGTGTTGGACAAAAGTGTCCGCTAAATGACTGAAGGTTTTCTTCATACGAGAGGTCATATGAAAATCTCATATTACAGTGTCTTTCAGTAAGTCGTATATGTCTTGTATGTCGCCATTTTCTTTGGTTTCATGCTTTATTTTACATTTTGCACAGTTTATTATTACATGATGGGTTTGTCTGTGCCTTGTTTTTCTACACTCACCGGCCACTATATTAGGTACATCTTTCTAGTACCTTGTCGGACCCCCTTTTGCCTTCAGAACTGCCTTAATCCTTCTTGGCATAGATTCAACAAGCTACTGGAAATATTCCTCTGAGACTGTGGTCCATATTGACATGATAGCATCACGCAGTTGCTGGAGATTTGTCGGCTGCACATCCATGATGTGAATCTCCCATTTCACCACATTCCAAAAGTGCTCAATTAGATTGAGATCTGGGGACTTTGGAGGCCATTTAAGTACAGTGAACTCATTGTCATGCTCAAGAAACCATCCTGAGATGATTCACGCTTTATGACATGGCGGGTTATCCTGATGGTAGTAGCCATCAGAAGATGAGTTCACTGTGGTCATAAAAGGATAAACATGGTCAGCAACAATACTCAGGTAGGTTGTGGCATTGACACGATGCTCTATTGGGCCCAAAGTGTGCAAAGAAAATATCCCCCACACCGTTACACCACCACCACCAGCCTGAACCATTGATACAAGGCAGGATGGATCCATGCTTTCATGTTGTCGAGACCAAATTCTGACCCGACCATCCAAATGTGGCAGCAGAAATCGAGACTCATCCGACCAGGCAATGTTTTTCCAATCGTCTATTGTCCAATTTTGCTGAGCCTGTGCCCAAATTGTGGCCTCAGTTTCCTGTTCTTAGCTGACAGGAGTGGCACCCGGTGTGGTCTTCTGCTGCTGTAGCCCATCCGCCTCAAGGTTGGACGTGTTGTGTGTTCAGAGATGCTCTTCTGCAGACCTCGGTTGTAACGAGTGCTTATTTGAGTTACTGTTGCCTTTCTATCAGCTGGAACCAGTCTGGCCATTCTCCTCTGACCTCTGGCATCAACAAGGCATTTGCGCCCACAGAACTGCCGCTCACTGGATACTTTCTCTTTTTCATTCTCTGTAAACCCTAGAGATGGTTGTGCATGAAAATCCCAGTAGATCAGCAGTTTCTGAAATACTCAGACCAGCCCGTCTGGCACCAACAACCATGCCACGTTCAAAGTCACTTAAATCCCCTTTGTTCCCCATTCTGATGCTCGGTTTGACCTGCAGCAGATCGTCTTGACCATGTCTACATGCCTAAATGCATCGAGTAATGCAAATGCAAGTAAATGTAATTGGTTACTCCCCACCTCTGCATACGAATGAAGTTGTGTGATGTGAGTGTGTTCATTTCAGGATCGAGCTGCGGTGTGTTCACGGCTTTTTACAGTGCTATTAGTTTGAGATTAGTTGTCAGGGAGACACACATAAACAACAGTCGCCAGGTGTTTCTGCTGGTCTGAGATGCACTAATGAGTGTGTATATGAATTGAACACAATCGCCCGTGACGATCTGTGGACGTAATGAAGTGGTGTGTGTTGCAGGATCACAGCCGTGTGGTCAGCCCCATCATCGATGTCATCAGTCTGGATAACTTCGCCTATCTGGCCGCATCTGCAGACCTGAGAGGAGGTGAGAGAACTGTGTGTGTGTGTGTTTGTTTTTGCATGTCTGTGTTTCTCTGCATGTGTGTGTGCATGTATGCGAGTGCATGTGTGTCTGTCTATTTGTATGTGTGTGTTTGTGTTTGTTTCTCTGTACGTGTGTTTCCTTATGTGTGTGTGTGAGATTGTGTGTCTGTATGTCTGTGTGTTTGCTTGTGTGTGCCTGTATGTGAGTGCATGTGTGCCTGTATGTATTTGCTTGTCTGTATGTGTGTTCTGTGATTGTGTGTGTGTGTGTTTCTGTATGCCTGTTTGTGTGTGTGTGTGTTCATGTTTGTTTGTCTGTATGTATGTTTGTATGTGTGTGTGCACGTGTGCCTGCGTTTGTGTGTGCGCTTGTGTGTTTGTATGTGTATGTGTGTGTGTGTTTCTGTATGTCTGTTTGTGTGTGTGTGTGTTCATGTATGTTAGTCTGTATGTATGTTTGTATGTGTGTGTGTGCACGTGTGCCTGCGTTTGTGCGTGCGCTCGTGTTTGTATGTGTATGTGCCTGTATGTGTGTGTGTTTGTGTGTCTGTATGCATATATGTGTGTGTGTATGTGTATGTGTACATGTGTGTTTCTATGTTTGTGTCTCTGTGTGTGTGTGCGTGCATGTATATGGTTTGTGTATGTGTGTGTGTGTCTGTGTTTGTTTGCCTGCACGTGTGTTTCCTTATGTGTGTGTGTGTGAGATTGTGTGTCTGTATGTCTGTGTGTTTGCTTGTGTGTGCGTGTATGTGAGTGCATGTGTGCCTGTATGTATTTGCTTGTCTGTATGTGTGTTCTGTGATTGTGTGTGTGTGTGTGTGTGTGTTTCTGTATGTCTGTTTGACTGTGTGTGTTCATGTGTTTGTATGTCTGTATGCATGTTTGTATGTGTGTGTGCACGTGTGCCTGCGTGTGTGTGTGTGTGCCTGTATGTGTGTCTGTCTGCATATATGTGTGTGTATGTGTGCATGTGTGTTTCTATGTTTGTGTCTCTGTGTGTGTGTGTGTGTCTGCATGTATATGGTTTGTGTATCTGTGTGTGTTTCTGTTTGTGTGTGTTTGTTTGTCTGTCTGCATATACAGTATGTGTGTGAATGTGTGTTTGTGTGTGTGTGTTTCTATACACTTCGTTTGTGTGTCTTTATGTTTGTGTGTGTGTGCATGTATATGGTGTATGTGTATGCTTGTGTGTTTTTGTGTGTTTGTATGTGTATGCATGTCTGTATGTCTGAAGTAGAAAAAAACACAAGTTGGGGTGACTCACACACACATTCCCCCCTCTAATATCAGGTTTCGACTGGAGTTTACACTTCAAGTGGGAGCAGATTCCTATAGAGCAGAAAATGGCCAGAAATGACCCCACACAGCCCATCAGGTCTCTTTCTCTTCATTAACTATAAATGAGGCATTTCAATAAATACAGAAATCACCGTATAGCAAACAGATAAACATAGCAAAAAGATATATCTGAACATATATTTGAGTTATATGCTGTGTACATGACATGTATTATATATGTGAATACGAAATATGAACCTGCATGTCATATACAGTTGCAATCAGAATTATTAGCCCCCCTTTGATTTTTTTTTTTCCTTTTTTAAATATTTCCCAAATGATGTTTAACAGAGCAAGGAAATTTTCACAGTATGTCTGATAATATTTTTTCTTCTGGAGAAAGTCTGATTTGTTTTATTTCGGCTAGAATAAAAGCAGTTTTTAATTTTTTAAAACCCATTTTAAGGTCAAAGTTATTAGCCCCTTTAAGCTATATATTTTTTCAATATTCTACAGAACAAACCAACCAACTTGCCTAATTATCCTAACCTGCCTAGTTAACCTAATTAACCTATTTAAGCCTTTAAATGTCACTTTAAGCTGTATAGAAGTGTCTTGAAAAATATCTAGTCAAATATTATTTATTGTCATCATGGCAAAGATAAAATAAATCAGTTATTAGAGATGAGTTATTAAAACTATTATGTTTAGAAATACGTTGAAAAAATGTTCTCTCTGTTAAACAGAAATTGGGGAAAACGATAAACAGGGGGGCTAATAAATCAGGGGGTTGAATAATTCTAATGGCAACTGTATGTCATTTGCATATACTGCCATAAATCAATTTTCTGCATTGATGAACTGAAATCTGCTAACCGTTTCTGAATGTAAATGACTGTATTTTCTGTATTTACCACCTGCTGTTTATACAGGACGCCTGTTATAGCTGGAGGAATCTTCGTCATAGAGAAAGGCTGGTTTAATCACCTGGGCCAGTACGACACACACATGGATATTTGGGGAGGTGAAAACTTTGGTAAGCGTTGCTCAGATGTGTGACATTTTGTGACAGTAGATGCCCTCAATAATATGGTTAGCATATGGTTTAAAAATATGATAAAATGAGAAAAAACGTAGGGCAGTGCATGGTTTGTCCATTGGTAATTCATTGGATCGTTGGAAATGGGCATTCCTACAAAATGGAGGAAGATTGACGATTGGATGAAAGCTGGGAAGAAACAAAGAAACACCCTGATAGCCCCACCCTAAAGAACTGATAGCTCCTCCCTAAAAGACTGATAGACCCACCCTAAAGGACTGATAACCCGGCCCTAAATGACTAATAGCCCTGCCCGAAAGGACTGATAGCTCTACACAAAAGAACTAATAGCCCCGCCCTAAAGCACTATAGCCCCACCTTAAAGCAGTGGTTCTCAAAGTGGGGGTCGGGACCCCTCGAGGGGTCGCGGGACAATGAAGGGGGGTCGCCTGGTCATTTCCAAAAATCTACTTATTTTTATTAAACCATAAGAGCTACCATATTTTATCCATAACCTACAGAAAAAAAAAAATAATATACTATATAGTTACTAGTTCTATTGCATTGCGACCCCTGGGGTAATTACATTATATTAAAGACACAGCAATAGCGTCAGATGCAGCACATTTTATAACACCAGGTTAAACCTTCTGGCACATTTACAGCACTGAGATACATTAAAAAAAAAATAAATGAAGAATATACTTGGGTCTATTGGTGTGTGTGCGCCATTGCATGTAAGGTTTCTGTATTTATAACCCCCTCAGAGGATATTGGGGGTCGCGAGTCACTGGCATTGTTATTTTGGGGGTCGCGGGCTGAAAATTTTGAGAACCCCTGCCTTAAAGGACCAATAGCCCCGCCCTAAAGTACTGCTGACCATACTAACTTTGCCATCTGAATAAACATAAACAAAGAACACTGATTACACACTTATACACACCATATCCGTAGAGACAGGACAATCAACACGAACTTGAACCAAGTCTTTTTTTAAAAAGAAATCCAGATCTCACCATTTTCAGATGCGAAAAGCTCTCGGGTAAAAAAATGTTCCTTACAAACATATTTTTGTCGCAGGTAGGCAGACCACTGTAATCCACACATGTGAGTCCACACGCCAGCTGCTCTCTCATTGCGGGGAAATGGAACCAAAACCTTCGTTGCGGCACATTTATAAGTGCAACAATGGCGACCCGTGTCTCCAAACAATTCTTCTTCTTCCACTTGTTTGAATTATGGTTGGCAACACAATGCGACGTCTCTCTGAACAATGTAACAGGTAAAAGGAGTCGTCGAAGCTTTATCATGCACTATAATGAAGTTGCACTGCATTAACAATAGAGCACGCTGATTGGTTCGAACCAAGTCTTTCTCATGAATAAATTATGAAAACTCAAAGACGTCACGTTGTACCCGCCGGTTCAGACAGCCAATCTCCACGCTGAAAGGATCTCATGGCCGTGACGCAGCTTCAAAATTTCTTTTCAAACCGGAAGAACGAGTTTGCTCGAAATAACGCAAAAACAACCAATTTTCACTTTTTTTGTAAATTTTTTGTCTCCTAATAGTGTTTATAGCAGCGTGGGACACATATATGACTGACAACATCTCAAAAAAAATGTGTTTTGGTGTTTCGTGACCCTTTAAGTATTGATGAATTATGTTTAGGCCTGAAGTGTTTCCATGATCCGTCTTGTGGTTTTCTGTTGATGCAGAGCTGTCGTTCAGAGTGTGGATGTGTGGCGGCAGTCTGGAAATCCTGCCTTGCAGTCGCGTGGGCCACGTCTTTAGGAAACGACACCCCTATGACTTCCCAGAGGGCAATGCACTCACCTACATCAAGTAAACTTTACCTAACCTATAATCTAGAGCTGCTTTTCCACCGCATGGTATGGTGTGGTTTGGTTTTGCTCAGCTGACTTTTTAAATATAGTGTGTTGTCACAAATGTCCAAATGACGCTGGTACTAGTGACTAATCTCTCTGGCCAATCAGGGATCAGCAGTGTGTATATGTCATGTTTTGGTTGATGAAGGTAAATCAGTAGCAAGTCTCTGAATATGAGAATATTTAATATTATTGTTTGTAAGTTAAAAATAACACTTGAGCTCAGACAGAGTGACCATCGGGTTATTGATCACCTCCCCGACTAAGGCCCTTCTCCCCCGATCACTCAGCTTAGATGGCCGGCCAGCTCTAGGAGGAGTCCTGGTGGTTCCAAACAACTTCCACTTACGGATGATGGAGGCCGCTGTGCTCATTAGAACTTTCAGAGCAGCAGAAATGTTTCTGTAACCTTCCCCAGCCTTGTGCCTCGAGACAATCCTGTCTTGGAGGTCTACAGACAATTCCTTTGTCTTCATGCTTGGTTTGTGCTTTGACATGCACTCTCAACCCTGGGACCTTATATAGACAGGCGTATGCCTTTTCAAATCATGTCTAATCAACTGAATTGACCACAGGTGAACTCAATTAAGTAGCTGAAACATCTCAAGAATGATCAGTGGAAACACAATGTAGAGCTTCACGGCAAAGGCTGTGAATACTGATGTACATCTGATTTTACAGGTTTTTTATTTTTAATAAATTTGCAGCAATTTCCAAAACTCAAAACTCCACATTGTCATTATGGGGTATTGTGTGTAGAATGTTTAGGAAATAAATTAATTTAATCCATTTTGGAATAAGGCTGTAACATAAAAAAATGTGGAAAAAGTGAAGCGCTATGAATAATATATATATATATATATATATATATATATATATATATATATATATATATATATATATATATATATATATATATATATATATATATATATATATATATATATATATATATATATATATATATATATATATATATTAGTGCTGGGCCGTTATCGGCGTTAACGCAAGACTCTTATCACTCGATAAAAAAAATATCGCCGTTAATCTATTCTCAAAGTGGGGTGGGAACTGGGTCTATTTTATGCAAGCTATGATGACTTTCACCTTGATATATTAGCGCGGATGTATACCTGACCGGTGAACCGTCTGACAAACGAGTGCCCTTTTAAATCAAATCAGCAGGATGCTTGACTCTAACTGCAGTTCGGCAGTTTCAGTAACTCACGAACATTTCATTCATGCCATCGTGACAAACTGGGGTACTAGACGCAAATAAGGAGTAATGACTGGTGAGAGTGTTATGGAATTTAATAAGGCACGCCAAATGGCAAGAAAAAAACTTCCTCATTTCGCGATGTGTGTGTTTGTTTGTGTATGTGTGTGTGTGCGGCCCTTTACTGACTTATGTTATTTATGAAATTTCAGATTTATTGTATTTTATTAACATCTACCCCCACCCCAACCCTAAACCCAACCGTCACAGAAGCGTAAAAACAGTAGTTGTACCGAGTATTATTTATGGTATCTATTAAATTACCCAATAAATTGTATTTTATAACGCCTACCCCCACCCCAACCCTAAACCCAACCGTCACAGTACTGTAAAAATATTAATTATTGTTATACAGTGTCATAAAAAAATGCCGCTATATTAATGTGCATATTGCACTTCCGGCCGGCTGCGTATACGATCTAGACTTTACCCTGACAGCCGCGTTGTCGGAAAACATGGCGAAAGGTCCTAAAGACCGCAGTGTTTACTTCAATAATGCCACTAATATCTGCATACTCCACATGTCTTAATTCCATTTCTGTTTAGTTCAGTATTGACTTTAGTCGGATTAAGGTAATCATAAATTGCTATGTAGAGCTTATGTAGGCCTACAGTTCAAAATTCATGTTTAACTGAATAAACAGTTAGTTAACACAAGTACATCTTATTGAACATCATTTATTTTCATCACCAATTATCATAGTAGAACAGTTTCTCAAGCAGTTTGTGATGCATTTTGGAAACAGCAGATGAGCCCCTGGTCTAATGTGTCACCTGGCTTGAGAAACCCGTTCTCAAAGACGTATAATTTGGGTAGCACATATATACTGAATGCCTTCGGCAGAATTCAAATGAGCCATTTTAATCTAGATTAAAAAAATTAATCTATGCCCACCTATAATATATATATATATATATACAGCACAATTCTTGGTTTAATTTTGAAAACCGCCACTCAAAGATCATCCTCCATGTTCAGTCATATTTATTTTTAATGTACGTGAGTGCCGTGAAGGCTAAAAAAAGCATAAAATCTGCAGCAACTGATGCTACACTGTAAAAAAATCGATTTGTGTTGGGATAACATGACGGAATTAAGTCAGCTTATTAGTTTTTACAAATTTAAATGGATTGAACATAAAAAATTAAGTTGTCCCAAAAGAAACTCAAGAATTGTGTTGTTTCAGCTCATTTTAAATAAGTAGTTTGAACAAACAGCACACTTTTTGAAAACGTCACTTTTTGAGTGTATTGTTGTGTCGTTAATCTAATGTAAACAGCCCAGGGGTCGCCATCCAATAAATAAATAGAAAGGCTGATGGCTTTTTTTGCACGTTGTTGTTTTTAATATATCTATTAACTACTATTTTAAGCTTTTTGTAGGTTGTGGATAAAAATATGGTCATTCTAATAGTTTAATACCATTTATTTCATTTTTGGAAATCTCCAAGCAAATGCCCAGTATCCAGACCCACACTTTGGGAACCACTGTTGTATTGGACAAATAAAAGAGCAAATTTTATTATCTATTTACCAGGCATTGAAACCCTTTAACAGGCATCTTTTGTTTTCTTTTAAGATAATTCACAGAAATTGTGAATGGTAAATGTTGCAAACAAGCAGATCTAAATGGTGCCAAAACAACTCCCCGTACAAAAACACATAGCGTTAACTGGAAGTGGTGTTAGAGAGGCCAGCAGGGGGCGCTCAACCTGTGGTCTGTGGGAGTCCTAATGCCCCAGTAAAAGTGAAGGGGACACTATACTGTCAGTGGGCGCCGTCTTTCGGATGAGACGTTAAACCGAGGTCCTGACTCTCTGTGGTCATTAAAAATCCCATGGCACTTTTTGTAAAGAGTAGGGGTGTAACCCCAGTGTCCTGACCAAAGTCCCTCAATTGGCACTTTCCCATCATGGCCTCCTAATCATCCCCATCCACTGAATTGGCTCTATCACTGTTTCTCCACTCCACCAATAGCTGGTGTGTGGTGAGCGCACTGGCGCCGTTGTCCTGTGGCTGCCGTCGCATCATCCAAGTGGATGCTACACACTGGTGGTGGTGTGGAGAGACCCCCCCTCATGATTGTGAAGCGCTTTGGGTGTATGGCCATACACAATAAATGCGCTATATAAAAAAATGCACATTACATTAACTATTCAGTGGTGTGTATAAATGAAGCACTGATGTGTTTTGTGTTTTAGGAACACACGGAGAGCTGCTGAGGTCTGGATGGATGATTATAAACAGTATTATTACGCTGCAAGACCATCAGCGCAGGGCAAGGCCTTCGGGAGGTCAGACGTCTGTCTTTGTATTGTCTGTGTTCATGTAAATCTGCTTATGTTGACCTGCTGAAAGGATTTGGATGTCAGGATTAATCTTAATTAAGATTCTAAAACTATTTACTGTATTTTTTTTCTCATTTTTTATGGAAATGTATTTGCGATTCTAATGCATATAGTTGTAGACAAAATTATCAGCCCTTCTGCGAAATTTTATTATGTCAAATGTTTCTCAAGTGCTGATCTTTTTTGTTCCACACGTTTTTAAACAACAGTTTTATTAACTACTATTTAATAGCTAATTTATTTTGCCATGATGACCATACATAATCTTTTGCAAGTTATTTTGATATTTATCTAGTTATATATGTTATTTTTAAGATACTAATATTCGGCTTACAGTGCAATCTAAAGGGTAAGCTACTGTAGGTTAATTAGGCAAGTGGTTTGTTCTGTAGCCAACCAAATAAATATATTTCCTAAGGGCGCTAATAATATTGACCCTAGCTGTTTTTACATTTAATTTGGGATTTTTTTTATTTCAGCCAAAATAAAGAAGAAACATACACTCACTGGCCACTTTATTAGGTACACCTGTCTAGCTGCTTGTTAACGCAAATTTCTAATCAGCCAATCACATGGCAGCAACTCAATGCATTTAGGCATGTAGACATGATCAAGACGATCTGCTGCAGTTTAAACCGAGCATCAGAATGGGGAAGAAAGGGGATTTAAGTGACTTTGAACGTGACATGGTTGAATCGCCAGACTGGTTTCAGCTGATAGAAAGGCAACAGTAGCTCAAATAACGACTCGTTACAACCGAGGTCTGCAAATAAGCATCTCTGAATGCACAGCACGTTGAGGTGGATGGGCTACAGCAGCAGAAGACCACACCGAGTGCCACTCCTGTCAGCTAAGAACAGCAAACTGAGGCTACAATTCACACAGGCTCACCAAAACTGGACAATAGAAGATTGGAGAAACGTTGCCTGGTCTGATGAGTCTTGATTTCTGCTGCGACATTCGGATGGTGGGATCAGAATTTGGCTTCAAAAACGTGAATAATGGATCCATCCTGCCTTGTATCAATGGTTCAGGCTGATGGTGGTGGTGTAATGGTGTGGGGGATATTTTCTTGGCACACTTTGGGCCTTCTGATGGCTACTTTCAGCAGGGTAACGTGCCATAAAGCGCGAATCATCTCAGACTGGTTTCTTGAACATGACAATGAGTTTACTGTGCTCAAATGGCCTCCACAGTCACCAGTTCTCAATCCAATAGAGCACCTTTGGCATGTGGTGGAATGGGAGATTCACATCATGGATGTGCAGCCGACAAATCTGCAGCAACTGCGTGATGCTATCATGTCAATATGGAGCAAAATCTCTGAGGAATATGTCCAGTACTTTGTTGAATCTATGCCACAAAGGATTAAGGCAGTTCTGAAGGCAAAAGGGGGTCCAACCCGGTACTAGAAAGGTGTAGCCAATAAAGGGGCCAGTGAGTGGATAACAGGAAATGCCCTGAAAAATGTCCTTGATTCGTTAAACACCACAGTATTTGCTAATAATTTTCATTATTATAATAACAATCAGGTTATAATGTAACAGCAAACCATCATAATGACGAGGAAATAGACAAACAACTGTTCAACTGGCTATAAATGTACAGGGGTAAACAAGGAACAGGTGAACACAATAAGTTGCTTTGGAAACCAAAAAGCAACCAACAACCAAACGCATATGGTTACTGGCACAAATGATGTGAAGGAAATGACTGTATATAGACAGAGAGCAATGACTAACCGGTTTCTGTCTGTCTATACAGTATTGCAGATCGGCTTGCTCTGAAAAGGAAGTTGAACTGTAACTCTTTCCGATGGTATCTGGAGAACGTGTATCCTGAACTCAAGTGAGTCACATTCACTGCGCTGATGTCTGAGCATTGAAAAAATGACATTTTTCATGAATTATTAAATGCTATGTTAGATGTGTTTTGCTGTGTTTGTCAGAATCCCAGAGCAGGAGGAGGCGTACAGTCTTCTCAAACAGGGTGGTCTGTGTCTGGAGAGCCACGGCACTGACAGTCTGGGTTTAGCGGAATGTAGGAGCACACCCAGCATACCAGCCTCACAGGTGAAGCCTATATAAGCATTATATAATTGCCCACTGAAGCTAAGCAGGGCTGCGCCAGGTCAGTACCCGGATGGGAGACCTCATGGGAATGCTAGGTTGCTGCAAGAAGTGGTGTTAGTGAGACCAGCAGGGGGTGCTCAACCTGCGGTCTGTGTGGGTCCTAACGCCCCTGTATATTGATTGGGACTCTATACTGCTCAAGTGAGCGCCGTCTTTTGGATGAGATGTTAAACCGAGTTCTCGACTCTCTGTGGTCGTTAAAAATCCCCAAATTTGCCCACTGACCTCTGTCCATCATGGCCTCCTAATCATCCCCAAATCATAATTGTCTCCTCTCCACCAATTAGCTGGTGTGTGGTCTGGCGTAATATGGCTGCTGTCACATCATCCAGGTGGATGCTGCACACTGGTGGTGGATGAGGAGATTCCCCCAATGTGCAAAGCACTATGAGTGTCCGGAAAAGCGCTATATAAATGTAAGGAATTATTTTATTATTATTATCATCCAGTGGTGTGAAGTAAGAAATTACAAATACACAAATGACTGTGAGACGTTTTTCCTCAAGAATCGTACTTCACTAAGTAGTTTTAAAAATGTTTACTTTTACTTAAAAACATTTTTAGTGCAGTATTGGTACTTTCATGCTGTGTTCACACCAGATGCGGAAGAAGCGTCAAGCGCGAGTGATGTACATGTTAAGTCAATGCAAAGGCGCAAATAGACATCCTGCGGCGCGATACGCGCAAATTGCGCGAATGACGTGATACGTGCGAATGGTGCCGCGTGAATTGAGCGTTTTGCACGTTTGACGCGAACCGAGTTCAAAAATCTGAACTTCAGCAGACATTCGCGCCGCGTTAACCAATCAGGAGCTTGCTCTTGTGGGGGCGTGATTGTGACGTAGCACCTGCTGTTGGTGTCTTGGGGGAAATCCTCCAGCCGACACCGACAACAGTTCATCAAACTGGGCTCATCTCAGTCAGATGCACCGCTGAAAGCCTCCGTCGTCCAGGTTAAGTTTCTGTAGGAGTTTATGAGCTCACAGAGCTGGGTGCACCAGTATCTAGTGGACTCAGACACTGCTCCAAACGTATCGACGCTGTTTTTCAGCCTTCATAAAAGCACATAAACACAGTTATTTTCTCAATAAAATCCATGTTAGCCATTTAGCAACGAATCTACAGTCACCGGGCAGACAGAAGCCCTGCCCATCACGCGAATCCGCGTCTGTTCTGAAGTGAATTTGACGTGCGAATGAAGAGGATTTTGACGTGTGAATGAAGTGAGTAAACTCAAATGTTAACGCGTCTATTTATCTGTGCGTTCTGGTTCTGGTGGGAACACAACATCACTCACACTGTTTCCTTCAACCAGCAGTTTTTCTTGTCTGTGGTGATTGGCTATAGTAGAATAATCAGTCATGTGATACCAGTCCAATCCAATCACACATAGAAAACCGCATCCTACAGAACAACCTCAAGACCCAGAATACACAGAATCATTACATGCAATGACTGAGACAGTTTAGACCGCATCCCTGCTGAAAAATCCAGCTAAAACCAGCCAACCATCTTAGGTCTTAGCTGGTCAGGCTGGGAGTTGACCAGCTAAAACCAGCTTGACCAGCCAAAACCAGCTATGACCAGCTAAAACCAGGCTGGTCAAGCTGTTTTAGCTGGTTTAAGCTGGTCATTTTCCAGCCTGACCAGCTAAGACCAGGCTGGAAATGGCTGGAAACCAGGCTGGAAATGGCCAAAACCCCTCTAAAACCAGGCTGGTCGACCAGCTAAAACCAGCCAACCAGCTTAGGCTGGTTTAAGCTGTTTTTTTCAGCAGGGATGTCACTGATAAGAATTTTATATCAGCACTTTAATGTTTGTTCTAGCTTTTTTAACCACTGTAACAGAGTTGACCATAAGGTAGAGACGTGCAAAATTAATTGAGTAAACACAAAAAAAAAGATGAAAATTCAACATTTTAATTTCATGATAATTGAAGCTGAATGTATGATTCTGGATGCAGAGACAGTCAAAAATAAATATAGCAGGAGTCCAAGTTCATATTTTAAACACAAAATCTGCATAAATACCAGCCTGATCTCACGAGGAAACGTAAGCATTTTACGTTTTGTCAGTTTAGTGGCTAATTCGAGTTCAGTCGTACGAAAATGTATGATTTCAAAAAGGAGGCGTGGCACCCAACCCCGCCCTTAAACCCAACCGTACGAGCAAATCGTACTAAATTGTACGAATTAGATTGTAGGAATTCATACGAATTAGCCACTAAATCAAAACGTTACGAATTGCTGTGAGATTGTGTTGTAAATACACATAAACACATTCCTTTTCAGAAGTAACTTGAGTTTTATTATTCAAAATGGTTTTGTTTTTGAAACGTAATACAAGGTTTATTTTGGAGACTCAAAATGTTCCTCAATTCTAGAATCAACTGTAATTTTTGACACAATAATTATCATTATACATTACCCAATGATCTATCTGTTCTCTTTTCACAGAAGTGGAGCCTGATTGAGCCTCAGATCCGTCAACACGACCTGTGTTTGGCCATCACAGCCTTCACCGCAGGGTCAAAGGTCAGACTAGAGCCCTGCAACATCAAAGAGTCCAGACAGGTGCGTGAACACATTACTGACCCGCGGACAGCTAGAGTTTTGATGACCTAAACGAAAACCAAGCACATGTATGTTTGACGTCTGCAATTTGAGCTCAAAAGTTCATTCATTCATTTTCTTTTCGGCTTAGTCCCTTTTATTAATCTGGGGTGGCCACAGCGGAATGAACCGCCAACTTATCCAGCACGTTTTACACAGCGGATGCCCTTCCTGGGAAACACCCATACATTCTCATTCACACACATACACTACGGATAAATTAACTTATCTAATTCACCTATACCACATGTCTTTGGACAGTAGGAGAAACCGGAGCACCCGGAGAAAACCCACGCGAACGCGGGGAGAACATCCAAACTCCACACAGAAATGCCAACTGACCCAGCCGAGGCTCGAATCAGCGACCTTCCTTCTGTGAGGCGAGAACGTTACCAACTGCGACAACGCGTCGCCCTCAAAAGTTCACCGAGTCATCATAATCATTTCAAGCTGAAGATTGAGGCCATGTCCACACTTAAACGCATATTCTTCCCTCCATTTCGGCGTTCCGTCCACACTGAGACAGCGTTTTTAGGAAACCAAAACATATCTTTTTGAATGAAAACGCTGTCTAAAGTGGATTAAGTTGTGTCATTTTGCCGCAACGTTTTAAAGAGATGAAATTAAATAAACGACATTTTGCTGTGACGTTTCAAAGAGATGTAAAGTGAATAAACAGCAGGCGGATATGACGCAGGTAGAAGTGTCTTACATCTGTGCGCATGCAGTACATGAACGAAAGCATTTTCAGTAATTTTAGTGTGGATGACGGAAAACATTTGAAAACAATATTGTGGACATGGAAAGTTTTGGACAAAAACGCCATTTCCTAATTCATCTAGATTAGTGCAGACGTAGTCTAAATGTTGCCCCTCATAAAAGCTGCAGTTTTCTTTTACACTTTGCTTTATAACTCTTCCTTCATCCATTTGCAGCTCAAAGCTTTCAGCCACAAACGCACGTCTTCCCATAAACCCACTGCATATGCTTCTACTTACAAGCTTAGCTGGCTCAGAAGGACTGGCTTTTATCTTTTTTCCCCTCCATGTTTCATCGGTCTGACCTCCGCTCCCGTCCACTCAGTCATGTTCGGCTGATTTAGGATATCTTCAGAAATCAAAACAACATCCCTAACAAACAGATCAGATTCCATATAGAGCAGACTTACTGCTGCAGTCTTTGCGTATGATGACGAGAGCTTTAAAGAGTACCCTGGGAATCAAGACTTGTGTGGCTTAATGTAACATAAATAACGGAAGATTTGAACTAGGCCGGTTGTTCAGGGATAAGATCAGTTCAGACATTTGATTAGCAGTGCCTGACTTATTGTTTGTTAATGCTATACGCTTTTGGTGTTCATCTGATGTTTTATTTCCCAAATTTGATAGGAACTCTCCACTGTTTGGAAAATAGATTTAAACGATTGAGTTTTACCATTTTTAAATCCATTCAGTCAATTTTCGGGTCTGGCCATACATGCCAACAGGGGGGCGACCGGAAGGGGTGCCTGGTCTGACGGAGATCTGGGGGTGTTACGCCCCATTTACTTCAGTGCTTCCCATTTACTTTAAATGGGTGACGTCAGGCATTGCCGAACTGCATTGTGGATCCGTCAGCGGCGCTTCAGTGGTGTTGATCGCTGCAGAAGTTGGGACTTTCTCAACTTTTCAAGTGCCAACGAAAGCGCCAGCCAATCAGATCGCTGTATGCAAATACACCAGCTCAGACAGTAGCCGATTGCTGACTAATTTCATTGGTTGAAGCTGCTATGACTATCTCGTCAGCCCCAACTTCAGACACGCCCTCTGTCAAGCGTTGACGCTGAAGCCCCGTGTGAATGGGGTGTTACAGATTGTACCAATCACCTGAGGACAGGGGGAAGGGGTTGAAATTGAGTTTTCCGGGAGAAATGAAAAATTGATTTTGTGCTCGCCTCTTCTCGTCGTCATTTTCAGTTTTTCTACGTCTGAAGAAGAACGTTAGAATTGTTTCATTTTTACGGTCCAATTTCCAAAATAAATCAGGTATATAATGGGGCCGGCAATGAAGCAAAGGCCATGGCTGTGTCCGTGCACAAGCTCGCGTTCTTGTGGTGACCGGTCGGTCTAGCAGGTTACCTTGGAAGAACAAACTCAAACCGCTGCGAGCTTCCTGTTGATCACATGACTTTTACACTTATAAAAATAAACAAAATTATTTTTTTTAAAGTTTTTTTTCTTCCTTTTTTTTAAAGATTTTTTTTCTTTTCAGTGAAAATTTATAAATATTTAAGCACTAAAGCACTGTCAATGAAGATCATTTGTAAAATGCAAATAAAAATATTTTAGCAAGGAAGCGGCTCGCACCACTAGTGGGTTGAGGGGGTCCCCTAGTGGCGGCGGGGCCCTAATCAGCCGCTTAGTTCGCTTATAGGGAGGGCCGGCTGTGGTCATCGGTGGTGTAAAGTAACATACTTTATATGTAAAAAAAAACTACAGTGATATATTACTATTGTTATATTACTATTGTTATATTACTATTGTTATATTACTATTGTTATATTACTATTGTTATATTACTATTGTTCTATTACTACATGAATGAGTGGGTTGGTTGTGAGCGCTTGACATTTTTGCAACACAGTGCTTTCCCACACTTTAACCAGCAGGCGTCCTCATCGAGCTCTGATTTGAAAAGCTTCGAGAAACGAACCTAAATATTTTGTATAAGTAGACGACGTTTACTAATCTGTACTTGCCTATTTTCAATAAATGTGCTACTAGATGTCTTTAACATCATCATTAGTACTTAACAGGGATGTTAAAATTGATTTTGTGCTCGCCTCTTCTCGTCGTCATTTTCAGTTTTTCTACGTCTGAAGAAGAACGTTAGAATTGTTTCATTTTCGCGGTCCAATTTCCAAAATAAATCAGGTATATAATGGGGCCGGCAATGAAGCAAAGGCCATGGCTGTGTCCGTGCACAAGCTCGCGTTCTTGTGGTGACTGGTCGGTCTTGCAGGTTACCTTGGAAGAACAAACTCGAACCGCGAGAACACAGAACGCATATGAGAAATGAGATGCTGCGAGCTTCCTGTTGATCACATGACTTTTACACTTATAAAAATAATCAAATTATTTTTTTAAAGATTTTTTTAAAGATTTTTTTTCTTTTCAGTGAAAATGTAGAAAATATTTAAGCACTAAAGCACTGTCAATGAAGATAATTTGTAAAACGAAAATAAAAATAATTTTAGCAAGGAAGCAGCTCGCACCACTAGTGGGTTGAGGGGGTCCCCTAGTGGCGGCGGGGCCCTAAGCAGCCGCTTAGTTCGCTTATAGGGAGGGCCGGCTGTGGTCATCGGTGGTGTAAAGAAACATACTTTATATGTAAAAAAAACTACAGTGATTGGGTAATTCGCTTATATTACTACATGAATGAGTGGGTTGGTTGTGAGCGCTTGACATTTTTGCAACACAGTGCTTTCCCTCACTTTAACCAGCAGGCGTCCTCATCGAGCTCTGATTTGAAAAGCTCCGAGTAACGAACCTAAATATTTGATAAGTAGACAACGTTTACTAATCTGTAATTGCCTATTTTCAATAAATGTGCTACTAGATGTCTTTAACATCATCATTAGTACTTAAAAGTACGTATTTTAGCTGATGCTAAAATTGATTTTGTGCTTGTCTCTTCTCGTCGTCATTTTCAGTTTTTCTACGTCTGAAGAAGAACGTTAGATTTGTTTCATTTTCGCGGTCCAATTTCCAAAATAAATCAGGTATATAATGGGGCCGGCAATGAAGCAAAGGCCATGGCTGTGTCCGTGCACGAGCTCGCGTTCTTGTGGTGGTTACCTTGCAGGTTACCTTGGAAAAACAAACTCGAACCGCGAGAACACAGAACGCATATGAGAAATGAGATGCTGCGAGCTTCCTGTTGATCACATGACTTTTACACTTATTAAAATAAACAAATTATTTTTAAAAGGTTTTTTTTCTTCCTTTTTTTAAAGATTTTTTTTCTTTTCAGTGAAAATGTATAAATATTTAAGCACTAAAGCACTGTCAATGAAGATCATTTGTAAAATGAAAATAAAAATAATTTTAGCAAGGAAGCGGCTCGCACCACTAGTGGGTTGAAGGGGTCCCCTAGTGGCGGCGGGGCCCTAATCAGCCGCTTAGTTCGCTTATAGGGAGGGCCGGCTGTGGTCATCGGTGGTGTAAAGTAACATACTACAGTGATTGGGTAATTGGCTTATATTACTATTGTTCTATTACGACATGAATGAGTGGGTTGGTTGTGAGCGCTTGACATTTTTGCAACACAGTGCTTTCCCACACTTTAACCAGCAGGCGTCCTCATCGAGCTCTGATTTGAAAAGCTTCGAGTAACGAACCTTTTTCCGATACAATTGAGTCGAACGCTTCACTGGTTCAGAAAGCTTCATTTCACCATCACTAAAGAATATATACAGTATAATACACATTAGCATGTTTTATGTGGTGGATGCCCTTCCAGCCACAACTGGTTTTAAACCATACTAGAGTAATTGGCGGTTCATTCCACTGTGGTTACCCCTGACAAATCATGGACTAATCTGAAAGATAGTGAATGTGTAAAGGT
Organism: Danio kyathit; assembly: GCA_903798195.1. Classification (NCBI taxonomy): domain Eukaryota; kingdom Metazoa; phylum Chordata; class Actinopteri; order Cypriniformes; family Danionidae; genus Danio; species Danio kyathit. The sequence goes on from LR812535.1 coordinate 58,097,639, forward strand.
TTAAATACACTATAGAACTTACTATCAATTAACAGTGTTTTCATCTGGGTTTGTTTGCTTGTTCTGCGAAAAAGACTTGATTTTTAGACCCCATTCTGTAGTTCGTCAGTGGAAAGTGCTGCCTCCAATATCTCTGTTTAAATACTGGTGTGATATAACTGTTATTAATCCTGGTGTTTTTGCTTGTAGAAATGGAAGCCTCGAGGTCCGGCACTTCAGCACATGATCAGCGGCTTGTGTCTAGACAGCCAGCCCCCCTCGGGGCCTCCAGCCATCGCTCAGTGCCGCCCCCAGGTGGCCAGCCAATCCTGGGAGCCGCAGCTGGTCACCTGACTCTGAGAGCTCACGGGGGTGGGTAAAGAGGCGGAGTTTAGTGAGGTTGCTGAGCTCGAGGAAAAACGTTTGCACACTGTTTTAGTTGAAGGTGCTGCTCTGGAAGGAATCCTACATGGCCATGTCCAAAACGTCTGACCTCACTGTTTTGTTGCGGAAAAGAACATTTTCGCCTGCCAAATTTAAGTCGGCTTCGCAACAAAAGCGTTTTCGGACACGGCCATTGACTTCACATGGCATGAGGAGGGCTGCTTCGTGACATCTTGGGTTGCTTTACTTTTCTGGAGTTGCGTTGAGGTGTCAACAAAACAAGAGAAAAGATGTATATAAATGCCTTTTACTACCTTTCAGACCCATAACTTGTATATATTCCCTCATTCCCATGAAGACTGTGGTTTATAGCGGCGTAGGCTTTAAAGGAACTCTCCACTTTTTTTTTTTTATTTAAAAAAGGCTTGTTTTAGAGTTGACCATTTTTGAATCCATTCAGCCGATTTCTTGTTCAGGAGGAGCCATTTTAGCTTAGCTTAGCATAATGAATTGAATCAGATTAATCCATTAGCATTTGTTTAAAAAAAATTTTTTTTAAGATTTTCCTTTTCAAACATGGGCTGAATACATCAAATCGTAGTAGATCTGTTGTGTTATCTGATGGAGTGCGACAGTGCATAATATTACTTCACCATGGTACAGCAGCAGAGTTTCTTGACTATTACGCCAGAATGAAAGTATAGTTCCTAGCAATATTTTAACCTTCAAAGCAGTGCATGGGCTAGCACCTGGTTACATTTGTGAGCTGGTGACTCTTACTATTCCTGCCCGCGGTCTTCGTTCAGCATCGGGACTTACCCTGTATCCGCCACGCTGTAAATTCAAGACCATGGGTGGTAGGGCTTTCTCATACAGTGCGCCTAAGCTGTGGAATGGTCAACCCATCAGCATTAGGAATGCCGCTTATCTGGACTGTTTTAAGAAACTTCTTAAGATTCACCTTTTTAGCATTGCTTTTAACTTAGGATGATTTCATCATCTCATCTCATTGTCATTCGTTTTTCCGGGGCCGGGTCGCGGGGGCAGCAGTCTTTGGAGAGAACCCCAGACTTCCCTCTCCCCAGGCACTTTCTCCAGCTCCTCCAGGGGGATCCTGAGGCGTTCTCAGGCCAGCCGAGAGACATAGGCCCCGTTTACACTAATGCGTTTTCGTTTTAAAACGGCGAGCTAGATCAAAAACGATCCGCGTCCACACTAGCGTTTCATCTAGCGTTTCTAAACATATCTCCGTCCACACCACTCCACCAAAAAGTATACCTTTCAAGTATAAACAGGAAGCATGCGTCTCGCTCGGCATTTGGTTATTGTTAGTCAACAAACGCTGGTTGAACGATGAACGCGAGCGATTAGAGAGTTCTCGAACAATAGCTTGCCTCTTGCGAATATATGCAGCTGCTGTAGTAAAAAAGGCAGAGTTTAACTGCACAATGGCGCCTAAAACGGACAATAGTGCAAACAACGCTCTCATTTCTGTGTCCATGTTGTTGTTTACAGTGACGGCTGGTCTGCCGTCTTCCGGTAGCGTTATAGTCATGTGATAGGGGCTTAACAAGTAAGGGAAGGATACGCAATGACCCAAAAGCCCCAATCAGGTAGCGAATCTCAGCAGCCACGCCTCCGTTTTCAGATGTCTCCGTTTTCCCCCATCCACACTGAGACGGAGCAGCAGCGTTTTAGAATGAAAACGACCTCTCCAGCGTTTTCAAAACGCTCCGTTTTCGGGGCTCAAAAACTCCGGCGTAGTGTGGACGGATGGCGTAACCGTAGCAAAACTTATGCGTTTTAAAAAGAAAACGCATTGGTGTAAACGGGGCCATAGTCCCTCCAGTGTGTCCTGGGCCTCAACCCCCATGGGACATGCTTGGAACACCTCCCTAGCTAGGCATCCAGGAGGCATCCGGAACAGATGCCTGAGCCACCCCAGATGACTTCTCTAGACGTGGAGGAGCAGCGGCTCTACTCTGAGCTCCTCCCGGGAGCTCCTCATCTATAAGGGTGCACCCTGCCACGGAAACTCATTTCGGCTGCTTGTATTCGAGATCTTGTTCTTTCGGTCATGACCCAAAGCTCATGGCCATAGGTGAGAGTAGGAATGTAGATTGACCGGTAAATCAAGAGCTTTGCCTTTCGGCTCAGCTTCTTCTTTACCATAACAGACCGGTACATTGACCGCATTACTGCTGCCGTTGCACCTGTCTGTCAATCCCACGTTCCATTCCTCCCTCACTCGTGAACAAAACCCCAAGATACTTGAACTCCTCCACCTGGGGTAAGGACTTTCCTCCAACCTGGAGATGGCAAGCCACCTTTTTCCAGTGGAGCACCACGGCCTCAGATTTGGAGTTGCTGATTCTCATCCCAGCCGCGTCACACTCAGCAGCTGTTTCTGCTATTGTTATTATTTTGCCTTGTAGCTCTTTGAGTCTAAGAAGAGCGCATTACAAATAAAATTTATTATTATTATTATTATTATTATTATTTTGGGTTAAAAATAGTTATTTTTCATTTTCCATCAGTCTTATTTCATGATGTAACTACAGAAGACTCAAATTTAAAATTGGAAAATCCTCCTTTTTGATTTATTTTATTTTTTTTACTAAATGCTAATGGTCTAACCCGATTCAATTCATTATGCTAAGCTAAGCTAAAAGTGCTCCCGCCAGAACAAGAAATCGGCTGAATGGATTCATAAATGATTTAAGTCAACTATTTAACTCTAGAAGACTTGTAAAATGAGCCTTTTTCTAATAAAAAATTAAGTGTTTGTTAACAGTTGTACTCATGAAGGACTGTTTTTATCCATCACTGTGGAAGATTTAATTTTATTCCCAGATATGTTCAGTATTAGACCGGGATTAAGTGCAATGCCTCAAGATGAACATGTATATACCACAGAAACTGTCATTCAGCGACAGAAAGGCTTTAAGACGTTGAGAAGTTAATCCTGAACAGCGCTCCGAGATTCTGTTGGGGAAAAAATGCTGTAACAAAATAGAGAAACGGCTCCAGAATGATTCAAGTGGGACATAATGAAATAACCAAATGTTTTATTAAATAACGTCAACTTAAATGAGGTGTAAAGTGCTTTCACTGAGCTTTTATTCTGCATGGTACTGTACATCCGCACAGAGATGAGGCATCTGCGAACACGTCAAGCCCAAAGACTGTTTTCTTTTTGATTTGTTTGCCTTTTGAGAGTTTGTATTTACTTGAAGCTGCGACATTTTTCATTTCCAACATGTGCTAGGAATATGTTGTTTAAAAAATTAAAGAGAATCCAAAATCCGGAGTCTGTCTTCGTATGCTACAGTAAAAAAGATCATTTCACTGTTGTTGCATAGTGAAAACTGAGGTCACACTTTATTTTGATGGTCCGTTAGTTGAATTTAAGATACATTGCAACTAATTCTCAGTAGATTATAAGTAGGTTGTTAGGTTGGGGTTAAGGTTGGGATTGGGGTTAGGGTTAGTGTAAGTTGACGTGTACTTGCAAAGTTTCTTATAGTCAGTTAAATGTCTGTTGAAGGATTGTTAAATGTCAGTATCAACAGATATTAAGCTGAGAGTCTACTAATACTCAAATGGACCATCAAAATAAAGTGTTACCAAAACTGAATGCTGTGATACAGATTTGGACATGTAGACTGGTAAAATAAAGTCCTATTTAGTAGCAGAGAGATTGATGGATGTTCAGGCTTACAACAGTCACAGTGTACACTGTTTTCCTACAGTAAATACAACAGGGTTTAAGGCACATTTGATTTTATTCTCCACTAAACCACCAGATGGTAGTAAAACTCACTTTCTTACACATCCGCCTTTTACTATGCCAGTGAAAATGCTGCCTATTGATAAAGCCTTATAGCTAAGTTTATTCTGTGTCAATCTGACCAAATATTTAATGTTTCTCTATGACAGTCAAAGAAAAAACCATGTACATTTTCACTGAACAAATAACATTAAAATAAGCTCAATATAAAACTACAATATTTATAACGAAAGCATTTAAAAGGATGAGCATATCAGTTGTATCACTGCAATACAGTATGAGCAGGGCTTAATTTGTGCCAGAACACGTCAGATCCAGAAACCTCTGAAATCTGACCCGGCACCTCATTTTACCAATCTATGCCCCTCCTCAACCGCCCTCCTCCCCCGTCCGCTGTTCACTTTCACTTTCTTCCGCGACTCCCCAACCCTCTTCACTTTCGTCCGCGACACCCCCGCCCCGCTCACTTTTATCCGCAACACCCTCAACCATCCACCGCACCAACAACAACAAACCCCCCCCCCCCACCTCAACATTTTGCACTGCTACAGGTGTGATATTGCGTTTATATAACAGTTCGACGGTATAATCGTGTATATACAAAATAAAATCAAACACAGAGACCTGGAAACAGTATTTCATACGTCACCGATACTTTACGACTTAACACCCTGAAAAAAACAGTTTAAACCAGCCAAAGGTGATTAGCTGGTTTTAGCTGATCGACCAGCCTGGTTTTAGAGGGGTTTTGGCCATTGCATGCTGGTTTCCAGTCACTTCCAGCCTGGTCTTAGCTGGTTTAAGCTGGACATAGCTGGTTTTGCCTGGGCTTCCAGCTTGGCTAGGCTGGTCAAGCTGGTTTTAGCTGGTCATCTCCCAGCCTGACCAGCTAAGACCAGGCTGGAAATGGCTGGAAACCAGCCTGGAAATGGCTAAAAACCCCTCTAAAACCAGGCTGGTCGGCCAGCTAAAGCCAGCTAACCAACTAAGGCTGGTTTTAGCTGTTTTTTTTTTTCAGCAGGGAGGCGGATAGTCTTTGGTAAAACTCACCTATTTTAAATAATAATAAAATAATCGCTAAATAGCAGCTATTCAATTTCAGTTGGTCTTATTTCAGGATGTAACTACAAAAGTCAAGCTTTAAATAGGAAACAGCAAAACTCTTTGGTCATTTTTGAGTGAGATGCTAACGGTCTAATCTGATTCAATGGTTTATGCTAAGCTAAGCTAAAAGTGCAAACCCGAAGATCAGCTAAATGGATTTAAAAAATGGTAAAACTCAACTGTTTAACTTTAGATGAGCTGTAAAATTAGCCTTTTCCAAAAAAAAAAAAATTGTAGTGTTTCTTTAAAGGATCATTAAAGACAATTCTGGTAAAGTAAACTGAACACACCTAAACGGCAAACACATTTTTGCAAAGACTAAACTTTAGAAAGCCCTCAAACTAGCTTGTCTAAACAAATGCAAATATTTATTTAACACTGACGTGATATTAAAAATGGCCCTCACAAGTAAAGAGTCTAGCCCTCTAGTGGTTACTAAACAAAACCGCAAGTGGCCTCTTCTTTTTTGTATTTTGACTCTACGTGGATGATTGTGGTTTGTGGCACCGAAGTTTACATAGAAATCTTAAAAAAAAAAAAAGATATCATATCACCATGTAAGACCCATGAAAGCCCGTTTCCACTGCTGAACTAAACACTTTTTACTCGAAGAATTCTTAATTCGAGTATATAAACTCGCAATTCCAAGAAATATTCAGAGTAGTGAATTGAAATGAAAGTGAATTGGATGTCATGCAAACGTGACAGAATGCAAATAGCTACAGGTTATCTAAATCAATAAACATTTGCAAATGACATTTGAAAATCACTTGTTTAATAATTGCTTGCAGTTTTCACAGCTATACAACAAATTGAATAAGTCACAGAAATTGAGGTTATGAAATTGTTGCATAAAATGTATCACGTCTAGTGATAAGTCCACGTACAGGAAGTATAAAAAAATCATATATTTATATATATTTATAGAGTAGATAACTATAATAAATTGGCAAGATGTAAACAGTTCATACATATGTGCATACATGACGCCTGCGTCAAAAATAAAAAAAAATGCAAATGTAGGCAGCAAATGGTGAATAAACCATGGAGAATCATCCAGTTAACACGGCGAGGCCGTGACAATTATCTCCAACCGTTCGATGAGTGTTTTCATGAATTCTTAACAGCCTAAAGCCCGGTTCAAACTGTGCGATTTTTAACAATCCTATACGACGATGATCTCTATTTCACACTGTAAAATCTGTTGTCAGATTGACGGACAATCAAGGCGAAACACGAGCTGCGTTCCACTCCACTTTTACAGTGTCCAAACTACATGTGACATGACATGCGATAAAAGGTATTAAAAATATTTAAAATGTATAAAAAGTTGTCCTATCCATCTGCAACAACAATGCATGAAATTTCTATTTTATAAACAGTTTTTATTTCTGCGACGTCGTGGCAAAACAACAGCATAAACCAGTATAACAATGATCACCTCAGGTACTGATTATGGGCTTTATTCATTGTTAAATGCTACCAATCGCATTATATGTGACATGTATCGCTATACTGAAAACAGTAGCAGATAGTTCACCTCAGATCTTGAAAATTAAATAACTAGCTGACGTTTGAGGTTGGAAAATGAAAGTCAAAACTGTGACTCAGTGCAAACTAGGATTGTCGCGATAATGGAATTCAGTACCGAATTTTAAAAACGTCTAATTCCCACTAACATTTAAGCGCTGTTGAGCACGTTCTAACAGACAGAAATGACTGTGATTGGCTGTGAAGGTCATCGGTTCACCGAACTCACCGCTGTTTACTGAGTGTAACCACAGATACAGGGACACTGGAGCGTTTTAAAGTCATGTCGATTAGCTTGTTTGTCTATAAGGTGACATATGAGCGATCTGCTGATGAATCGAGGCTTTAAAACGCTCCAGTGTCCCTGCATCTTTGTTTGCACTCAGTAAACAGCGGTGAGTTTGGTAAACTGATGACCTTCACGGCCAATCACAGTCATTTCTGTTGAGCATGTGAACACAATGGCAAATCAGCGCTGTTTAAGAACGTGCTCAACAGCGGTCAAATGTTAGTGGGAAATGGACGTTTTTAAAATTTTAGTACCGACTGGTACCAAATTCCAGTATCGTGACAACACTAATGCAAAAGAACGACATTAGTCACTAAGACTATGAACTTTTAATATCGTTAAATAGGTTAAATATGTATTAATTCGATTATAACCCATTTCGTTGGAAGTGCAGTAGCTGGTATTTAAATGTTTCTGTCATGTCGTGTCGCCTTTAGTGAAGTCAGCCAAATTGCTTGTCGCTGAAATCTTGTTGCGTTGCATGTAGTTAGGACACAAGATAGACACAGACTTGCGAACTTCCCTTCCCTTGTTCTCTCAGGGCAATCTCTGCCACCATTTTGGAGTGTGTTCCACTTCATCAAGTAAATGAGGGAGGTTTACACGGACATACTCTCGATTTTGACCAAGGGAGCGAGTCGGCTTCATATGTCCACTCCAGCACCTATATGTCCCAGAATGCAATGCAATTGTAACGTCACAGCAGTCAAGTTCCCCAGTGCTCAAGGGGTTTAGGGCAGGGGTGGGCAATCCTGTTCCTGGAGATCTACCTTCCTGCAGAGCTCAGCTGCAACCTGGATTGAATGCACCTGTCTATATGCTCCTTCAGATCCTACTTAGTTGGTATAGTTGTTTTTAGGGTTGGAGCATGATTCGGCACCCCTGGTTATGGGCATTTCATTTGAGCAACCCATTCAGATGCTCCACCAGTAGTGGACACTTTTGTGACATAATCAATGACATACATCTGAGGGCTTACTCACACTATGCTATCCGAACCGTGCCCAGGCCCGTTTCCAGAATCATTTGAGTAGTGTGAGTGCTCTGAATCGGGCTCAGGCACGGTTCACTTGGGCGGCCCTGGCCCGGTTGGAAGAGGTAGGCCTGAGCGCAGTTTACTTGGGCTCAGGCGCGGTACGCTTGCAGTGTGAGTGAGTGAGCCTGAAACTGAAAGCGAGACGTGACTTTTAAGGGACTTTTTGATATGGATTAATTAATCATTCGTAATGTTCAATGAACGCAATGAACGACGTAGTTTATTAAAGACGCAAACCCCTCACTGCACGACAGCTGCGCCTTCAGCAAAGCTCCTAATACCTGAAGCACGAGGACTTTGTGATTGTTTATGAGCGTCAAAAGTGGCTGATCTCTCCGGCGAAATATTAGACTGCGTGTCACCGCATATCAAACGACTTAAACGATATAACTAAAGAAATCTCCACTCTGCTGAGCGAGAGCACTTCCTGAACAGCGCGTCATCGATGACGTAAGCGTGCCCAGGCCTGAATGTAATGTGAGTGCGGGCCGTTGGGGGAGGCGGGACAAGCATGCTTTGGCCCGGTTCAAGGCAACGGTACATAGTGTGAGTACGCCCTGAGAGTATGTTAGCGAGTGAAGGGCGTAAAAATTGGATTGGAATGCAGCCACGGATACGAAAGAAAACTTACCCAGAATTTGACGTCATCCATCTGTGACACTTTCACTATCCTGTGTTCTGACATGATATCTCAAGGTAAACTAATGTCCTATAATAATAATAAAACCAGAAAAATCTGTTTTGCTGATTGCGTCCACAGATTCTGCGCTCCTATTGGTAGTTGGTTTGAAGTTCGTCGCAGGTGAATCATGCTGCAGGAAAATGTATGAAACCTTCTGAAACTGCCAGAACTTCATCAGGAGGAAAATCTGATCTCAACGGCCATTAAAGCGGCGTTCAGTGAACATGTCAAACCAAGACCACAGATTTTAGCCTAGGATTGCAGAAAACTTTTCTGAAATTTGTCTCTGACGACATAATGATGTCTGAAATTGCACAGTGTGAGCAGGGCTTAAGACGATTCTTTCCAAAATTGCAATGGACTAACAAACATAAGGCACTTTATGACCACACACACACACACACACACACACACACACACACACACACACACACACGCACATAAAAAAAAAACTTTCAACACTCCTGAAAAGTCCTGTAACTGCCAACGCACAGCCCCAGTTTGACAAGGCCGTCCGCCGCTATGTTTTTGTTTTGTTGAGTCTCAGATCTCCAACCTCACAGGTCAGAGAACGCCATTCGCTCTTGCCTAAAATATCCAAGTGCTTCGAGCCAAGTGCTTGAGCTAGCCGGAGACGAGCTAACCTGTAAACAGTGATGTGAAATGTGTGGTTTTCCTCATTTGGCCTCCGCCTGCTCCAGGAGCGGATTGGCCTCTTTCTCTGGGGTCTTGACGCTGTCCGTCCTCACGATGCAGGTGGGCCGGTGGCGATTGAGCATTAGTATGAGCTGCTGCCGCTCGTGCTTCAACTCCTCGATCTGTGCTTTCAGCTCCGAGTTCATCATCTCCAGACGCTCAGACTCCTTCAGTGGGAGAGTTGAGGATGCATTAGTACCAGTGCTGGGTGTAATCAGTTGCAGTAACTAGTTATTGTAATTCAATTACTTTTACACTGATAAAGTAAGGGATTACTTTGGCTGCATCCAAAATCGCCTACTACTCAAGTAGGTACTACATTTGAATTTGAATTTACTACACGACCGTTAGAAAACTGCGCTCTATATTGTATGATTGTGAGTATGAATGGAATTCGGAGTTCTACATCCACCATTTGTCATTATAATGTGACCTACCTACATCAGTTGCGTTGCTTCTCTCCCATTCATGAATTCTCTCATCATAAGATAGCATAGTATGCATCAGATGTGCACTTCAGAATCTCTGAGTAGGGAAGTAGTAGGTCATTTTGGAACTTCTCGCATGCTGTTTTTTAATACTACGAATTCAGACATACATACATAATGTATATTGTACTATATAGGGCCCTATCATACACCCGGCGCAATGAGGCGCAAGGTGCGACGCAAATGTTATTTGCTAGTTTCATGATGCAAGTGTCATTTTGACGTTTTGCGCCACTCTTTTTAAATAGCAAATGCATTTGCGCTCATATGTGCGCCCATAGGCGTTCTGGTCTAAAAAGGAGGTGTTTTAAGGCGCATTGCTGGTGAGTTGCTATTTTGAGGAACTAAAATAGACTGCACAATAGAGGAGGTCTAAAGTCCGGCGCAGAGCAAATTAGATGTGCGCTTCGCTTAAACATTGTTTAAAACATGCAATCTGGGGTCGCCACAGCGGAATAAACCGCCAACCTATCCAGCATATGCTTTACGCAGTGGATGCCCTTCCAGCTGCAACCTATCACTGGGAAACATCCATACACTGAATAAATATTGTAATAAATGTTAATACATTAGCTAACATTAACTAATACAACCTTATTGTAAAATGTTAGCAAAGAGTTCAATTTTTATTGTCTGTGTTGATATTTATATGGATTTTATGTATTGTTTTATGTAGTCAAGTAATTGAATTGCTTACTGAGCATTAAGTTACTTTTCAAAGTAATTTAAATACCATTTTAATGATGTAATTAGCAATGAATTACAGTTTGAAGTAACTTACCCAACACGGATCAATACTGTATGTTTGTGCTACTGTAGGCAACATTCGAAGTGAATCAAAAATGTTTTTCAAAATTGTCCTAGGGTGACGCAGTGGCGCAGTGGGTAGCACGATCGCCTCATAGCAAGAAGGTCGCTGGCTCGAGCCTCAGCTGCAGGGTTCTTACACCTTTTCCAACTTCAAATTCCAGCACTTTTTAAGCACTTTCAAGGTGCATTTTTATGCTTTGCCAGCACCTGACAACTGCGGTAAATTACATTTATATGTGCTGTGTTTTATATATGCATGTGTTTTTTTACATTTAAATCCATTGTGCTATTTAAAAAAACACAATAAGACATTTCAACTTGAATTGTTGAATACTTTGGAGCATAGATTAATTGGGATTTATTCACAGACTTTACAGTGAATGGTTTTAGTCATTTTCATAGCAGACTTTAATTCGCCTTTTATCCACTCTTCAAAAAGTGTAAATGGATTAACATTCACCACATGATCACTAATAAGATGTGCCATTATTTGTAACCTTAGGTGGTTTCTAAAACAAAATGTGTCAGTGTCATTTTCATTCTCTCGTATCCAGACCTTTACATTTTAGCGGCTCCTTGTCATCTGAGCTGAGTGATTGACAGCTGATATTGACCAATTCATTCACGTTCAGTTCTAGAGCATTGGGCCAATCAGAAGAGCTTTAAGGTGGGGTAGGCATTGCGGGCTTTGTTTACTGCAGCAAGTTGACATTTCAACTGTTTTAAACTATTTCTGAGTGCTGCGTTGGCATTTTTAGGTGCAAATATGCATTCTGCATGAATGTCTCCTAAATCTGCGCATGTGGTGAACATTTTGCAACGAAAACTGGTCGCACAGCAACAATTTTATGCACTCGCTCAAATGCTCTCAAATATATTTTGAGCTCGCATATGCAACCAAATCGGTCGCAATTTCAAATTCAAGCAGGTTCAAGCACTTTGTCCAAAATCCAAGCACTTTTCTAACCTTGAAAACACTATTTAAAAATCAAGCATTTTCCAGGATTTCCAGCACCCGTACGAACCCTGCAGCTGGGTCAGCTGGCATTTCTGTGTGGAGTTTGCATGTTCTCCCCGTGTTTGCGTGGGTTTCCCCCAGCTGGTCCGGCTTCCCCCACAAGTCCAAAGACATGTGGTATAGGTGAATTGGGTAAGCTAAAATTGCCCATAGCGTATGTGTGTGATTGAGTGTGTATGGATGTTTCCCAGTGATGGGTTGCAGCTGGAAGGGCATCTGCTGCGTAAAACATGTGCTGGATAAGTCGGCGGATCATTCCGCTGTGGCGACCCCAGATTAATAAAGGCTCTAAGCTGAAAAGAAAATAAATGAATGAAATTGTCCTAGGACAACAATGGGTGTTGTTCAATAGTTTCAGGACAGCTTTGGCCCCGTTTACACTGCCAGTTAAATGTGACCCACTTCAGATTTTTTTCTCATATGTGACACAGATCGGATCTGTTCTATGATCGTGCAAACGCGAAAAAACCACATGCATTCGAATATTCAGAGATCAGTTTCCGGCCTCCTTCATATGTGGAAATAAATCAGATATAAATCAGATATGTCACAATGCGGCTATCATGTAAACAGGCAGATCGGATTTATTGAGGTGTTCAGTTTTGTACGTCATTAAACTTGTCACGATGTGGTACTTCTCTGCGGTTTAATGACGTAGAAGGAAGATCGTGTGTGTAGACGCCGATGTGGTAAACAACAACAACAACAGAGGAAACATGGAGGTGAAAGTGGTCAGTGGTCGACGGCAGAAGTATCCTGCCTTCTTGCCCTGTGGGGAGATGAGTCAGGAGAGGACACCATTTATAAACCATAGGCACAAGCTGCGATGACGGCCCTTTCCCTCCTCCTCCACCTCAAAATCATTTTAAAGTTGGGCAAACTTTGCATATTTCGAGCAAGAACCCGCCTTTACACATGCACGACAGCATAAATTGTATGGCAAGTGTAAACACATGAATCAGATATGGGTCACAATTAAAAAGAACATGTAAACGGACAGATCAGATATAGGCAGATATGGGCATCAAGACCTGACAGTGTAAACGGGGACTTTGATGAAAGGTGATGATCCACTTCAAATGTTGACTCACTACCCTGGACTTACCTTCTGTAGATACTCGGTCCGCTCTTTCTTTTTGTTTCGACATCTTGCTGCCGCCACTTTGTTTTTCTCTCGTCTTCTTTTCCTCCGCTCTTCCTCTTCATCTTTCTGTACGAGAGACAAAACAACAAAAACAAAATGTCTCACCCTCAGGTGGTTCCAAAACTTTAGGAGTTTCCTTTTTCTTTTAAATACAAATGGAAATATTCTAAAAAATGCTTGAAATCGGTAGTTATTAACTACCATAGTAGGAAAAAAATAGTATGTAAGTCAATGGTTACAGGTTTCCAACATTTTTCAAAATATCTTATTTGGTGTTCAACAGAAAAAAAAACAAGTTTGTGGCAAGTCAAGAGTGAGTAAAGCAAGACGGAATTTTCATTTCTGGCTGAACTACTGCTTCAGAGTGTCATTTTACTTGTAACAAGGGATGTAACAATTCACTGAACTCACGATTTGATTTTCTGAACATTTAATTTTAACAAAAAGAGATTGAAGACACTATTGACAATTATACAGTAAACTAAAATGTGTCCTATTAATGGGCTATTTTTGAAAATTTAAATATAACATAACATAATTTTTAAAACAAACCCCAAATTAAATTAAATACACAAAGAAAAGAAATCAATTAATATTAACAGGTTTTGCCTGCGCTCTTTCTATTTATAATTAGAGGCAACCACTGCATTTTAATCATAATCCAAACAATGCAGCACACAGGCATTTTTTAATCTATATTAGATTTAATCTATATTTTAATCTATATTAGATCTATATTAGAAATTTCATCTATTCTGAATCTACAACATCTGAATAATTACAACAAAGAAGCTGAGCCGCAGATTCACTCTCTGCCAGCAGGTGGCGCGTATATGAATGGCATTCGATATTTTGGATAATTTGACGCTTCCTGGGTTACCACTGTAAACAAAGCACCGCTGCACGGATCAACACAACTTTATTATGTCATTCATCAGCCAAGATGGACAGAAAATACCAGGTAAACCTTTATAAAAACGGTTATTTCCCCTCAGAGATTCAATAATATAAACTCCAATGGGCTATATGCACAGCTAGTATTTTTTAGCAAACGGTAAACTTCTGGTGAAAGGTTAATGCGACTATTTTAAAGCTTATAAGGTTCCTTTTATAGCATCGACATCGTAATGTAATTAAAATACAATCAGTTAAATAAAATTAAGCATTCATTTGGTTGTTCAAGCATAAAAAACGAGATAATGGACCATGTAACCGCTAGCGCCGTCAGTAGCAGCAGGCTAGCGCAGAAACTCCATTGAAAATACTAAGGTAAAATAAAGTTTCATATTTAAAAGACATGGCAGGGAAAATGGAAGTTAATGCAGTGCTTCTTGTTCAGTCTGAGACCCCCTGAGAGGTCGTATATCAATCAGGTAGTGAAGTTCACTTATTTTTAAAGAAATCAGATCTTAAACGTGGCGATTTTGTAATGGATTGACAGTTCACTGGAAGCTGTCGGGCTGGCTGGCTGAAAATGAAAAGTCCGTGTGCATATACCCTACTGTATCGAGATTTGTATCATGTCACATAACGTTATTTGAATGGATTTTCAGCCGGTTAGCAATTCACCGTTAACGTTAACTTGCATCTCAACTGAAAACAGTTTATAGTATTATCATTATTTTAGTAATTGGTTACATTTAAGTATTTAACACTTCAAGCAGCACAGTTGCAATCAAATGTGTCCTCTCTGAAGGTAACAACATACAATAATATCCAGCTTCACGGGGCATATGTTTGGCCTTCACTGGAAAAGTTCATTTATTACCCTGATTCAGTGATGTAAACAAATAAATGGTCCCTTTTGTCGCTATCTGCCAGAGATGTATAGTAACGAAGTAGAACTACTTCACTACTGTACTTAAGTACTAAAAGGTTGCATCTGTACTCTACTGGAGTATTGCTTTTTTTTCCTACTTCTACTTTTACTTCAGTACATATTTTCGATGAGTTTAATACTTTTACTCCAGTAGATTTTTTATGTGTTGCATAGTTACTCGTTACAATTATAAAAATGTTACGAATCAATCAGTCATTGATCAGACGATCAAAGAAGACAGTGCTGCCTGCCTGCATTGAGAGCACTTTAGTTTGTCTTAGACATGGAAAACCCAGAAATTCCACCTTCAACTGTTCGTGGCGATGAGGAAAAAGA
Source organism: Danio kyathit (assembly GCA_903798195.1). NCBI lineage: Eukaryota > Metazoa > Chordata > Actinopteri > Cypriniformes > Danionidae > Danio > Danio kyathit. The sequence goes on from LR812535.1 coordinate 58,112,744, forward strand.
CCACCCGTGACCCTATTTAGAGCCAATGTTTGCATTTGTCGGAGTGAAAGACAGTTCATATAGAATGAAGTGCATACTCTACCGTCGGATTTGAAGAAACATGTCAAGTTAAAGATAATATTACACAAAACAGCAGTTTGAGCTATCCATAAGAGCTAGATAAGTTAACTACCGTTAGCTACCCGCGGTTCATATCATGCTGCAATGTTCACATAACGTTAACTGTCTATCATAAAGGCTGTCACGCTGAATGGTGTTTTTTGATCCATCATATATATATATATATATATATATATATATATATATATATATATATATATATATATATATATATATATATATATTTATTTATTTATTTATTTATTTTTTATTTATTTTTTAATTTATATTATAAATCGTAAACCATGGTTCTTTTTGTTCTGCTTAATCCTGTGCCCCAAAAAAGATATTTAAAATAAACAAAACAATATGTATTTTGACTGCTTTCTTTAATAACTACATAACGCAATACTTGTACTTTTACTTTCAGTACTTGAGTAGTAATTTTTTTAATAAACTACTTGCAATACTTAAGTACAAAAAATGTTGAATACTTTAGTACTTCCACTTAAGTATTGTGCTTAAAGAGCACTTCAACTTCTACTCAAGCCACTTTTTTGATAGAGCACTTGTACTTTTACTTAAGTCTGGGTCTCTAGTACTTTATACATCTCTGCTATCTGCCAAGCGAGTAACTAAACATTGAGAAATCTGAGAACTTTTGACTACAATTCTGACTTTTTCCCCTACAGTTTCTAGTTTATCTTGCAGTTCTGACTTGCTTTTTTGTGAATTGTGAGGGGGAAAAGTCAGACATCAGAGATAAAATAAATGAATAAATTGTGAGATAAAACGTTAATGTTATTAATATTAGGTTAGATTTAGATTGTGATGTCAGGTGACCAAAATGTCTATGTCAATGTCTAGCCAGCGTCTAAGGACAACGTTATTTTGATGTCCAATAACAACGTTAGGGGTGTCAAAATTAATCGTTTCTTCGGGGCACCGCAATGCAGACGCGGATAATGCGGTATCGGTTCAGTAATAAGCATAACCGGTTATTATACTGACGTCATTTATCTCACATGCGCTATGTTGCCGTAGCTTACTATGGCGAGGGAGGCGAGCTGCGAGCGTGAGTATTTACAACGCTCTAACTACGAAAAACTCAAAAACTGTGCACAATTTCACTGCGTGTGTGTTTGCTGAACACTGTTTCACTGAAACTTACAGCAAAAGCCCCTATTTCACGGCGATTAAGAGAATGAAAGTAATCTCCATTTCTCTCTCTCTCTGTCTCACTGTGGCCCATGAGTGCATCTGTGAAGAGCGCCAGCGTGTAAGAGCCAATCGCAGCCCTTTCGGTTGAGCGCGTGACCAATCAAAGGGGTGTAAGAAATAACTTGGTAGACAAGGCTCAGAAAGCGAGCGGGATATTTATATTTGTTTATTTGCTATAGACCATTTCAATGTGGTCATGTCATTGGCCCATGAACATTTCCTGCTTGACGTTAAGCTATTTCCTAACTGTAACAAGAGGCAATTCAATCATAACTTGATTTTAAATCAGCCATCATAACACTATTTATCAATATCTGGACCTTTTTGGATTCTCAGAAGCAATGGAAATTAAAAATGTAAAACAGGAAATACGTTAGGACCATTGTTTTTGTTTACATCCCTCAAAATGGTCTCTAAATGCTCGTGCTGTTTAAAGGTACAGTTTATATATCTGACTGTTTGTATTAAAGGACAAAATTGTTTTACTAATATTATATAAATATATTTATACATTTTAATACAAGAATTGTTGTGCTGTGAAGAAAATATAAAACTGTGTATGGAAAGCATCGTCAATGCACCGTGATGCACCGAGATATCGAATTGAACCGAATCGATGGCATGATAATCGTAACCGAACCGAACCGTGAGACCAGTGTAGGTTCACACCTCTAAACAACGTTGATATTTGGTTGATTTTAGGTTGTGTTGGAAAGTGACCAAAATCCAACGTCGAGCCAGCATCTAAAACCAACGTCATATTGACGTCAAATACTGAGATTTATTTGGCAGGTATGGCAACCAAAATACAACGTCTTATAGACGGCATATTAGTAATGTCCACACAACGTCAAGCTGTAACAAGACGTTGATATATGACGTTGGGTTCTGATGTTGACTCGATTTTCATTTCAAACCAAAATGCAACATCCCATAACGTTGGGGTACAACGTTAATCTGACATCATGTTGACGTCCTGTGCCTGCTGGGTCCTGTGGTAGAAATGAGCTTCTTTTGTCCTCTGTTGTGAATTTAGGAAAATTATATGAAGCACAATTTGTGACAATATTTCACAAACAAATCCAGCCATATGCAAACAAACACAACCTGCTTTGCAAACGTTCACTTGACTCGCAAACAAACAGAAAGCACTTAAAATTTTTTTTAAAAAAAGTCAGTCAAATATTGCCACAAGTTTCACTCCATAAAAGTATAAGTACATTTGCTGTTATTAAGGCCACATGCCAATTCTATTTTTGTACCCCTAAACAGGAATGACAGTAAAACACGAACGCGATTATGAACATATTAAAACATGTGCTTGTTTGTTGCAAAAATTCGTAATAATGACCAGGGACGTGCAGAGACCTTTTAAGGGGCAGGGGCTCAAATGGAAAAAGGGCACTTTTTTATTAAATAATAGTAATAATTGTACTTTAACAAATAAAATATATTATAATGAGATTATTAAGGAGATTTCACCCTAAATTCACCATATACTCACCCTTAAAAGGATAGTTCATTCAAAACTAATAATTCTGTCACCATTTACTCACCTTTTACTTGTTCCAAACCCATTTGACTTTTTTTTTTCTTCTGTTGAACACAATATAATATTTTGAAGAAAGCAGGAAACCTGTAACCATTGACTTTCATGGTATTTGTTTTTCCTACTCTGGAAGTCAATGATTTCAAGTTTATAGCTTTCTTTAAAATATCTTTTTTTTTAATCTTTAATTTGTTAGTGTTCAACAAAATAAAGAAACAAAGATTTGGAACCACTTGAGGGTGAGTACATTTCAATGTTTGGGTGAACTATCCTTTTTCAATCTATTATTTTTGTTTGAGGTTTTTTTTTGTTGTTGAACAAAATAAAATATTTTGAATAATGTAGGACACACCGATAGCCACTGACTTCCATAGCTAGCCTATATGTACATGTTTTATAGCTTCAATTGACTATATATTCTGTGTGCCTGCAAATACAAGAGGGCAATATTTTCAATATCCAGCTGTCGTTTCTCTATTACATTAGCCTGTATGCCTATGATATTACCCTGGCTAAACTTTAGCTAACTTGTTACATGGTTGTTAATCAGGAGGATGTTAGCAAGACAAAATAGCCTCTTTGCTTTTGAACTTTTGGATAAATAGCTGACGTTAAATCTGAGCCTCAGGTAGTCTTTTGTTTACCGTTACTCACCTCCACACAATGAAGATGAATGACGGATGAATTTACATCGGCGGTTCTGCCGATCATATCGCGCTGCCGTAACGGAGGTCAGCTAGTAATGTATGTTTTACACACACTCCGTCTGCAGTGTGTGTATGGGTCAGACTGTATATGGCCCAGATGCAATCCGTGTGCAATGCGGATGCAGGAGTTGGCATAGGCGCTGATAGACGTTACTCCACTGTTGACACCTTACTTTTGAGGCGAGAGTAATAATGGAAATAGAGTCTTCGTTAGAGCATTCGCACGTGGCTTTCTTTCCAAATCGTCGGTTCGAGGCTCGCTTGGAGCAGCTAGACTAAAATCAAGAAATACTTTAAAATTTCGTTTTTTTATTGTTTGACAGGGAAAGCGGTCCTTAAATAGAACACGAATTAACATACATGTATTATATTATTAGTAGTATTTAAAAAATAATTATTATCGCCAGGAAAAAAGGGCACTTTCTCTCCAGGAGAAAAAAGGGCAGGGGCTCAAGCACCCAAAGCCCCCACCTCTGCACGTGCCTGATAATGACAAACAAATACTAATTTGTGCATCTCCTGACTTCCGTGTTCAGCAATACTGCCGCTGTAGCAGGTGTATTCTGGGAAATTTTCCTACCCCTTGGTTTCGAGTGTAGTCCTGAAAAATCTCTGTTTCAAGGGCTGTCTAGCCCTTCCCCTTAGCCCTATGTCTTCAAGCTAAAGAGAATTGGGACACACCTACCCCTTCACATGAACGCGCAAAATGAGGGGTTGAGGTTGGGAGAATTGGGATTGGGCCTAACAGTTATATACTGACCCTTAGTGACATAACATGTACAAAGAGTCATTAAAATCAGTGTTCAGTAATAATGATAATTTTTGCAATAAATAAATTACAGGTTTATTTAAACATGTTATCCAAGTCAAAGAAAAAAGGAAGCGACTTTGAGAAAATCTCAGTATTTTACAGGCTTCATCCACATGAAAGCCATTAAACATTTCTGAAAAGTGTGTTTGTGACATGGAAGAAAGTATAGTTGTATTATCTGCAAATAAACCCCATCAGCACCGTCTTTCAGGTCTCTGCTGATTATGTAAAATTAAATTAAATAAATAAAAATAAATCAATCCTGGATTGATGGTGATTATGAAATGCTTGTTTAACCAGTTTGAGCCTTCGTCAGGATTGACTAACAATAACTCGAGCTGTGGGATATAATGAAGAGTTCTTCATTAAATAGCATTCAGTCTGGCTACATTAGCATTAGCCATTTTCTCATCTCTTCACTTAAACAGTGCTTTAGCCTTTCATTAGCGCCATTAATTTACACTAAGATTTACAAAAGTCACTACTGATACTATACTATTCAACTTAATGAAACCCAGCGAATGTACTGTAAAAAAAACTCTGAATGTTTATAAATGTGTGTTCACATTTAATCTTACAGGTCTCTGTCATTTTAGCGCAGTTAGCAGTGACCTAATGGCCTTTATTAGTGAGGTGTTTATGTGTTAGATTTGCTCTAAAATGTTACCTTGATTTGTTTGTATAATTATCATGTCTTTTGTAAGGTTTTCTGTGTCTCCAGTACAGTAAAGATCCAGCACTCTCATTCTCAGAGTCTGTCAGTGTTTGTCCACTAGATGGAGCCACTGCAGTGTGGTGATGAGTACATACAGTACTGTGCCAGATTCACACACTGCAAGAAAACACCACAAGAGGGCGCTAGTAATACTAATAATAATTCACAATCAGCGTGCCTTTTTCAACTTTTCAAGCACTTTCCAGGAGCATTTTGTTTTACTTTACCTGCGCAAGTGTGTCAAGTTAAATATGTACATAAATACATGTAATAATAATAATACATAAATACATACGTCATTACATTATATCAGAAGCTATATTCAATACTACTTTTAAATTTGCTGCAAATTTTTGTATTTACTTTGTTAATTTCACAATTTTTTTTTTTTTGTTTTAATTTGTTTTTATTTTGTGAACACGATTTCGTTTTATATATATATATATATATATATATATATATATATATATATATATATATATATTTATATATATATATATATATATATATATATATATATATATTTATATATATATATATATATATATATATATATATATATATATATATATATATATATGAGCAATTCCAGTGTTATGGATGTGACATTTGCAGTAAAAACTCAAAACATAAATTCACAAAGAAAGTATACGTTAACATTATATTGAAGCAAATGTTTATATTTTCCAAAACAACTAACCACAGAGTTATGGGAGCAGAAAAATATCAATCTGTAAACATTTTTATACTTTAAATGAGGAAAATAAACACGCGTTATGTATGTGACGGAAAAAGTCTGCGAGTTTACAGTCTACAACATACTTTGTAGAAATTCTGTGAATTAAATTACACAACCCGAAAGAAACGATGCTAATCAAAAGAATAAGAGTTGCTCACTATAGAACAAAAATGATTGATTTTATTTAATTTGACATTTTTGCATTTATGAGGAAAAAGTGTCATTATGGATGTGACATCTCTCTGTTATGGATGTGACGGATGTGAAATTGCCCACTTGTGTGACTTTGGTAAATCAAATATAATAGTTTGAAAACACAGACAGACACATTTTTTGAGCATTTTTAAAGTACTGTAAAATACTTGCTTACACAAAAAATGTAGAAACGGTTTTTCTATTTGGTGAAAACTTGGCTTGGCAATCATGGCAAGGCTGACATTTGCATGGAATTGCTCATATATATATTATATATACAGTTGAAGTCAGAATTATTAGCCCCCCTTTGATTTTTTTTTTCCTTTTTAAATATTTCACAAATGGTGTTATATAAAGGGGGGGGAGGCTGGGGGGGTTGGACGGTCCCAAATTTCACGAAAAGTGGGGGGGACAGGGGAGATCGCGGGCAGGCGGGTGTGGCTTTACATTACCGCCCAAATATACACTACCCGCCTATGCTATTTTTTTACCCGCACACTCGGATTCAAAACCGCCCAATCTGGCAACACTGATAATATTTTTTCTATTTCTAAAGTCTTATTTGTTTTATTTCAGCTAGAATAAAAACAGTTTTTAAGTTTTTAAAAACATTTTAAGGTCAATATTATTAGCCCCTTTAAGCTATTTTTTTTTTCGACAGTCTACAGAACAAACCATCATTATACAACAACTTGCTTAATTACCCTAACCTGCCTAGTTAACCTAATTAACCTAGTTAAGCCTTTAAATGTCACTTTAAGCTGTATAGAAGTGTCTTAGAAGTGACTAGAAATATCTAGTCAAATATTATGTACTGTCATCAAGGCAAAGATAAAATAAATCAGTTATTAGAAATGAGTTATTAAAACTATTATGTTTAGAAATGTGTTGAAAAAAATCTCTCCGTTAAACAGAAATTGGGGAAAAAAATTATCAGGGGGGCTAATAATTCTGACTTCAACTCTGTATATATATCTAGTGTCCGTTTTAGATTTAGTTAAACACATTCTGTGTGAACGGCCCCTTATGATGCAAATTGTAATGTATAGACCATTTTGAGGGATGTGCGCAAAAACAATAGTCCCAATGTATTTCCTGATTTACATTTATAATTTCTATAGCTTCCGAGAATCCAAAAAGAGCCACATGTTGATACATAATGTTATGATCTCTGTTTTAACATTAAGTTATGATTGAATTGTCTCGTTACAGTTATTAAATAGTTTGATAAGCAGGAAATGTTCATGAACCAATGACATCACTAGGCATGGGCCGGTATAAGATTCTAACGGTATGATAACCTTGGATAAAAATATCACGGTTTAACGGTTTGACGGTATCGTGATTACTGCTCTGAAATATATTCTTTTTAAATGTCTGGGTAAAAACAGGGCTTTTGCAGGTTTCATCACGTCAAATTTAAGACTTTTTAAGACCAGTATCAATGAAATTTCAGACTTTCACAGGGCAAAACGCTAATAATTTTCTGTAATAGCCAGTTGAATTTTTTTTACTTTCCGAATTAAAATTAAAATTCCGTTATTTCTTAGCCACATATTTTAAATAATGTGTCAAAACAAGCAAACTCTAATTATATACATATATTTTTATTAGCACAACCTTTCTTTCTTTCAAGTTTTAAAAGCTATAATAAACAAAACTTATGCACAACATAAATTACATTTTCTAAAATGTAATTTTGTTTCCTAATGTTTAATAAAATATTTAATAAAATATTCAGAATAATCAGAATTCTGAGGTCTAAATAAAGGTTTATATTTATTTTGAGGGTTACTACACCTTAAACTTCTAAATTATTTTAAAATGCTATATAAAAAAACTGTAATCTTTTGGTGTCATTTATTTAATTGACACTCGCGTTGAGATACTAATCTAAAAGTCTTCTGAAAATCAAACCAAAACAGAATATTTTTCACAAATGCAATGTAGCATAAACAATATTAAATTAAAGACAATCTGAATGTCTCAAAGTTTTAAAGCTATAATAAACAACATTTATGCACAACATAAATTTATGCATAAAAACATGGAGAACTTTTAAACAAATGTTATTGTAAGGATGTAAGGAAGACAATTAAACCATATTGTTAAATAGTTAATAAATGTTAATTTTGTTAAAAGGTTTTTTTTTTTTTTTTTTTTATGGATCTGTTGGTTGTACTAATTGGCTATAGCTTTACATGGACGACCTAGGGGGTCCCACTTTATATTAAGTGTCGCTTATACCTGTGAACTTACATGGTAATTAGATGTGTAAGTAGTATGTAACTACAGTGTATGTACACACTGGTACAGAGTATTTACTTGTGTATACTGGTGTAACTACACTCATGTAACAACCCTCTGAATAGTATGTGTAAGTACAAATGTGTAACAGGACATTGGTAACAACAGTAGGAAAGTACACATCTGTAACAAGAATTATGTAAGTGCATTGTGTAACAACAATATGTGCTTGCAGATGTTTTCCTACTTCCACACCTGTTTGCAGATCATGCACTTGTGAACACTGTATGGCAGAACTAATGCTGCATTAGAAGGTTTCACCTTGTAATACAAATGTACTTACATGGTAACTCCACAGGATCCACTCAATATAAAGTGTAAAATGGTCACAAATTACTGTTCATACATTCATTCATTTTCTTTTCGGCTTAGATGGGTTGCAGCTGGAAGGGCAATCACTGTGTAAAACATATGCTGGATAAGTTGGCGGTTCATTCCGCTGTGGCGACCCCAGATTAATAAAGGGACTAGGCCGAAACGAAAATGAATTTTATTTTAAACTTTATATTGTGGACCGTTCCTGTGGAGTTACCATGTAACTACACTGTTATTAAAGTGTTGCATAGAAGATATTTCTACAAGTTACACAGTAATTTGTGACCATTTTACACTTTATATTAAGTGGACAGTTCCTGTGGAGTTACCATGTAAGTACACTGGTATCACAAGGTGAAACCTTCTAATGCAGCATTAGTTCTGCCATACAGTGTTCACAAGTGCATGATCTGCAAACAGGTGTGGAAGTGGGAAAACATCTGCAAGTACATATTGTTGTTACACAATGCACTTACATAATTCTTGTTACAGATGTGTACTTTCCTAGTGTTGTTACCAATGTCCTGTTACACATTTGTACTTACACAAACTATTCAGTGGGTTGTTACATGAGTGTAGTTACACCAGTATACACAAGTAAATACTCTGTACCAGTGTGTACATACACTGTAGTTACATACTACTTACACATCTAATTACCATGTAAGTTCACAGGTATAAGCGACACTTAATATAAAGTGGGACCAACATGGGTCAATATTTTGGAGCACTAAACATGTCAGGCTGCTCTCTTCATTAGTTTCAAAAACACAGATTTCTTTACAATTTAAATAGCATATTTGGATATTTTTCTGCTAGCAATACTGTTTTCCTTAAAAGAAAAATCTTACACATACCTTAGGAACGGTATAGCAGAAAATGCTGGCGGTTTTAAAACCTTGACTTTTCCATACCGCGGTATACCTTGAAAACGGTTATCGTCCCATGCCTAGACATCACCACATTGAAATGGTCTATAGCCCTTCACATTTTATGTGGTTCTGAGGTGGCCTCTGAACTGAGGTAACCATGAATAACAGCCATGTTCAAAATAACTTTCCGAAAATAGTAACGACCCAGAAGTATGATTTCTGACCAATAAATACTCGTACATCCAAATCACTTTTTAGCACTTGTTCTATTATTTGCTCTTTAAACCTGTAAATAACTCTTCGTAAACGCCCTTCTTAAGTAAATTCTACATGAGTGTACACCTCTGAAGGTTGAAGTTTGCTCACCTCAGCTTTGATCGGGAGTGTCCGCTTGCCCAGTTTTCCCAGTAGATGTAAAGGGGACAGCATGGCCCCAATGTGGCAGAGGTCTGCATATTTCAGGTGTTCAGAGAGTGTGGTGGCAGAAATGCCAGCTAGAGGGCCCAAACTGGGCAGAGAGCCCGCCGTCACTGAGGGGTCCGGGATCTGACCGGGCATCATGTCACAAACACCCGCGACCACAGCTGAATAACAATAAAAGAAAAGAGCAGAGGATGCTTAGTACAGTAGGCTGTCCAATGAAACGCTTGCAATAAAATCAGCCATCAGAAGCAAACTAATAATATGACTAATTCATTGATATTAACGCTGCACAACATATCAAACACAATTATCTTGATAATGGTATAAGCAATATCCATATTATAAATAAATGCAATAAGTAAATTGTATGTGTCAAGCATTTGTGTGCTACATGCATAGGTTGTTTATCCAAATCTGACCAATCAGATGAGGACTTTACTATCTTTTACTATCTAAAATGACAACATCAGAACACAACCATTAATAAGTTTAATTATTATGTTTGAGACATATGCTTCCAATCTGTCACTGACAACATTATTAGACCATTTTTTCACTGGTAAAATGAGACATTTGTCATTATTAGATTCCCTCTTGCATTATATTCAACTTTATACAGGCTAGAGTAGTTAAACTGACACTGTTAAACATTTATTCTCATGCACAACAATTTGTGCTCTAAAATGCGATATGATTATTTAAATGATGTGCACGCTTTGTTCAAAGTGACATGCTGACTGACTCTCTGACAGACTGACTGACAGGTGCGTGAGTCTAGCAAACACCGCGTAGCTTTCAGTTAAGATGAACACAGTTTCCATAAGTATACTTTATTGATAAAGGTCAATGGCTCTGCATACAATGACTTTATCTTGCTGGAGTTTATAGCGGTTTCATTTTACTTCAGGATGCGATAATGTCGGAAAACGCACTAAATCGCGCTTCAGCAGCGCTTACTGGAGAGCGCACGAGAAGATCTGCACTTGAACGTGTAAATTTGAGTGCGTGCAAGAAGTTCTGTGCTCGAACAGAGGAAATCGGCGCGCAAGCAAAGAGATTCGCATGCTCGTATTACATGAATGCTATCTCGACTTGCAATACTGCGTGTAATATTTGTCTTTGAAATAGTTGGCAGATCTGTGTAAAAAAAAAGTCCTGCCGCCACTGCTGGAAAAAATCCTAGAGGAAACACTGCGTTATTTACAACTTTATTACCTGTTATTCACAGCTTATGCAGGTTCTGTTTACTAAAGTAAATTTCATTCACAGGCACGCGCCCGCCCTCTCTGTGGTAACAGCTGGATTAAGAGCTCACTTCACGTGTGATTTCGTGGCAGTGAAAACATCATTACATTAAGACAGAAATTACATTTTTGGGTGAATTATACCTTATATATACAATATGTGACTCTTTCAACACTATTTGGAGGTGTCTATGTTGCTAAGCTACGTATATAATACAATGTGAAGACTTGTGAGGCCGCCTTTCTTCTCTCCTGAACTTGAAAATATGATTGGCAGAATCGTAAAAATGTTGGATTAAGATTGTCATGTGGGTCGAATCGAGATCGCGATCTTTTAACGATTAATCGTCCAGCTCTACTAGATTGTACGAATTAGATCGTACGAATTCATCCAAATTAGCCACTAAATCAAAAAGTTACGAATTTCCGTGAGATTGCGTTGGTCACACACACCAATTGATAATATAGGAAAAAAGGTAATATATTACAGTGTTTCCTCTAGGATTTTTTCCAGCTGTGGCGGCAGAACTTTTACACGGATGTACCAACTACCTATGGGTGTTATTTCAATGACACATGTTGTGAGCGCATTTATACGAGCATGCGAATCTCTGCTTGCGCGCTGATTTCCTATGTTCGTGCACAACTTTACACCCTGAAATAAACGCTGCTCAAGTGCGATTTAGTGCGTTTATGTGACGAGTACATCTCCAACATTTATTAGATTTGCTAGGAATATTTATGAATGTCTCCGGTAGACCGACAGAGCGGCATTAATGCGTCCTGAAGTAAAGTGAAACAGCTGAAGTAGCTGAACAGTCCTGAAGTAAAGTGAAACCGCTATAAATTCCAGCCAGATAAAGTCATTGTATGCAGAACTATAGACCTTTATCTATACAGTATAATTATGGAAACTGTGTTCATCTTAACTGAAAGCTACGCCGTGTTTGCTGGTCTCACGTCTCACGCGCGCACCTGTCAGTCAGTCAGTCAGTCAGCATGTCACCGTAAAGGGTTAAACAAATAACGCACAGCAATACTACGGTTAAAGAAAAGTTTTCGCTGTTATAATTCACTTACCTTTTAATACGTTTTGGTGCGATTATAACCTGCTATTAAAAACAACAACAACAACGACTGAATGTGTTGAATGGGAAGCTGTAATATAGCCGTGGCGGGATGAATTTTGGTGTGGCGCCCTGCCATGGAAGAATGAATGTAGTGGAAACCATGTATTAACACTTTGAAGGGTAACACACACTTCAATTCGATGTAAGAATAAATTTTTACTGTGTTAAAATCAACTCTGAGATTAATGTGCAAATTTCACACTTCAGAAAGTGTTATTTTAACTCCAAAATGGAGGGAGTCATATGTACACCCAAGGAGTGTCAAGTTAAACTCAAATTCTCAAAATCAATCCAAAAACGACGCTATAAATGGAAGAAAAAACAGCGACAAACCTAATTAAAAAGGTAGTAAATTTGAACACCACACAAGGGTTAACTAATTAAGTGTAAAATAACACTGTTTACAGCAGTAAACATTTAAAGTGGATCAAAACCTTTTGTCAAAGTTGTCTTAGAGCTGTTCAACAACAATCTCTGTACAAAGAAGTACAATTAATCTTTGTTAAAGCTACAAATTTAATAATTTCTTCTGCCTCAATATTTGAAACTCACTCAAAATCAGAGGTGTAAAGAGTACCTGAAAACCATACTTGAGTAAAAGAACAGATACCTTACTGTAAAAATTACTCCATTACAAGTCACCAAAACGTAATAAAAATAATCAGAGCTGACTTTGATGTGATTCATCTCTCAGTATCAGAGGGGGGCAATATTTTTTATTTTGAGTAGTTTTTCAATTGATTAAGATGTTTTCTCTGTATTAAAATTAAACAAAGAGGAGCAGTGTTATTTTTCAACTTCGTAAACTACATATAAATTCAAGCTTCGGCTTCATCACTGGCTGCAGCCATGTCGCTAATTAAACACCTGGTATTAGGCAAGCTGCTAATTCACTTTCACATGATTTAGCTCATAAATAGCATACAGTACCTTCAGCACCCTGCAGATGGCGATATCGCCTCATCCGCCCAACAAATTAGCTGTGGTAGATAAAGATGCCGACTTGTCGTGCACAATCACAATGTAATGAGTAACGGTAAGCATCCGTTCAAATGTAGTGGAGTAAAAAGTACATATATTCAATCAAAAATGTAGTCAAGTAGAGAGTAAAAGTTGCTTATGTTTTTGATACTCAGTACAAGTACAAAGTAGCCAAAAAATACTTAAGTAAAGTAACGAAGTCCATTTACTTAAGTACTTTACACCACTGCTCAAAATCTTCCAGTTACAGGCCTTAAAGAACTATATATCACTCTATTAGTGTTAATTGTAATCCCAACTCGACATTGTAGATGACTATAGCAATATCAATGCTGAAACGATATATCGCACAGCCATAAAATACAGCAAATCACGAGGAAAAGAAATCCTAAAGTAATGCCTTTAGTGTCCTAAATCAATGATTTAATAACTTTACCTCACTCAAAACACAACCAATGCAGACAATCCAACAAAACAGCATCATGTTTTGTCCCGATCCTCAATCTGTCACTAGAATCCATTATCAAGCAGACTGCAGCAAATGACACACATTCCTTCCAACACGTGCGCTGTCAACTCTTTACATAAGACATCCAGAATCTCTCTCCTTTATCTGACAAACGTATAGAAATGACAACTTACAGACCCTTGGCAAGAGAAGCTGCTCTTTTTTTTCACAAAACTAGACCCAGACACATTCTCCTTAAAGCTGCTGAGAGAGGAACTGAGCGCCAGCCAAGATCCGCCCGCTGCCCGTGTTTCCTCCGTCCAAATTTGCGTACAGTTCTGCTGTCAGCCGAGAGGAATGCGGCCGCAGAGGAACAGGACAATGTCATCGGCCTACACCAGTCCTGCTCGAATAAAAACCTTTCAGATGCACCAAGCATTCTGTAGCTTGATGGGGGAAAAAAAACACGATTTCTTTTAGAAACTTTCTTAAAACCTGCTCAAATAGTTTGCTCCCTAACAAAAGAGCAATGTGCTTCTTGAAGAAACAGGAAAAAATCACTGCCATATGTGAACGTCTGCACAGCACTTCTGACTCACAGGAAGCACTTAATTAGTCATTGCTAAGGCAAGCTATCATTGCTCTTACTGAGAGTAAAGCCATGGTTAAACTAGACTTTTAGCATGTCAAATTCTGTCGTACGCCGCTAAGATAAAACAAGACTATTAGACATCGATAATGTAAACGATTGCTCCATATTTTTATCATCTCTGTACAGAGAGGTGCGTTTTTTTTTGTTTTTTTTTTTATTTATTGCAGAACAAAGCCAGCATACATAGCTAGCAACAACTATATACAAGCCAGGGTTTGCATTAAATGAAAATACATTAAAAAATAATAATAAAATAAATACAATAAAATAATAAATAAATAACAATACACAGCAAAAGAAAAACTCTAGGGTGAGAAGTGACCTTTATACACCTCTAATATAATATTATTTATCTTTCAGTATGCTTTAGTTTATCTAGTTATTATACAAGACATTTTCTCAATAAAATCAGACCATGCTTTGATTGTTTGGGGTTTCGCTCTGTTAATTCTTGCTGTAGAACGTTCTAACAGTACAATATTTTTTAGTTCAATAAGCCACATTTTGTCTGCTGGGAATGCGGAGAGGAACGGTTTTGATTAGGGCTGCAGGATACTGGAAAAATATGGCATATTCTTGTTGAGTATTGCGATAACGATATTTCTTGCAATCTAACATTTCCCTAGAACAATGCTATTTTTATTAACCATTTTTAATTATTTATTTATTTAATAATGATATTAAAGTAAACAGGTAAAAGATAGTCTTCAGATCTAATTAATTCTAATTCAGTCAAAAAAAAAAAACTGTCAATGGGCAAACGTTTAGTCTTTAAAACACTATGAATGAGTGAAAACCTCCGCAGATATTTGGACTCTGATTGGCTGTTGTCGTTTTCCCGCCATTAGCATTTATTTTAGCTCTGGGTTCACCTTTGGACTCCAGCCAATAGCAGAACAGCCGCTACTTGGATATGGAGTCAGATCAGTCTCAAACAAAATACATTTACAAAATAAATTTCGTACGTTCACAAAAAAATTAACATTTACAAAATCCAATTCGTAAATTCAAAACACAATTCAAGAACACAGGGCGACGCAGTGGCACAGTAAGTAGTGCTGTCGCCTCACAGCAAGAAGGTCGCTGGTTCGAGCCTCGGCTGGGTCAGTTGGCGTTTCTGTGTGGAGTTTGCATGTTCTCCCTGCATTCGCGTGGGTTTCCTCCGGGTGCCTCGGTTTCCCCCACAGTCCAAAGACATGTGGTACAGGTGAATTGGGTAGGCTAAATTGTCCGTAGTGTATGAGTGTGAATGATTGTGCATGGATGTTTCCCAGAGATGGGTTGTGGCTGGAAGGGCATCTGCTGCGTAAAAACATGTGCTGGATAAGTTAGCGGTTCATTCAGCTGTGGCGACCCCAGATTAATAAAGGGACTAAGCTGAAAAGAAAATGAATGAATTAATAAATTCAAAAACACACAAATCCAATTTGTCAATTCAAAACACGATTCAGAAGTTTGCAAATCCAATTTGTAAACTCAAAACACGATTCAGAAGTTCGCAAATCCAATTCATAAACTCAAAATACGATTCAGAAGTTCGTAAATCCAATTTGTAAATTCAAAACCCGATTCAGAAGTACACAAATCCAATTCATAAACTCAAAATATGATTCAGAAGTTCGCAAATCCAATTTGTAAATTCAAAACCCTATTAAGAAGTACACAAATCCAATTTGTAAACTCAAAACCCTATTAAGAAGTACACAAATCCAATTTGTAAACTCAAAATACGTTTAAAAGTACATAAATGCAATTTGTAAATTCGAAACACGATTCAGAAGTACAGAAATCCAATTTGTAAGGTCAAAATTCGATTCCGAAGTACAGAAATCCAATTTGTAAATTCAAAACACGTTTAAAAGTACATAAATGCAATTCGAAAATACAAAACACAATTCAAAAACACACAAATCTTTTGAATTTGAAAATTCAAAACATGATTCAAAAATGTGCAAACTCAATTCATTTTTACTTGTGAATTCACAAACTGTGTTTGCAAATTGGATTTTGTAAATGTGAATTGTGCTGTGCATGTATGAATTTTATTTTGTAAATGGATTATTCTTGTGATTGATCTGGCTCCATACTTGGAAGGCGGGGGTAAGTAAGGCCCCATCTGATTAAATTGAAATATTTAGATATTAAATTTAGATATTACATATTCTATTATCGCGATAACGATTATCTAGCGATATATTGTGCAGCAATAGTTTTAATCTTGAACTTAGTAACACCGCGAAATGTGAAAGCTTGTGTTTCTGGTCTTTTGCATTCACATGCGTATGAATGGAAGTCTATGGGGTGTGGTGGCGGATTTAATCATTTAAACAAACCAAGTAGGCCATGTCATGTACCATTTGATATGCGAAGTGATAACTTGAATTGTGTGGCTTGTTAAGGAGAAAGTGTGTTGTTACTTTTGTCAAGCAAACCATTAAAAGTGCAGTATGTAGGATATCTGCAGTATGTAAGCCACGTTGTGGCTGACGTAGGTATAGCAGTCTAAATTCAAAAGTTTGGAGAGGGTATTTTCAATGACTCAAATAATTTTTGAATAATGACAGAACTTTCATTTTTGGGTGATCTATCCATTTAACAAGTGCATAGCAGTATTTCAACTTTACTCAAGTTACACAACTTCCCACACAAATGTTGTAATCTATAAAAAACAAACTTTTTGTAAAGACACGACAATGTGCACAGCTGTAAGTAAAATCCAAGTAAACATATATAACTTAAAAACTGACTTAATAGAACCAGCAAGTTATGATTTTGCCAAGTACGATCCTGAATTATCATCTATGTTGGTCCTGGAACATCATTTTTGTTTGAAAATGTAATCCATACCTATTCTCTACTCCTAAACCCAACCTTAACTGTAAATTATTCCCAAAATCAGGGAGGAATAATAGTTGGACAACAAGCCTGTAGAAGTGCATAATCCTAACCATAAGCCTAAACTGTAAACAAATCTCTCAATTCTGATTGGCTGATTGGAATGTTGTTCCAGGATCAACATAGATGTTAATCCAGGAACATGTCCTGGATTAGGGAATAGAACCACTTTAAATCATCATATGAGCCTTAATCGTTAATAAATAAACTACTATTAATTGTGGTGTATGTTTAGTTTTAGTAAAGTTTTTATGCTCATTTTATAAACAGACCTATGGTTGTTTCATTTAGAAAGACTTGCAGAGTGATTTGTGCTCTAGCTAAGGATCAGACTGCCAAAACTACAGGGTGTGTGATATTTGTAGTCTAATATGATATGGTAATAGTCGCTTAATGCTATATGAGCTGACATTATTGAGTATATCCCTCACTTTAAAAGAAACAAACACATATTTAGAGTCCTAAAGCATTGGCAGTGTGATGAAGCCTATTAGACTGCAGTTGGAAAGAGCCTATAATTCAACTAATGAAATCAGAAAATATCTCCGGCAATACAATCGCAGTGTTAATGATGTACTGAATGATGTTAACTGACTTTTTATTTAACTCTAAATACATTGTTCCAGCTTATAGACATAACTGGAGTAAAGCAAGATGTGCTTTAAACCACACAAAGAATTATGACCCGAAGCAACCGTGCAGAAACACACTTCAACACTCTCAGACAGTGTGTGAGTTCACTTTATGTCAAATGCACCCTTGTGTGTTGAAATGCCCATCTGAGTGAGTGTCTGAAGTGAAAGTAGTCTGTTCCACTTACGCTCTTTTACTTTCAAAATCACTAGTGTATATGAAGAACAGCTTAAACCTGAACTTAAACAACAAAAGCTTGATTCTGATTGGCTGTTGAATGTTTTAAGGCATGCTAAATGATTTATGCTTGACGATTTCAGTTATTTCACAGTGAAAAATCACATCAAAACACAATAGGAGGCTTTAGATTAGATGTGTAAGAAACTAGTCCTACACACATTGAGGGCAAAAACTTGACAAATGTCCTAAATTAACATCTAAACAGCGTCTTTAGGTGCAATAACCATAGTATAGGTGGAATAACTGACTTTGGTCCATTGAGAAACCTTTGCATTGTGTCTGTATCACCAAGTAGGCATGGGCCGGTATAAGATTCTGACGGTATGATAACCTTGGATAAAAATATCACGGTTTCACGGTATTGTGATTACTGCTCAAAAATATATTCTTTTTAAATGTCTGTGTAAAAAAACTAAAAGTTTTTTCCCCTTTGAACACAATATATTTTATTTTGAGAAACATTTATAATATGTTGGAGCAGTAAACGTGCCAGGCTAAATAATGAAAATGAATCATTGACATCTGCTGTCTTCATTAGTTTCAAAAACACTGATTTATTTACAATTTAAAATGGCATTTTTGCATATCTTTTCTGCTGGAGATACCATTGTCCTAAAAAAAATGTAAATAAAAAAATCTTACACATACCTTAGGAACGGTATTAGAGAAAATTTTGGCGGTATGAAAACCTTGACTTTTCCAAATCGCGGTATACCTTGAAAACGGTTATCGTCCCATGCCTATCACCAAGCACAATAACTGTAAGGATAACGTTGTAAAAATCCATCACAGTTCAGTTCATAAAGCACATGCAAATAGACAAACACTTACAAGATACAAGATCAAATCAGTTTGTCAAAACACATGTACGTAAATTCTTACACCACATGCAAATGCAGAAACGTGCTGCAAATGTGTCAGGGGAACCCAAAGAATGACGTAGCCGGCTACTTGTTTAGATTTTGCTACTTTAATAATGATGAATTAAAGTAGAACCATGATTATATCAGATATATTAATATATATATTTAATTATAATAAATATAAAAGTGTGCAACGCTTACAACTGCTGGGTGATATAGCAAAACAAAATATCACAATATCATGTTTCATATCATTCGATATCGATAATTATTGATTTTTTTTTAACAATCCATTTAGGATTTTTTAACCACTTTATTTAGATTTACCAACATTACTAAGGCAAGTTTTAATAGTCAAAAAAAATCTCTTCTCTTATGTCTTATAATAAAATAAACTTAAAGGGTCACGAAACACCAAAGCACATGTTTTGAGCTGTTGACAGTCATATGTGTCCCACGCTGCTATAAACACTATGAGGACACATATATTGCACTAAAAAGTGAAAATAGGTTGTTTTTGCGTTATTTTGAGCAAATTCGTTCTTCCAGTTTGAAATGAATTTTTGAAGCTGCGTCACGGCGATTAGATACTTGCGTGTAATTCAGCGTAGAGACTGGATGTCTGTACCTGCGAGCACATCGTGACGTCTCTGAGTGTGCAGCATCAATTCATGAGAAAGACTTGGTTTAAACCAATCAGCGCGCTCTATTGTGTATGCGGTGCAACTTCATTAATATGCATGATAGCTTCGAAGACCAGTGTTCAGACAACAGAGAGACGCCACGTTGTGTTGCCAAAACAAGCGAAAGAACAAGAATTTGGAGACATGGGTCATCAGTGTTTTGTTTATCAATGTGCTGCAACGAAGGTTTTGTTTTCATTTCCCCGCTATGAGAGCGCAGCTGGACTCCTGTGTGGATTACAGTGCATGCGACAGAATGCGTTTGTAAGGAACATTTTTAATCGAGAGCTTTTCGCATCTGGAAATGATGAAATCCGGATTTGCTGCTCGTCTCTTTTTAAAAAAGACGCGGTTCCAGTTGGTGTTGATTGTCCTGTGTATACAGATTTGATAAGTGATCGATCAGCGGTCTTTGTTTGTTTATTCAGATGGCAAAGTTAATTCATATCGTCAGCAGTGCTCTTTTAGTGTTTAAAGATATACCTTTGTCAAAATGACTTACTAAGTTTACAGTACGTTAATATCACTACAATATTATAGACTGAAAGATCCGCTGTAAATGCTGCTGTCCAAGTGTAAACATGTAAACACCGCAGTCAAACTATTAATGTCGTGTAGAAAATTCGGCGCATTTTGTGACAGGATAGTCTATACACACACGGCTTTGTGACGCTACCTACCGAGTGCATCCAAGGTGCACTCTTCTAGCAGTTCCTCGCATTCTATATCTCGTTTGTCACGGGGGCATGCAGGAAATGTTCCTGATTGAAAGTGAAAGTGCCAAACTGCAGTTAAAGTCGACAAATTAATAATTTGGCAAATAATTCGATTAATGATGTCCATGTGAACACAGTCACTGTCTTTCTCCCCTGTGTGTGTGTTTGTTTTGCCTCTGTTAAAATCAGCTTGTGCTCAAATGGAAACTCCCATTTTTATGCAAAACCTTCCCTCTTTCCCTCCCCCGACACTCCCACCTAAACAGAGCTGGACACACCCACTTTCCTGACTTTTTTCAAACGGTGTGAAAACAACCTGCTGAGACAGGTGGGTTTCGTGGCCTTTTAAGTGTTAAAGAGACTCTTAAACTTGATAAATAAAATGTTACAAAGTGTGTGCAATGGTAAAGGTAGATCAACATTCATTATTCAAATACATACTGCAACATTAGAACTGTGAAGTTGAATGACTACATTACCCACTATGCTAAAAACTCTTTCAGATGGGAAGCTAGTGGCTGGGATGCACAAGAAAAGAAACCAAAAAGCCACTCTGGCGACATCCTTACATCCTTTTTTATTAACAATCTCTTCACTGCTGCTATACAGCTCTCTTTTTCGCATGTGTTGTTATTCTGACCTGAGGTGGCGATGACGCAAACCCAAACACATGATTTCCTTCACCATTTTCAATGCGCTTTGCACTCCCCTGGCATCTCTCATAACTAGGCGACCATCAACTGTTTTTTTCAGAGGATGACAAACGGATAAACCATTGCTTCAGCTCCGATACAAGTTTTAGTTATGGAGAAAAGTAAAAAGCGCTGCAGTGTTTGGATGCGCTGTGTTTGTCTGAGGTAGTAAGTCTACCGTTATTACCGAAATGTGTATATTCCATACAAAGTGGAAAGCAGACTGGTTAGTTAGTTACATGGGTCACTTTTGCGCCCACGACATTCTGAAAAGTTGAGGTGTTTTCAACTAGGTGTGTATGGAAAAGAGTGCGTCACGTGTGCGCCGCTTGCACAACGTGTACGCACAAGT
This sequence comes from Danio kyathit, assembly GCA_903798195.1. Lineage (NCBI taxonomy): Eukaryota > Metazoa > Chordata > Actinopteri > Cypriniformes > Danionidae > Danio > Danio kyathit. The sequence continues at coordinate 58,134,226 of LR812535.1, forward strand.
CGTGTGCCTCCAATATGACAAACTAACACCCTAAGCTTACTGGCATTCTTTCCAAGGCGCGCGCTCAAGCAGCCACATTTTAATTATTTAATTTAATCGAAAATGGTGTACGATAAATAAATACTGATACCGTTTTATCGCCCAGCCCTAGGGCTGGCCGGTTTTTTCGTTTTTTTCGATTAATTCGAATTTACGTTTTAAGACAATTTTATTTTTTACAAAATCGAGGAATCGCGGTTTTTTAATAAAAATATTAAAGCCGCTTTTCCACTATCGTGCCAAACCGTTCTAAACTGTTAGACAACCGTGCTGAATTGTGCTGATTCTGTGTGTTGACGTCGCGGCTCTGTTGATGTGCTGCCACAGCTGGTAGCGGAAGCGCACCAGGGCGGACCGGCCATTGGGAACACCGGGACATTTTCCCGTTAGAGCAACAACAGCCCCGCAGTCAGCCAGCCAGCTTCACGAATGTTTCCATGCGCGTCGTGCTGTTGTTCGCGTCCCGCAGCCGTCTGTGTCTCCCGCGCGAGCTGCGAGACGGGGACCCGCGCACCACCTGAAGGACGGTTACGGCGTGTTGTAAATGTGTCGGTCACCGCAGAAAGTCAAATCTTTCTTTAATTTGGACTTTTGCTTGAATTACGGAGTGGCACAGTAGCTGTCAAGGTACTGTATGAATTAAATCATAACCCATATATGCACCAATAAACAAGTCAAATGAATGAATGAATAAAATAAATATGGATTCTTAAATGTCGGCAGTTTTTACTCCAAAAAATATCAATACGTATCGACAAATGTTTTATAAAATAAATTAAGCAATTTCCAACATTTCAGCTATAGGCCATTATACGATTCAGTAAATATAAGATAGACGTTTAAATATAGATAGATATGTAACAGGTTTCTGTGGGGTTTTTTTTTCACGGTGATCTTTAATATACACTGGGTGGTGTAGCTACGCACAAATATTTTCTAAATCGTCAAGCAGATATTTGTCTACAGCTTGTTAGTTATTTATGAAGACAAAAAATAATTAAAATAACAAAAATAAAACTATAAAATTACAAAGATAAAAAGAGCAGCATTTTGCTAAATATAGTCCTTTATATCCTGATATGCTGTGTGTTGTTTCATTCGTTTTTTTATATTTAACTTGATGCATTCGTTATTTAATATTTAAATACAAAATCGTTTAAATGGTTATATTTTACCATCAAAATGTAGTGTATTTTATATCATTACCAATTTTTGATATAAAGCCGCTGTTATTTTATTGATTGTTATGAAATAATTTAAGTGCTATATTTTTTATTAGTGAAAGTGCCCGCTCACTTTGACAAGGCCTGTCTAAATATATATTTCTGCCATGCCACTAATACAGATAAACTATTGTTGCATTATCATTGTTTATTTTTCTGTTATGTACAGAGATTTGAAATATTTATTTCCCCTCCAATCCTTTTTAATCTTCAAGTTACATTTTGGTCATTTTCTCTCCAAATCAAATTTGCCCAAAGCTGCACAACATATGACCTGCTGTGACTTCTATTGTAGCTATGTTTAGCATCCCTATATGAGAGAGTGCCATAACCGCGTTTAGTCACACTATTGCTTTTCTTTTACAAGTGAGCATGAAAAAAACTAGTTTCGGCATTTATTTAAATTTAAATGAACAAGGTAAGCTGGTAAGGTAGTTACACAGTAAAAAAAAATTAATAAAAAAAGAAATAAAAAATCGAAATCGTGAATCGGTCAAACTTTATGAAAAAAATCGAGATTTTTTTTTTTTGCCATATCGCCCAGCCCTACCCAGCCCTATATGAATGTTAAATCAGCTTCATTGTTTTTATTCAAATGTATCATGGTAGTATAAAGCAGACTTGTTCACACCAACCATGATAGCTATAAAGAGCCATTTTTTTTCTTAGCTAATAAACGATAAAACGCTGACGATGAGTCAAAATCCATTGGAATTTAAAGCACTCACACAATTTTAAGCTATTTTCTTGAAAGTGACATTGATTTAACAACGTTCTAGTGTTTTTTGGATATTTTAATGAAGAAATCTTAACTTAAAACCCCAAATTACTCTTTAATCGGGATCATTTTCAAGTGGGATTGTGTGCATTTCATGACCACGTAAGATGGCATTGGGGAGGTGTATGAAGTGTGTCGCTTTCAGCCTACACACATTCAATCTACACAAGGCATCTCACTAAAAGCCCCAATGGAAAAACCATTTCCACCGTAAAAACTTCGAAACTTTTAGCACACTTCCAAATGAAACTTCATACAAGCCAGTCAAGACAAGTATGTATTGAGGGAATGACAGCATGACGGATTTGGAAAAATAAACAGAATACAACACTGTTCTCTTTGTTTAGGTTTTCACTGGAAACTTCTATAGAGCGCTGCGATTCAGAGCTTGAGAGTGGGCAAAAATACCCCCCGCTCCAGCCGCTGTGACCGCTACCGCGTTATATTAATGTCTTACTCCATTATCACAGGATAAATTAGGTTGACAACAAGACAACTGATGAATAAAGATGATTCAAGTCTACAAACTAATTCCAATACTCAATTCAGAAGCATCTTAAGAGAAATGATGTTCAGCTTTTAAAACCAAAGTGACTTTGAGAGTTTATTAAGATTTTGTAATTCACATTTCTCACATTTTTCATGCTGTCTTCCTACAGTATAAACGTAGCTGTTTCTCATTAAACGTGAGTGAAGCTCATCTAAGCAAACATTTTCAATCATCAAAAAATGTCAAGTTGTTTTTAAAAGAAATATGTTAATACACACGTCTTAAAGGGTTAGTTTGTCTCGTCTGAGCTCCAGAGAACAGTGCACGTCGGACAGTTTATTAAAGATGTACAGCTGGATTGCGTCTCACTATAGTTGTTAAATGTGATATTTAATTAATCTGGTCTCTATCTAACGACTCTTCAGTCTTTTGAATCTATCAGGTAACATGTCACAGCGTCAGTACACTGCTTCAATCGTTCGCTTTCACGCTTGTACTTAAGTCATTTTAGCGTAAACCTCAGATACTGTGGGTTGTGCACCTTTTTTATCAACCAAATTTGTGGACGTTGTTATAACACCGATCACTCTGCCTACTCATGCCAGAGTCCCGTGAAAAAAGTGATTGACAGGTGGTAATCAGGGCCGGAGCAAGCTCAACTGGCGCTCTAGGCAAACGACGAGAATGCCGCCCTCAAACCGAAAGTTATGCCGTCTTCAACACTAAAAAGCCAGCGGAGAGTGGGGAGGGGGGCGGCGGAGCTGGGTGTTGAGATGATGCTGGGTTTGTAGCGGACGAAAGCGAAGACTGAGGGGCGGTGAGATGATGCAGGGTTTGTTGCGGACGAAAGCTAAGGTGGGGAGACGCGCCGCGGACGCTGCCCTGATTGCTCTGCCACCCTAGGCAGCTGCCTAGGTCGCCTCTATGGACGTGCCAGCCCTGGTGATAATTTGTGTGTAACTTATCTTTATTTATTTATGATTTGGTTATGGGTAAAACAACGACCATGCGGGTCAGGTAGTTGAAACGGTAGGCTACAAATAATTAATTCGTTATGAATTCATTAATTATTCATAAATAATTAATTCACCTACGCCTATGAAGACGATGCCATCGTCCATCGCGATGTTTCACATTAGACATCGTACGATGCTAAATTGGTCAACATCGCCCAACCCTAGTACTTAAAAGCAGGAGGCTGTTTTGGGACTTTGTGTAACTGAACGCTATTGAGTAGTTCTGCTCACCTGCTCAGGTTGGGTGTGTTCACTATGCACCACTTTTCATTTCCTTTATCTGTCTATGTTTACATTTTGATATGACATTTACAAATGTCAAGTGATGACATTGTCTTTTTTGTTAAATCTCCCCCAAAAAAGTGTTTATGTTTAGCTTGGAATAGACTTCTGTGTCTTCATCTTTGCCACAGACAAAAAATAAAACCTCATTTCAAAGTAACTGTACTTGCATTGAAACCAAATCTAAGAAGTATCGGAATCGGTACTCGGTATCGGCAAGTACACAAACTAAAATACTCATACTCGTATTGGTTTGTAAATAAATGGTATCGGTGCATCCCTAATTACTACAGTATTATCCTAACGTGGGTATGTTTGTGTGTGTCTAGAAGAGAAGTAACAATATTTCAATCTCATCACGGTGGCTCAGTGGTTAGCACTGTCGCCTCACAGCAAGAAGGTCCCTGGTTTGAGTCCCAGCTGGGTCAGTTGGCCTTTTATATGGAGTTTGCATGTTCTCCCCGTGTTGGCGTGGGTTTCCTGCAGGTGCTCCGGTTTCCCCCACAGTCCAAACGCATGCGCTATAGGTGAATTGAATAAACTAAATTGGCCGTAGTGTATGAGTGTGTGTGAATGAGTGTGTATGGGTGTTTCCCAGTACTGGGTTGCGACTAGAAGGGCATCTGCTGCGTAAAACACATGCTGGAATAGTTGGTGGTTCATTCTGCTGTGGTAACTTCTAATAAATAAGGGACTAAGTTGAAGGAATATGAGTGAATGAATAATGTTATGGCTTTGTATTCTCTTTTCTTCATCTATGTTAAGCTGCTTTGACGCAATCTACACTGTGAAAATGTGCTCTAGTAATAAATACTGAATTGGATCACTGCGGTTTGTTCGGTGACTTCTATTTGTGTGGAATTAACTGTGTGTCATAATCAGCATTCCTGCATCCGTCAGTACAATAAAGGTCAGTGTCACTCGCTGCATTATGCATGCTGTTATAATAGCACTGTTATGCAATGAGAAGCGCTTTCACACATTGCTTCCAGATTTTAATCGCCCACTTCTTTTTGAGTGGAACTGAAACCCTTTTTTTTTCTGAGCAAATGAAAATGCTTGCTGGGCATTGTTTATGCACCAAGAGCACCACAGTTCAGTTAACTTTGCTTTCAAGTCACTTGTAAATGTTTGCAGTGTTGAAGCTGTGAAATGATGTTGTAGGGTGTGTTGAAAGGCATCGGTAATACTGGAAACTGAGACTGAAGCGTTTTCTTTTAATATTGTACTGACATGTGGCTGTGGTGATAAAGACGGTAAAATCGCTGTAATTCATTAACATGCGCTGTTTCAAAAACATTTTAAACTTGTAAAACTCACTCCTGATCACATTTGATGATGACTGATGATCACAGAAAGCTGAACAGATCTTTTAATCCCAGTTGATTTGCGCACACCCTGTCTTGTTGATATGATTACACGCGTTACTACGGATACATATTAATTAGGGGCTGTCAATCAATTCTGTGGGCGGGGAAACCGCTCTCCTATGTCACGTCGTGGTCGGCCTCAAAATGGGAGGGATTTGGATCCTATTTTAACGTCAGGACATTTAAAAAAAAAGAGACTTATTGTGCTTTTATCACTCTAATATGACACACTACACTATACCTACTACACACTTCTGTCCAAACAGCTTACAAATGATGACGTTCATCATAGGTATCCTTTAAACCAGGGGTGTCCAAACCCGGTCCTGGAGGGCCGGTGTCCTTGAGAGTTTAGCTCCAACCCTAATCAAACACACCTGAACCAGCTAATCAAGCTCTTACTAGATATACTAGAAACTTCTTAACAGGTGTGTTGAAGCAAGTTGGAGCTAAACTTTGCAGGACACCGGCCCTCCAGGACCGAGTTTGGACACCTCTGCTTTAAACTGTTGATGCAATGGAGTCAGAAGTCGGGAAACAAACAAATAGGAAAAACATTGACATGTATCAATTTATTTTTCAGACTTTCTGAAAAAATATATTTAAAACATTCATTCATTTTCTTTTTGGCTTAGTGCCTTTATTAATAATTTCAAGAATAAGGTCCAAGATTTATGGAATTAAAGTTACCTGTAAAATGTTTTCTCTTTTTAAAATCAACACATTAGCAAAAGATGACTTCACTTATGTCAGATGTTTTCTTGCGCAGATGGATGTTGGACTCTTAAAAAATAATTGTTAGCATTGGCCAAAACTGATTAGCTGAAGTCACACCAGGATTCTGCTTGGTCTTAAAGCCTTTTCAATAGTATATTGTCACTATTTATGATAACATAGCGGTCAAAATAGGATAAATGAGCTCATGTATAGGACAAATTCTGGACCTTTTTCAGTGAGGGGTGGGTCTTCTGAACCCCTGGCTATGGGCCTGATTCATGTAAACCAGAGTGTCCAAACTCGGTCCTGGAGGGCCGGTGTCCTGCATAGTTTAGCTCCAACTTCCTTCAACACACCTCCCTGGAAGTTTCTAGTATACCTAGAAATAGCTTGATTAGCTGGTTCAGGTGTGTTTAATTGGGGTTGGACCTAAAATATGCAGGACACCGGCCCTCCAGGACCGAGTTTGGACACCCCTGATGTAAACCCATTCTTGCAAACCCACATTTTCTGGTTTATTTTCCTGTTATTGTTATTATTGTTTTGTATTATTGTATGTGACATTTACAATTAAGAGATATAATTGTCATATTTATCATACATAAAAAAAAATGTAATTTATATTTTTAAGTTTTATTCCACAGTTTTAGCACCCAATGCGTGAGTTTGTTTGCTAATTGAAAACCCAGTATATACTGGTAAGCAGGGCTTTACATTAACACCCGCCAACCCGCCAAATGCGGGTAGATTTCAGTGGTGGCGGGTAAGACAGACACTCCCACTAGCCACTTTGGCTGGTTAAAAATAATTTTCCCGGATAATAATTCATTAAAGCAGGGTTCGACAATAAGGATGGTCTAATATGCATGCAAAGGCGATCTTAGAATTGAGAAGCAGCACGACTGAAAAAAATAATTGCGTTCGCGTGAGCAATAAAAAAGCAGATGAATACCGAATGAGAGGATGATCACTCGCGCTAACAGCTGAGGTGATGCGCGCGACTGTTTAAAACGTGCGCACTCCCGTTTACTTGAGTGAAGCAACTGTGTCTAGAAACACAGCTGATGTGATCGGCTCTTTCAAATAGACTAGACAAAAAGTGATGAACATGCACCCACAGTCTTGCTGCTTTCAAGAGCTCCAGATTTGTATTTTTGTAAGCAGCACCGGTTGCTTTCGCTTTCACCATTATAGAACAGATTATTTATGGGTCTAACCATAACCGTGTGCGTTATAATCCTTTCATTATCACACGGTATGTTTTTTACCTGCTTTCTTTTGCGTAATGTGGTTTAATTATCATTTTTTTACAATAACACTGCTTTAATGGGAGATTACTCCCCATTTATGTGTAGTTAACTGCTGATCTGGGACCTTTTGCCAGGACAGATTACTGTGCATATGTTTTGTTAAATATAAAGTATAGTAAACAGCTATATTTTGCTTGTTTTTACACATTTAAAATTTGTGGCTAAGAAATAATGAATTGTTTATGTTTGGTGTGGTCAGAGATAATTTGGTAAATACTTCATTTTGAGCTCTGAAAATTATGTGAAATAAAAACTAATTGTAATACTATGAAACCATGACCCATTTGCTCATGAACATTTAGCAAGCTCATACACGACACACAACAAGTGAAATGAATGAGGCTTGTGGAGAAAACGCAACATCTAAATCAAGTCATTTTAGCATGTCAAAGTCACATTTATGTGTATAAAGTATATTTTCCCAACAATACAATTGTGGCTAGTGAAAATGGCGAGTGGCTAGTAATGTTGAAAAACTACTAGCCACAGGTGCTTGTGATCAAAAAAGTTAATGTCAAGCCCTGCTGGTCAGGTATGTTTTGATGCTGGTATGCTGGTTTTAATGCTGGTTTCAATGCTGGTTTTGCTGGTTTCAATGTTGGTTTTGCTGGTCTCGATGCTGGTCTTGCTGGTTTCCATGCTGGTTTTAGTGCATTGAGACCAGCAGACCAGCATTAAAACCAGCAAGACCAGCCTTAAAACCAGTAAGACAAGGAAAACCAGCAATACCAGCCTTAAAACCAGCAAAACCAGCATTGAAACAGCAAGCCCTGCTGAAAAAAACAGCTTAAACCAGCCTAAGCTGGTTGGCTGGTTTTAGCTGGTCGACCAGCCTGGTTTTAGAGGGATTTTGGCCATTTCCAGGCTGGTTTCCAGCCATTTCCAGCCTAGTCTTAGCTAGTCAGGCTGGGAGTTGACCAGCTAAAACCAGCCAAAACCAGCTATGTCCAGCTTAAACTAGGCTGGTCAAGCTGGTTTTAGCTGGTTTAAGCTGGTCATTTTCCAGCCTGACCAGCTAAGACCAGCCAAAACTAGCTATGTCCAGCTTAAACTAGGCTGGTCAAGCTAGTTTTAGCTGGTCATTTTCCAGCCTGACCAGCTAAGACCAGGCTGGAAATGGCCAAAACCCCTCTAAAACCAGGCTGGTCGACCAGCTAAAACCAGCCAATCAGCTTAGGCTGGTTTAAGCTGGATTTTTCAGCAGGGAGGCCAGCCTTAAAACCAGTAAGACCAGCAAAACCAGCATTAAAACCAGCAAGATCAGCCTTAAAACCAGTAAGACCAGCAAAACCAGCATTAAAACCAGCAAGATCAGCCTTAAAACCAGTAAGACCAGCATTGAAACCAGCATCAAAACATAGGTTACCAGCACACAGTTTTTTTCCAGCAGGGTTTATATTCCCACATCTCTCCTTAATATAATTTCATAACATAATTCTTCGCAAACTCTATATAGAGGAATCATATTATTGACTATCAAAGTTGTTCACATTTATGGTGCTAGCGTTGTTTTGAAGTCAGACTTCAGAAAGTACCATGATAAGCAATGCGGGAGCGTGTCACAAGTTGTCACTGGTCGAATGTGCGGATATAAAACCAACTTTACTTCAATCCTAGTTCACCATACGCGGTGACACCAGTCAATATAGTGCACTAATAACCTAATAAGAGCACTTCAATGTGATTGTTGCATTTGCACCACGCCCTGCAGTGACTCAATGAGATCTCCAAGCGGAAGTTTCTCTTATGTAACATGAACTTATGTAGAAGCGGTGTTGAGTTTGTCAGTCATCCCTCATCCTCGTATCACTGCGATACAAGTACAGATGGACACGATCAAATGAGATGGGTTCAAGTCAGGTTGCATTTGAAGTGTGTATCCTATATGAAATCGCTTTTATATTTTAATTTTTTGCAATGTACTGTTTTGTTCTTGCCTGCACCCCTATCCCTTTGGGATGTGTCTTCAAACCTAGTGCGTTCCCCGTGTGGGATGCTTTTTTGCGCATCTCCGCGGCGGAAGAGCTTGCGCGTGCACTCGGGTGGTGTCTCAAAACCTAGTGCGTTCCCTGTGTAGGATGCATCTTTTTGCGCATCTCCGCGTCCGCGGAGATGCGCAAAAAGATGCATCCTACACAGGGAACGCACTAGGTTTTGAGACACCACCCGGGTGCACGCGAGAACAGCGCGCTCGCACAGCGGTGCAACTGTGATGCGCAAAAAAATCGCGCGATTCAGACACGGCCGTGGAGCAATGCAAACCCAAAACTCGAAACAACCCCCGTGCAAAAGTTGCCAAAGTTGTCCTCTTACCTGACTTCGGCCTCGAGGTGAGCGAGTGGAGTCCCTTTGTGACGTCAGCCTGAGGTCGCGAGTATATCTTAAAAAGCGGGAATCGTTGCATCAGCTCTGATCCCTGATCCCCCCGATCGGGAAAAGCGAGGAATGCGGAAGTCGGACGTCAGCAGGGAGGATGGAGAAATGAAGTGCAAGGGAAAACACACATGGAGAAGTGCAGAAGTGAGGAGCAGAGGCTCGCTCCACCCCTTAGAAACCAGAAAACAAACATTCCGGCTCGCCGTCTGGACACGCGGACGAATGCGAGCTCTTCTGCTGCTGACTGAAGTGTCCAAATGTTATGATGATGGCGGTCACAATCTTCTTTTAAAGGGGTAGTTCACACAAAACCGAACATTCTGTCAGCGTTTTCTCACTTGTTCCGAACATGTTTGACTTTCTTTCTTTAACGTTGTAGTCAAGAAATGTCTAATATTACTGTGTTTACGATTAACTTCCACACCAAGTGTGCCCATGTTATGAGTTTGGTCACACTTCCTTTTAAAGGGATAGTTCACCCAAAACCGAACATTCTGTCAGCATTTTTTTTTCAAACTTCACTTGTTTCAAACCTGTTTGACTTTCTTCTGTTGAGCACAAACTATTAGGTGCGTTCGACTTCATGCAGCGCAGATCGATCGAAATCTGTCTTAAAGCGGTGCATGCTGGTTAGAAATTTTGTCCGGATTGATGCTGCGCCAACGCCATGTGACTGTCACATGTGGCATTAAAAGAGTGGAGGAACTATGACGTCACCTTGTAGGCGAATCGGCTGCTAGCATAAAACTGGTTCCCTCGTTAAAATCTCTATAGGATTTTCCCATTGGCTTTTCGAAGATTGCAAATAATAAGCTCTGTGTTCAAACACTGTTCATTACACTTACACGTTTTGTCCAGCCGGATAATCCTCACATGAAAATACAACTTTTAGCACTTTTGAATCTTAAATGTAAACGCAAGAACTAAAAAGCTAACATTAGGCTATAAACGAACTACAGCCTTCGGGGCGCTCGCCTGTGACGTCAGCACCACCCTGCTACAGACAACTCTTCAAGCTTAGAAATGTGACCCATGACAAATATTTACTCTCGGTTTATTACATTATAATCCACGCTATATATTACTAACAAATAAATACGCAAAACCACTTAGACCTATGTAGCTTTTGGATAGTTTTTGCGGGGGAAATACATTTTGATTTGCTGTACGGTTGTTTTAAAACTGTATGTATAAATGTGCCTACATATTATCATAAGACATGTTTAAATAAGTGTATCGCTCACGTGCATACAGCCCGCTTACCTTAGTAACAGACGACAGAAATGAGAAGATGAGGCGTGAGGGACAAGTTTAATGTTATATGCCTGCAAGTTCCATCATGTACACAGAACAACAATCAATATTCTTTTTTGTCACCGAGTACAGCGAAAAGCAGCCCATACAGTCACATATGCTAAACATTTTAAGGAGGAGTTTAAATATTGCAGTTATGACAGAGTTAAATAGGTTCAGATGAAGAAAAAAAACGATGAAAAATCTATTGATCACGTTAAAATGACAGTTAACGTGTGTGTATTTTTACACATTTATTCACACGTTTGCATTACTGAGAACAGGGAAGAGACAGGCTGCACTGGTAAGCAGTATCTTCATAATATCGTTTAATTAAAATAAAGGAATCTGAATCTGTCTTAGCAGTCTTTACAAGTGAAGGCATTATCTAAACACAATATGAATTCCCAATTAGAAAAATACTACAAACTATAAAATGCTACTCCTGAAAATACTTTAATCACAGTCAAATCCAAATGCCAGCGCATTGAGCGCAAGCGGGCTGCGCTCCAGACCAGTTCAGCTCGATGACGTATAATGTCTCCGACACCCCCTGTAGTCCCGTTTAGCACATTGATAGCAAACGCCTTTTTAAAGAAGCGTAACCGATTTAAAAAATCAAGAGTGTGCTGTAACTGATGTGTTTTATGTCGTAGAATAAAAGGTGAAAGTATCTTGAGTTTGTGTTCGCCACGAACCTTATTTAAGCGATTTAACTGAAATCCCATTCAAAAAACCCATTGACTTTCGGACGAGGGAACCGGAACTGCTAAAATGCTAACTCGCTTCCGGGTTTTTGCATACAAATTGACGTCATAGTTCCTCCACTCTATTAAAGTACCGCGACAGTGCTCCGAGAGATCAGACGACTGACTCAGCCCGCGCAGCGTCTGAAGAGCATCTGCACGAGCTCTGATGACGACACCGATATTACACGATTGGCTAAGTTCACAGCATGACAACAACCACGTGTGTTTCGGGTTTATTATTGGACAAATTCCGTCTCACAAATTTCAAAACAAACAATTAACTTTTCATACCATCTCTGTCTTGTACACATCATGCTTATTAAAAGACTCCAAATATTTTACTGCAGTATCATCTTTAGTTAAACAATCTGGTTATAAAGGCTAGATTGTTTGCACAGTTTTATTTTCGACCTTTTTTTATACAGTACAGACTATTTACTGCATTCAGCTCCATAAACGATTTAAATGATATATTTTAGTGAATAACCTAAATATTAACTCAAAAGAGTCTTACAGACTTGTAATAAAATAATTATCATCATTGATTCTGACGCCCTAAAGGTTTCTTAACAAATAAAGAACTATTTTATTAAATAATTATAAAATAATTTTTAGGATTATAAAATATATATTTTATTTCCTGTCTAGCTGTTTATTCAGTTTTAAAAGTGACACTGATGTACCTGCTCTTTCTTACTTCTACTTAAAGTGTAGCTCACTTATTTTAGGAATGTCCTTTTGTTCAATCTTTTTGGATTAAAATGCTTCTTTGAAAATGCTTTTATTATCCAAAATAATCTTAATCGTTGTATAAATTAATAAAAACACCTTGTTTTGGGTTTTACACTAATATCTATTGGAAAGTTTTATATCTATAAATGTAAATAAATGTAAACCCCTTTTTAGCATATTAAACAAGAACTATTAGCCTAGAGTGATGTTTAAACTCCTAGAGTTTGTGTTTATTGCTTTGTATTTAATAGGCCTGTTGGTTTTTGTGTTTATATTACCCTCTCGTTTCCCCTTATTTCTCTCATGCGTTTGTAATATATTTAATTCATAAATCACTTATTGTTTAAAAATTAACTATAGTTTGTAGAGACTGTATTGTGTTTTATTTGTAAATATTTTGTTGGTTTAAATAAAAAATGATGATGACGCCATGTGATCGGTCATCATGACTGCCGCAGCTTTGAACCCCGAAGTGTCCGGCTTGACAGCTCCGTTTTCAACTCCGCCCCCGCCTGCGCTCGGCTAATCTCGTTGATCACCGGCTGCAGCTGTGCTTCATGTCGAACGCACCTATTGACTACTTCCATAGTAGAAAAAACAAATGAAGAGTTTGGTTGCAAAACGCGATAAACGACATTTTTTGACATTTGGATTTTATTATTGGAAATCACTGTTCAGATGTACCTTAATCTATGTGAATTTCTGCCATTAATAACATTGAAGAATGCACATTTAGGCCTACTTTAAAATTTATTTTTTCACAAAACGCGATATCCGCCAGACCGGTTTCTTTACAAAGTACGATATAACGGTTATAGACAGGGCCGGAGCTAACAGAACTGGAGCTCTAGGTAAAAGATGATCATGCCACCCTCAAACTGAAACTGGGGCGGTGGGGAGATTGTCGTAGACGCCACCTATTCTGCCGCCTGGGTCGCCTCTATGGACGCGCCGGCCCTGGTTATAGAACGTTCAGGATGCTGCGGGAGCTCAGCATCCCCTGGGAGGAGAGTCACCGCAGGTGAAGTGCTCCGAGTTTGCTCATTGATTTAACGATAATATTAAAACAAAAAACATATTTTTAAAAAGAGGATTCAATAGGCTAACTAAAAAAACGTTTACTATTTAATTGTTTATACTGTAGGCGAGCTGTCAGTCACGTAGGCTACATCACTGATCAGCTGCTGTCTGTCAGTCAGGGAATCAAAGCTTCAGAGTCAAGCTAAAGTCATGGGCTGCGTCCGAAACCGCCTACTACTCAGTAGGTACTGCGTTTGAATTTAAACGTACTACTCGGCCTTTAGAAAAGTACGTTCTATACAGTATGAATGGAAGAAGTATGAATGGAATTCGGAGGTACTACATCCGCCATTTTGTCATGGTCACGTGACCTACCTGCGTCAGTTGCGTCGCTTCACTTGCATTCATGAATTCTCTCGCGGGGCATCATGGGATAGCGCAGCGTGCATGGGATGCGCACTTCAGAATCTCGCCGGAAGTAGTAAGTCATCCGGGTACTTCTCGCATACTGATTTTCGAATTCTATGAATTCGGACATACTACTCGGCTCGCATACTGATTTTAGCGTACTGTATAGTATGGAAGTATGCGGTTTCGGACGCAGCCATGGATTTCGATGTAGTTTTCTTAAAAGCAGGGTTCGACAATAAGGATGGCAAATGCGATCTTAGAATCGAGAAGCAGCACGACTGACAAAGATAACTGTGTTCGCGCGAGCAGGTGAATACCGAATGAGAGGATGATCGCTCGCGCCAAAAGCTGATGTGATGCGCGCTACTGTTTAAAACACGTGCGCGCTCTCGTTTCCTTGCATGAAGCTGTGCCTGGAAATGCAACTGGTGTGATCTGTTAATCTTACTTATCAAACAAAAGATTGATTCACTAGCTTTTCTTAACGGTATTACAGTAGAATATAGCCTAAGGTGGATATATAGCGTGTTGCAAAAAACAAAAAGTTATGTTATGTTGTGTTGTGTATGTTCTGGCCAAAACTCAGAATCTTATTATTATTAATCTTTGTATATATTATTCCATATATTTATGATGTATTGTTTTTTTTTTAACCAATTTAAGATGTTTGACAATGTTAAGATAAATATGTTGCATTTCAGCATGGATTTGACTTATTTATGGACATAAAATTGAATAAAAATATCCTGTATTTGAAGAATATTGTGTTCCTGAGCTCAAGTAATAGTTTAATGAACAAAAATTGTGAATGAAATTGACTGTTGATGTCTTACATAATCATGTCAAATAACCAACATTTCTCAAAATGGATATATCTCGTTTTGCAACAAAACTCCTCAAATATACTACATACCTGTCAACCCTCTCATTTTTCCCGGGATTCTCCTGTATTTTACAGTTCTATTCTGCTATCATCCCGTAAAGGTATTTTCCCGTATTTCTCCCGTATTTTCAGTCTTTCTATGGTGGCACTAAACATTAAAGAGCCGATCCTCTCTATACGCAACCCATACCGCCAAACCACCAGGGGCCGCCCTTTGCTCTTAAATGTGAGTCTGTTCTGTGCTTTCGCTTTGTTTAGGCATGAAAACGCTTTGAAATAAATATAAAAACGGCGGGATTCCCTTTCCTTTTAATACAGGTGTCGTCTCTCTTCATATGCAATCCTCAAAACAGTCATATAGCGGTGCGTGACTGTCAGCTGACGCGCTCCATAGTGATAAATAGACTCTGTTTCCCAAACAGATTCTGTACACGCGATTTGAAACAGAGCGAAAGTCTGGGTTTTGGGTGCGTGTTTAGACAGACATATACACATAATTAATAATAATAATATCTAAAGATGTCAATCTTGGTGGGTTTTTTTTTTCAAACACAACTAATTTCATCCTAAATGAGCATAAAAAGTTAGGAAAACAATCGAATGCTTTCATTATGACGTTAGATGGTTGCATTTTTAAAGTGACACCTGTTATTTAATGTAATCAAGCAAAAAAAAAATCTAAATAAATAAGAGATCCATTCGTTGCTCGTTAATCAGAATGTGTAAGTTATACGGTGAAGAAACGGCTAATGAGATTTGATAGCTTGATTTTATTTCATTATAATAGCTATTAATTGTAATAAGCTAATAAACTGTTTGCTAATGTATACTATTTATTTATTCTGTTGTAAATAATAATAATAAAACATATTACTGACTGTTTAACTGTTTATTTACAATGAAACAGCTCCACCTTTGGGATAAGATTCGCATCATGGATGTGCAGCCAACAAATCTGCAGCAACTGTGTGATGCAACATGGAGCAAAATCTCTGAGGAACATTTCCAGTACCTTGTTGAATCTATGACACAAAGGATTAAGGCAGTTCTGAAGGCAAAATGGGGTCCAACCCGGTACTAGTAAGGTGTACCTAATAAAGCAGCCGGTGAGTGTATCTATTAAAATGTTTAAATGTTGGCAGGTTTATATGATAATCTAAATAAAATCCTGAATTTACTGGTGTAAGAATAACTAATTAAGTACAACCTTTTCTCCATTTATTTCCAAACAAAGGGCACAAAACACCAAGTGCATGGTTGTATATCGTCGAATATTTATTCAGCAATCAATGCTCATTTTGCTCTTTTCATTTGACGAAGAAGTCAAATTTAAAATGTAGAAAAATAAATTATCATAAAATACATCTCCATCGATATAGCACTGGATGTTTTCATGGAAAACTCTAAACATGTAAAAACAACGTGAAAGCACGGCTGAATGATGACACTGAGGTATGCGAGAAGTCGGATGGCTGTTATATTCAAGCACAACACGAGTTGATAACCTATTGCCATAGAAAACAAACACAAAACTGCAGTCAATTCCACTGAACTTAGCACCAGATCAAACAAATATGGAACTGATACATATATACTATATATGGTATATATATTTATATATATCTATATATATATATAAACTCATGATATCTCGTGCATGCGTTTCAAACCGGAGCATAGTTCATATCTGCTCGTAAAGATAATTATCCATGCTCTTGTATTTGGGCTACATCGAATGTATCTGGAAGAAAGTAAACCCCCGTCCCGCACACGTTACATGGACGCAGCAGCAGCCATAGAACAGCTGGCTTCACACCAACATCACACATCTGGACATCATAACACCGTGATATCCCATAGATATTAAGAACAATATCGTGACGTTACATCAGTTAGTCAATGCACACTGAATCTGAAAATTTCACACGTTAAAAAATAAATTCAACCTCACGTTGGGTCAAATGTACTTACACACTGGCTCAGAAACTTTCGTTCGTGGTTAAAAAAGAAATCGGGTTTGAACTTAGTTTGAAGCGTTTTGAGAGGTGTTTTGACAGTTCAGAGCCACCGTACGAGCAAAATGCAGAATGCACGTTATAATAATGCGTGATATGAAGACAGAATGGGGAGGATGGTTGAGAAACACTGCTGTAGACCACAGGTGTCAAATTCAGTTCCTGGAGGGCCGCAACACTGCACAGTTTAGTTCCAACCCTGCTTTAACTAACTTATGCCGCAGTCACACTAGAGTTTGAGCATGCGAAAAACTGCCGTACGGCGCTGCGAAAAGGGGCGGGATTAAACAAGATGACTAGTGAGTGAGCGATTGGCTCATATTTTTGATTTCTGTAAAGAGAGGTCATGTTTTGATCCTCAATTGGTCTCATGCAGTCACATGATGCGATTTCACAGGTCAGAGTTCACCAAGCTTGATCTTTCCAAAGCAGCGAACTGCGAAATTTGTCGCACGAGCTTGCGTTTCTGGTCTGCTGCGTTCGCTTGCGTATGAATGGTAGTCTATGGGGCAAAAAGTGCAGTGTGACCGCGGCTTTACCTGGAGGTTTCAAAAAAGCCTGAAGGGCTCAAGTTAGTTTGATCAAGTGTGTTTAATCAGGGTTGGAACTAAACTCTACAGACCTGCGACCCTACAGGAACTCAGTTTGACACCTGTGCTGTAGACTCCTGTAGACTAGGGATAGGCAAACTCGGTCCTGGAGGGCCGGTGCCCTGCTCCCACCCTAAACAAACACACCTGGCTATAGCTTTCTAGTGATCTTGAATACACTGATTAGCATGTTCAGGTGTGGTTGATTAGCGTAGAAGCACTGGCCCTCCAGGACAGAGTTTGCCCATCTCTGGTATAGACTGAACAGACTGAAGTGTATGTTCAAGATTCATTTATGAACGCAAATGTGTGTTATGTGACTGAAGTATCACAAGCAAAGTATCAAATCCCACTGATTTCCTGAAACGAACTTTGCATTTCAGTATGATCCCACACAGGTTGTTTGAAAAGGAGGTGAACTGTCCTTCCTCCTTTGAGGAGAACAAAGAAATTTTCGCATGTTAAAAAATAAGTTCGACCTCACATTGGGCCAAATGTATTTACACACTGGCTCAGAAACTTTCGTAAGTTGTTTAAAAATTCAGGTCAGGTTTGAACTCTTTTAGTTTTCGTATCCGAAAAAGCATTTTGAGAGGTGTTTTGACAGTTCAGAGCCACCGTACAAGCAAAAGTCAAAATGCAGAATGCTGTCGCACAGCACTTTATAATAATAAAGTGCCTTCGCCATGGCTGACGCGCACCTCTCAAAAAATGTCACAACGACACGTAGCGCAAGCTCTGTGATTGGTCGGCTTGGTACCTGTGACAAGTGTGAGCGATGCTAAGAGCCGCGAGTGTTTACAAGTGTCGAGTCCTGTGAAGGAGCTCCAGATGGAGACTTTTGTGTTGTGTTTACCTTATAATTAAAGTTGTTGCACGTCCGCTGGTTCCCACCTCTGAATGAGCGAGTTTGAGCTACTTGTACATTAAGGTAGCGAAAAAACAAAACGTGAAGAAACTCGACACAGAGGAACATAAAAACCTACTGCCAGCAAGCGTTTCGGAAGTGCTATTGCAGAGCAACACAAACAGCACACAGAAGTATAAATGCACAACTACGAGCAAGACAGGTGGATCCCACCTTGGGTCACGGTGATCGCTCGACGCAGAAGTATAAACCAGCCTTTATCTGTAGGCTTCAAACAAGCCTGAAGGACTCAGTTAGGTTGATCAGGTGTGTTTAATTAGGGTTGGAACTAAACTGTGCAGAGTTGCGGCTCTCCAGGAACACCTGTGCTATAGACTACTGGATAGACTAGGGATTGGCAAACTTCGTCCTGGAGGGCCGGTGCCCTGCTCCCACCCTAAACAAACACTCCTGCCTATAGCTTTCTAGTGATCTTGAATACACTGATTAGCATGTTCAGGTGTGGTTGAAACTCTGAAGAAGCAAAACTCCGCAAGACACCGGCCCTCCAGGACAGAGTTTGCCCATCCCTGGTATAGACTCAAGTCTCTGTTCAAGATTTGTTTATGAACGGAAATGTGTGTTATGTTACTGAAGTATCACAAGCAAAGTATCCAACTTCCACTGATTTCCTAAAACATACTTTGCATTTCGGGATAATCCCACACAGGTGTTTGATAAAAAGGTGAACTCTCCTTCCTTCTTTGAGGAGAACAAAGCATCACTGCTTGAATCGACTCCTAAATGTTTCGTGGTTTTTTCTTCTTCAAAACAGATTAATCAATACGCATCGGACTCTGCAAGTTTGTGTGTGTGACGAATTTTTTAGATAGGAAAAAATGCATATGAAAATTTCGAACTTCAGTGTGCAAAGACCTTTTACATGTACATTTATAAGGCAAGAAGGGTTGGAGAGTTGAGGATATCGACGCTAGACTCTGCTTTGGTCACGCCACCTTTGCAAACGTCCAGTCCCTCAGCCAGGGAGTCCAGCTCAGGGCAGGCGAAGGTAAACACGGACAGGTAGTTGCTGCAGGTGGGGGTGGAAGTGCTCACCACTGGGGTGCTCAAAGGCTCCAGATCATTGGCCACCGACTTGTAGAGCGTCTCCCAGTCTGTAATGCCCAGCGAGCCGCTCAGGTCGATGTCCGGGACAGAGCGAGCCGAAACACGGTCCTCATCCCCACCACCGGCCAGAAGCTCGTCCCTGACATCCAGAGACGGCTCCAGGTCGCACAAGCTGACCTCCGCGCTGGAGCACAGCAGGATGTTGGAGTTCCCAGAAATGGCGCTGGACGGTACTGTAGGGATCTCCAGGTCCTGCAGGGAGGCAGCATCTTGCGGACTGTCCTCTGGGAGTTTGCTGGATGTTTCTGGAGCGGGAAGAGGCTGAGGAGACTCGGGAAACAAGCAGTCCAGTTCTTCGGGCATTTGGCAAAGAGGTTTATGAGTGGCCAGAACGTACTCCAGCCGCTCCTTCTCCTTCAGGAGGCTCTCGATTTCAGCCTGGAGGGCAGCTTTGTCTTCTTCCAGCTTGTCTGTTTCCTGGAGAAAATGAAAAAGGGTTTATTATCCACTGACAGATATAAACCAACTTGATATTTTTCTAAACTATGTGGCTTACATTGAAAATTTACCAAAATAAATAAAATTTACTTTTGATTCACTCTCAAGTGGTTCCAAAACTGAGTTTCTTTCTACTGATGAACACAAAAGAAGATATTTTGGAGAAAAAAAAGCTAAAAAAATAAAATAAAATAAACTGTATCCACTGAATCCCACAGTAAGAAAAACAAATCATATGGGAGTCAAGGCTTCCAGCCTTCTTCAAAATATATTTTCTGTTCAATAGAAGAAAGAAAGTCAAACAGGTTTTGAGAAAGTGACGGGAGACTAAGGGTGCTTTCACATATGTGGTTCGGTTCATTTGGACCAAAGGCAACAAATGATACATTGTAGCATTTTTCTGCCGTCTTTGGGCCGCTTTCACACCACACTGATTGCTTTGGTCCGAACCAGTTGAAACGAACCAAAATGCAGTCATGTGACAAAATCTACATCACTCACTGGCCAGATGTTATTGAACGCATTTCCTAAACTGCTTTTCAATTGGTCAGAATTCACGTGGAACTACCGCAAATAAACAAACCGGCAGACACACAATGTCGCTGCGCTGGCTGCACAGTATCCCTGCTCATAGTATACTATGTAGTTTGTATGCATCACTTTAGACAAACTATACATTTCGAGAATGAATGGCGGCTGGGGCTGGAAAACAATGTTTTAATGCATTGCAATCGGCGAAAGCATTAGGAGAAGGCGTGAAATAATTTAGCTAAACTGCGACATGGTCATCTTTCGGAAATATCACCAATGATCCATCAGGTAATGTTTCTCCCTCCCTCTCTCTCTCTCTCTCTCTCTCTCTCTCCCTCTGTTTAAAACTGTTGGTAAAGCGCTGTCAACAAATATTTTTCCTCCAAACCCCATAAGATAGACAGCGCATCGCACTACGGCAGCTGGATTAGTCCAAAAAGGCGCAGTACTTTTTGCGGTTGGGTCTGTTTTAGTTTGGATCACGTTCTCACCACAAACGAACCGCTCCAGGGTTCGTTTGAAAGCGTACCGAGACCACCTCTTCAAGCAGCTCTCGGTACGCTTTTTTGGTGCGCACCCGAGTGCGATTGCTACATTCTCACCTGCCCAAACGAACCGCACCAAGAAGGAAAACGAACTCTAGTGCGATTCAACCGAACTAAATAAGGCAGGTGTGAAAGCACCCTAAGGCCCAGTCTCAATTCTACCCCATAGCTCTTCCCCTTACCCCATACCCCTCGTTTTGCGCGTTCACATAAAGGGGTAGGGGTGTCCCAATTCTCTTTATCTTGAAAGCGTAGGGCTTAGGAGAAGGGCTAGATAGCCCTCGAAAGAGAGATTTTTCAGGACCACACTCGAAACCAAGGGGTAAGAACATTTCCCAGAATACACCAGCCACAACAGCAGGATACCTGCACCCGGAAGTCAGGAGATGCAGGAGTTTTTTGTCATTATTACGAATTTTTTACGACAAACAAACACGTTTTAATATATTCATAACCGCGTTTGTGTTTTACTGTCATACTTTAAAAAAAAATGCAAAATTTCACAATGTATAATCCCTAATAATAACTCCTTTATAGTAGTCCTACAACATTCTGACACTCGATGACACTGCTCAGTTTTGTTAGGGCAAATGTTTGAAAACAACAATTAGGCCTATATTTAACATTTTAAGGAAGAAATTAAAAATGTTACCTCATAAGACTTCGTAACATGGACACCATTGCAAAACAGTATGATATGTATGTATTACTATTATAATAGCGTTGAGTGATTCAAATATTTATTCATTTGTGACCAACCACAGGCGTAACTTGTTGGAAATTGAGACATGGTGTCTGAGAGTTGAATAAGCTTTCCATTGATGTAAGCAATTTGGCTAATAAACGACTATTTGAAAAATCTATGGATTCAAAAACATCAAAATGCCAGGAAAATAGTTGTTAAATTAAGCTTTTAGCAAGACTTGACATGTTTATAGTAAGAAATGTACAACATATCTTAATGGAAGATGATCTTTACTTAAATTTCCAATGTTTTTAGCGTAATAGCTCGATCCTTTTAACCCATACTTCATATTGTTTCCCACAGATATACCCTATACACTATTTTGTTCTCCAGGGTGTTGAAGTGCAGCTTTCAGGAGTGCATGTTTGTGTGGTGTTGTCTGCACTCACGGTCTGGAGGGTGTCGGTGAGCTCTCTCCGTCTGTTGCGGCACTTGGCTGCAGCCATTTTATTCCTCTCTCTCCTGATCCTCTTCTTCTCCTCTTCCTCAGGAGAGAGCTGCTCAGAGCGAGACCAAATGCACTTGTCATCTCGAGGAATCAATGCGTGCAACAACAACAACAACAACAAACCAAAAAAAAAAATGCAAGACTTCTATCCCCCCCAACTAAACACCAATGGCAAACGCGCACTGCAATGCGTCTAAAAATAGTCTATTGTTGCAGACTCGCTGTGACCTGAATATAAAGTGGATGCTGGCGGTCTAGGCAACATGCCAGAGCAAGAGCTGCATCCCCATCAATCCCAGGCAGCAGGCACACACAGAGCATGCAGTGAATGCAGAAATCTACCTGCTCGCTCTTGCTCTTCCGTGTAGCGCATTTCCCTTTGTTTCCCGCCGGTTTGCTCTTTGCCGGTTCATTGCTGTCGGTTCTGCCCTGGGACGGAGACACGGAGGTGATGATGGTCGGCTGGACCATCCACTGCAGGTCTGGGGTGCTGGAGATCGCCGTGACCGTAGGGACGAACGCGCCCGGAGACTCGCCCTGCGACCGCGATGGACATAATAAATTTCGCTGTTATTATAGGATAGATGCATTTGTAAAACATGCTCAATAATTGACAATGGTGATCTTTTTGTGTACGTTTTCACGTAAGAGTCGTTCTTTAAATACACTCGAGGGTCTAAAAATAGTCTCCTGATCAATATTTAACTTTTGCATTGTCTCTGACGTCAATGCTTACGCAGAGCCGCTGTGGGCTCTCCTCAATGGATTTATTTTCTCAATGAACAGCTGCATTTCTTTTACAGTGCTACACCTTGTTGATGCAAAACATCACATTCAACGTGAGATAAACAGAGGAAGCATTAAAATGCGTGCTATTCAATAGCTGTTGCAGATGTGAATGTTTAATAATAGGATAGAATTTTAATTTTTAGTGGCTTATATTAAATATTAGAAACTGCATATGTATTATATACACATATGCACCAAATGAGTCGGGTTTCTGCTGATGCATGAAAGTGAAAGCATCTGACAGACTAGTCATACCTGTGCGCTGCTGCTGCTGCTGCTGCTGCTGCTGCTGTCCATCGGTTTGTGCGGGCGGGTTTCCCCGGCCAAAGAGGATGGGGAGTCCGGCTCAGTCTTCTCTTTGCTCAGGAACATTTCCAATACCGACTAGATTCCAGCTTTGATGATCCAGACGCCTCGCTTCTTGATGTTGGAGTCGCTCTCTCCAGGTTTATAAACCTGGCAAGTGACACTCAGCTCCGCGAGCTCCTATTTATAGTCGTCAGAATTTTATGAATGAAACGGACCGAACCATTTCCTCGCGCAGGGAGCGCCTCTACAGAGCACACCAGGGAGGAAATGAGCTTCCAGATCATGCTCGTGCACATGATGGTTACATTTTAATTCATGATTCAAAATGTGTTTGATTAAATTGGCGTTGCTGTATTAAAGCTGCGCGCGGTGATTCAGTAAGCCCTATGAGAAGGATAAAAGTGGTCTCTCCGACATGTTCATTCATAAAATTCTGATAGACCCTGAAATGCATTATGTATGACTTTTATGTATATGACGTGTTTTAAAATGCGATCATTTCATTCAAACCGAGGCTCATATTTAACATATAGGTAACCTATTTAATCTGACAACTTACTGACGTCTTGTTGTACATAAATGAGCTTTTATCTATGAAAATATGATATATGTGGAAAATATTACCTAATTATTTTATTGATCAAGATGTATTAATTTAGTCCGTTCTGCAGTGGGATGTATTTAAATGCATATGTAATGCACCGTGTCTTATTTCATGACCCCTTCAGTTTCAGCGTCTGCACCTGCTCCCGCGTCATGCAGTGACGTAACACTGTCAAACAGGAAAATGTCCATATAAGGATAACTACGTGTTGGGATTCCAGTGTTGAACATGTGTCTGTGCTGCGCCGTTTGGGTTTTTCTCTCATTCAGTCGCCTCACAGACATGCAAATGCGCAGAAACTCAATAGGAAAGCGTATGTTATGATGCCATTATGTCAGGGACACATTTTCTACAAGAAACCTGCAAATTGTGAAGAGCGTGATGTTTAGTGACGCAATGCACTTATGTATTCAGCACGTTTTCCACGAAGCCCATGTGGATGTGTTAAAGAGATATGCTCGCTTTATTAAATACGCCTATCGATAACACTGAATATCCCACAAGAGAGAAATCATTGAGGCTCCAAAGAAATAATATGGTTTATTTACTTAGTGTAGCAGCCTGTGTATTAAAATCTGCAGATAATCTGAAACACCAAAGCATAAGTTTCGATAATAGTGTCGATAATATAATTTACAATAACAAATAATGTCAATTTTTACTGGTATTCTCCTAAAAATATCTAAATTCTTTGCTATTGTGGATAATAGTATCGATTAAGCAATAGGGCTTCTTCATCCAACGTCATATTCATTCATTCATTTCGGCTTAGTCCCTTTGTTACTCAGTGGTCGCCACAGCAGAATGAACCGCTAACTTATCCAGCATATGTTTTACACAGCGAAGACCCTTCCAGCTGCAACCCAGTGCTGGGAAACAGCGCATGTGTTTGGACCAACGCAATCTCACGCCAATTCGTAACTTTTTGATTTAGTGGCTAATTAGTATGAATTTGTACGATCTAATTCGTACAATTTAGTACGATTTGCTCATAACCCAATGACGATTTGGGTTTGGGGTGGGGTTAGGTGCCACGCCTCCATTTTTAAAATCGTATATTTTCATACGACTGAACTCATACAAATTTGTACGAATTAGTCACTAAACTGACAAAACGTAAAATACTTATGTTTCCTCGTGAGATCAGGCTGATTTGGACTGTGAAGGAAACCGTAGCACCCAGAGGAAACCCACGCCAACACAGGGAGAACATGCAAACTCCACACAGAAATGCCAACTGACCCTGGATTCGAACCAGCGAACTTCTTGCTGTGAGGTGACAGCGCTAACCACGTAAACAAAAAAAAAATTCTACTTGTTTAAACTACTTATTTAAAATGAGCTGAAACAAAACAATTCTTGGGATTATTTTGGGACGTTATTGTTTTAAGTTCAATCCACTTCATTGTTTTTATAAATTTAGCGATTTAAGTTGAGACTACATGATTGAGTTGTTGGTATAGGTATGCATATTTTTGACATTTAAATTTTTTTATCTTTAATTTCATAATAAAATAATTTATATTTAACGAAAATAACTATGCAACAGCAAGTGCACATGTATCGTCATGCTTGCAGATTTAGTTCTTAAAAATGGCGTCTGTCGCCACTGTGAGACGGTTGCTCAATAGAATAGAGGCGTCACTCAATAGAATGTTCCACTGCAACAGCAGCGCCCAGCAACAGCCACGCGATTCCGCCATTTTGGAGTGAAAGCGATCGGCTGTCCATTGGATCTTTTTGCTGTCGCGATGGCAAGCAGCTGCTTTGTTTTTTATTCATTTATTTTAAAAGCGCAATAAAGCTGAGATACAACCTGAAAGACGACAATACAACATTTACTATCGTTTATTTTATAGATCTATAATATGCTGTTGTTCTATTGGAGTTTTCATTCTAAAATGGCGGCCGCGTGACACTAGCGGCATCTAGTGGCTGTTTCCCAAATCGCACTAGAGTGTCGCCTCTTGGTGATTCTATGCTCTTTGCCGGAAGTTAACAAGAATTATTTATATTATTTATTAAATTTCTTATTTATTGTATTTTATTAATCCCAACCCTAAACCCAACCGTCACAGTACTGTAAAAACAGTAGTTGTACCAAGATTTATTTATGTTATCTATTAAATTATTCAATAAATAGTATTTTTTAAAGCCTACCCCCATCCCAACCCTAAACCCAACAGTTACAGTACTGTAAAAATATTAATTATTGTTATACAGTGTCATAAAAAATGCTGCTATATTAATGTGCATATCGCACTTCCGGCTGGCCGCGTATCCAATCTAGACTTTACCCTGTGAGACCGTTGGGTCGCACATGCAGAGAAGCCTCCCCCTTTCCTGAATATAATTACATTTTGTTCATTCATTTTCCTTTGGCTGACTCTCTATTTCAGAGGTTGCCACAGCCGAATGAACCACCAACTATTCCAGCATGTTTTAAAGGTGCTGTATGTAAGTTTTTGACTCTTCTAAAGCATAAAAATACCATAATATGTGTGCAGATATTTAAGAAACATCCTAAGTGAACATATTTGTTTAACTGAAAAACAATGCTGAAGTCAGATATTCTGCTTTGAAAATGTTTTTTCCGTGCCAGAACGCTGTCTTTGTTTAGGTAATTTTCACATGCACAATGCCAGTTTAGCCAATTATATTTCAGCACCCCGCGTTGCCTTGTTGGAAATCAGCGTATTTCATTCATTCATTCAGAAAGGCTCTGAAAGCATGCGTTCGTGACCGAAAATGCGTACTTTGGTGGACCGTATCAGACGTCGAAATGAGACAGATTCAGTTCCACATGAGGTTATTAATTAGCAAATGATATAAATTACGAACGTAAACATTAGGTGAGCAGGTTACATTGTAACCGTGTGTCCTAACAACACGCTTCATGACAATACGCAGTGATGAGCAGTTTGGCTGTTTGCACCAGACGAAACATGACATAAATTTAAATACAGCCTTTCAGAAGCAGAGAATAAGCACTCACTCATCAAAAGGTAAGGTTTAGAATTTGTTTAATCCATGTTAACCCTCTTTAACATCATTAAATGTAGATGCTGAATCACTCATGTGTGTTTAGTTCTGAAGTTCAGACGGTTTATTGTATTCTCCAGATCTGAGCTGAACTATCTGCTGCTGCTTTCAGTATATGGGAATAAATGTCATGTAAAATGGCATTCAAACTCACATTGTTAGCATTTAGCACTGAATAAACCACACAAGGTTTACCTGAGGTGATCACTGGTTCCTGTTGTTCAGCTGTGAGAAATAGAAGCCGTTTCTGATATATCAATTCGAGGTGTTGGTTAGAACCAAAACTCCTTTAATATGGAGAATATTCCCTCTATCGCGTGTCGTTGCTTTAATTTAGAACACAGATTAAATTACTCGCTCCTGTACTCAATCTGGCAACCCGCGCTTGCATTTATTTTGATCCAGGAGTGCAATACCTAGTTCAACCACTGGGTGTCAAACTTACATACTGCACCTTTAAGCAGTAAGGACAATTTAGTAGATCCAATTCACCTATAGCACATGTGTTTGGACTGTGGGGGAAACCGGAGCACCCGGATGAAACCCACGTGAACACGGGGAAAACATGCAAACTCCACACAAAGGAAAAAAAATCGCATAATCTGACATTGTGACTGGGGCTTTACCTGCTTTACCATTCCTCACCAGACTCGAACGCCGTTGTCATGGTCAACTCCTCTCTGCATCTCAAGTCTGCCAACATATATGGCAAGCTACTGGGCAAACTGGTAACAGCGGGAAAGCCGTCTATACGGCAGTAAGCCATCAGCTGGTAAGTGTGAAAAAGGAAACGGCGTCATACCGCCCCGTATCATTCGTTTTAACAATGAAATGCAGCCATACGTAGCTCTGGCTACATAATTATCGGTCTCCGGAAATGTTTATAGGGCTACGTTTTCAAAATGAGCCTGTGTTGCAACAAGAATGTTGAAACCTGATTAACTTACAGTAACATAAAAACATTTGTTGTCGTGACTTTTTGTCATGTATACAGTGTAGCAGCACTAAAAAACAGAGAGGTGCCCCAGGGCTCTGCATTGGGGTTTGCTATGTTTTAAAACAGCTCCTGCAGAAACAAGCAGCCGGTCTGGGCCTTGGAAGGAGACTCGGGTGGGGAGGGAACACTTATTTCCTGGAATGTTTGGCTCTTTCACAATACATCCATTCATCCTCTGTTCTGGAGGAATACTAGACATGCTGCTCAATGTACACATGAAACATGGCATAAGAGCAATGAATTATTATTTATTATTATGGAAAGGGATGGTTTATGTGTACCGCATCATGATGTACCTTCAAACTACATCTAAATGTCATTTTCTTATTTTTTTGTTCTTTTCTTATAATTGTTTTTCATTTTAGCAATCATATGCTGCTGAAATATACACAACTTTACATAAACTCATGGAAGCACTAAAGAACCACAGTCTTATTAAGCTTTGTGATTAAATACAAGGAAGAATTTTACACAATGATTAATACAAGTTCAGTCATAGCCCGTGTATCTTTTGGTCATTGGATTTTCATTTTAGAAACAGATATTGAAAAACGAAAAACAAACCGTTTTTTGATTTTCGTTTTCAAATTCAAAAATGAAAATTGAAATACGAGGCAATTTTTGATTTTCGTTTTTTAATTTTAAAACGAAAATCAAAAAACGGTTAGTTTTTCTTTTTCATGGTGAAAAACGGAAAAGCAAAATTTAAAAAATAATTTGATTTTCATTTTTCATTTTGAATAACAAAATCACCAGAAAACAAAAACGAAAAAAGGCTTGTTTTTATATTCCGAAACCAAATAGGCAGACTCATTCATGGTGATGCAATGCTGCCACACACAGGCTAGCCTGACTATTATTATTTCCTCATTAAAGCCAGTTATGTATATAATATTTTTTATATTATAATAATATATACATATTTATTTATACAGTATATAATGTATAAATATATATATATACAGGGAGTGCAGAATTATTAGGCAAGTTGTATTTTTGAGGATTAATTTTATTATTGAACAACAACCATGTTCTCAATGAACCCAAAAAACTCATTAATATCAAAGCTGGATATTTCTGAAAGTAGTTTTTAGTTTGTTTTTAGTTTGAGCTATTTTAGGAGGATATCTGTGTGTGCAGGTGACTATTACTGTGCAGAATTATTAGGTAACTTAACAAAAAACAAATATATCCCCATTTCAATGATTTATTTTCACCAGTGAAACCAATATAACATCTCAACATTCACAAATATACATTTCTGACATTCAAAAACAAATCAGTGACCAATATAGCCACCTTTCTTTGCAAGGACACTCAAAAGTCTGCCATCCATGGATTCTGTCAGTGTTTTGATCTGTTTACCATCAACATTGCGTGCAGCAGCAACCACAGCCTCCCAGACACTGTTCAGAGAGGTGTACTGTTTTCCCTCCTTGTAAATCTCACATTTGATGATGGACCACAGGTTCTCTATGGGGTTCAGGTCAGGTGAACAAGGAGGCCATGTCATTAGTTTTTCTTCTTTTAGACCCTTTCTTGCCAGCCACGCTGTGAAGTACTTGGACACATGTGATGGAGCATTGTCCTGCATGAAAATCATGTTTTTCTTGAAGGATGCAGACTTCTTCCTGTACCACTGCTTGAAGGTGTCTTCCAGAAACTGGCAGTAGGACTGGGAGTTGAGCTTGATTCCATCCTCAACCCAAAAAGGCCCCACAAGCTCATATTTGATGATATCAGCCCAAACCAGTACTCCACCTCCACCTTGCTGGCGTCTGAGTCGGACTGGAGCTCTCTGCCCTTTACCGATCCAGCCACGGGCCCATCAAGACTCACTCTCATTTCATCAGTCCATAAAACCTTAGAGAAATCAGTCTTGAGATATTTCTTGGCCCAGTCTTGACGTTTCAGCTTGTGTGTCTTGTTCAGTGGTGGTGGTTTTTCAGCCTTTCTTACCTTGGCCATGTCTCTGAGTATTGCACACCTTGTGCTTTTGGGCACTCCAGTGATGTTGCAGCTCTGAAATATGGCAAAGCTGGTGGCAAGTGGCATCTTGGCAGCTGCACGCTTGACTTTTCTCAGTTCATGGGCAGTTTATTTTGCGCCTTGGTTTTTCCACACATTTCTTGCGACCCTGTTGACTATTTTGAATGAAACGCTTGATTGTTCGATGATCACGCTTCAGAAGCTTGGCAATTTTAAGAGTGCTGCATCCCTCTGCAAGATATCTCACTATTTTTGACTTTTCAGAGCCTGTCAAGTCCTTCTTTTGACCCATTTTGCCAAAGGAAAGGAAGTTGCCTAATAATTATGCACACCTGATATAGGGTGTTGATGTCATTAGACCACACCCCTTCTCATTACAGAGATGCACATCACCTAATATGCTTAATTGGTAGTAGGCTTTCGAGCCTATACAGCCTGGAGTAAGACAACATGCATAAAGAGGATGATGTGCTCAAAATACTCATTTGCCTAATAATTCTGCACTGCCTGTATTATTTTATTGAAATTTGTTTTTACATATTGTAGCAGCATTTTAAATAGAACAACATATTTGACGATATATGCATTATTTGCGTTGCTTTACTGAACAGTTTTCTGAAAATAAAGTTTACTGTTAAAATCACTTCCACTTCAGGAGTGACAGTAACATTGGACATTCGATTGGAATCATTGCGCACATTTCAACAAGTCATCTCTCCGCGTTATACTGTAGTTCGAAATTAAAATGAACATAATTCATTTAATCTGAAAGGCGTTCAGCATGTTTCAAAAACACGGTCAAGCATCCCAATGTCTTCCAAAGCGGACTGTCGGATAACATTACAAAAACTTTGCTATGGTTGATAATGAAGTTTAAGACAGCCGTTGTGTGTGTCTTCACCCCAAATACAGCCTATTCCATTTCCATTATTAAGTGGAAAAAAAAAATAGCCTAATAATTTTTTTTTTTTTTAGAAAAGCCTATAGTAGGCTAGCCTGCGTGTGGCAGCATTGCATCACCATGAATGAGTCAGCCTATCTGGTTTCGGAATATATAAAACAAGCCTTTATTCGTTTTTGTTTTCTGGTGATTTTGTTTTGTGTTATTCAAAATGAAAATCAAATCATGAAAAACACCATGAAAAACAAAAAAAGAGCAGTCTTTTAAGTTTTGTTTGAAAAAAACGAAAATCAAAAAATGCATTATATGTCCATTTTCGGTCCCACTTTATATTGTCGCTTATACCTGTGAACTTACATGGTAATTATATGTGTAAGTAGTATGTAACTACAGTGTATGTACACACTGGTACAGAGTATTTACTTGTGTATACTGGTGTAACTACACTCATGTAACAACCCACTGAATAGTATGTGTAAGTACAAATGTGTAACAGGACATTGGTAACAACAGTAGGAAAGTACACATCTGTAACAAGAATTATGTAAGTGCATTGTGTAACAACAATATGTACTTGCAGATGTTTTCCCACTTCCACACCTGTTTGCAGATCATGCACTTGTCAACACTGTATGGCAGAACTAATGCTGCATTAGAAGGTTTCACCTTGTGAAACAAGTGTACTTACATGGTAACTCCACAGGATCCACTCAATATAAAGTGTAAAATGGTCACAAATTACTGTTCATACATTCATTCGTTTTCTTTTCGGCTTAGATGGGTTGCAGCTGGAAGGGGATTCACTGTGTAAAACATATGCTGGATAAGTTGGCGGTTCATTCCGCTGTGGCGACCCCAGATTAATAAAGGGACTAGGCCGAAACGAAAATGAATTTTATTTTAAACTTTATATTGTGGACTGTTCCTGTGGAGTTACCATGTAACTACACTGTTATTAAAGTGTTGCATAGAAGATATTTCTACAAGTTACACAGTCATTTGTGACCATTTTACACTTTATATTAAGTGGACAGTTCCTGTGGAGTTACCATGCAAGTACACTGGTATCACAAGGTGAAACCTTCTAATGCAGCATTAGTTCTGCCATACAGTGTTGACAAGTACATGATCTGCAAACAGGTGTGGAAGTGGGAAAACATCTGCAAGTACATATTGTTGTTACACAATGCACTTACATAATTCTTGTTACAGATGTGTACTTTCCTACTGTTGTTACCAATGTCCTGTTACACATTTGTACTTACACATACTATTCAGTGGGTTGTTACATGAGTGTAGTTACACCAGTAATACAAAAGTAAATACTATGTAAACGCGTGTACATACACTGTAGTTGCATACTACTTGCACATCTAATTACCATGTAAGTTCACAGGTATAAGCGACACAATATAAAGTGAGACCCAATTTTCATTTTTGAATTTGAAAACAAAATTCAAAAACCATTTAGTCATTTTCCTTATCCAGCATATGTTTTATGTAGCGCATGCCCTTCCAGCTGCAACCCAGTACTGGGAAACACCCATAAACACTCATACACTACGGCCAATTTAGTTTATTCAATTCACCTATAGCGCATGTGGACTGTGGGGGAAACAGTTGGACTGTTGGACAGTTGGACTGTGGGGGAAACCGGAGCACCCGGAGGAAACCCATGCCAACTTAGGGCGTACTCACACGATGCTATCCGAACCGTGCCCAGGCCCGTTTCCCGGATCGTTTGAGAAGTGTGAGTGCTCTGAATCGGGCTCAGGCACGGTACACTTGGCCGGCCCTGGCCCAGTTGGAAGAGGTGTGCCAGAGCGCGGTTCACTTGGGCTCAGGCGCGGTACGCTTACAGTGTGAGTGCAAGCGTGCTTGAGCCCGAAACTGAAAGCGAGACGTGACTTTTAAAAAGGGACTGTTTGATATGGATTAATGAATCATTCGTACTGTTCAATGAACACAAACTGTCGTAGATTATTAAAGACGCAGACCCCTCACTGCACGACAGCTGCGCCTTCAGCAAACTTCCTAATTCCTGCAGCATGAGGACTTTATGATTGTTTATGAGCGTCAAAAGTGGCTGATCTGTCACGGCATATCAAACGACTTAAACGATATAACTAAAGAAATCTCCACTGTGCTGAGCGAGCGCTTACTGAGGAGCGCATCATCGATGACGTAAGCGTGGCCAGGCCCGAATGTAATGTGAGTGCGGGCCGTCGGGGGACAAGCGTGCTTTGGCCCGATTCAAGGCAACTGTACATAGTGTGAGTACGGCCTTAGGGAGAACATGCAAATGCACAGAAATGCCAACTGACCCAGCTGGGGCTTGAACCAGCGACCTTCTTGCTGTGAGGCGAAAGTGCTAACCACTAAGTAAAGCAAAAAATAAAGCAGACCAAAGACACTGAAGACACAGGAGTGTGTATTATACTAGCAGGAAGAGTGTGTATTCCTGTACAGAAGTCTTGAAGAAGGTGGTATGCAGTATGGTATATCGTCAATAAAGGCATTTGTTCTGGAGTCCTGTGCTACAAACTCATAATTATCATGAACAGGTAATCATGAAGATTTTTAAATGCTAAAATAAATAGTATATATACTTTACCAATATTAATAAATACTAACTGCTCTGCTCTTTGATTAGCGGACAACTTTGAAATCCTTAAACTCCAGTTCATGGATGGGGTGTTCATTCTGGAACTCTGCTTTGGCGATGCGGGACTTTGGACTGCCGGTGGTTTGGAGCCATTGCTGCATCTGCTGGACTTTAGAGACGGGACCCTGGAGCTGCCCTTGAACCGTCCCGGCATCAGTGTTCTGAACCCAGCCAACCAGACCCAGCCTCTTCCCTTCAGACTGCACACACACACATACATGCACACAATGAGACAAACTACAGGAGCAGTGTTGGGTTACTTTTGAAATTAGTGCATTACAATATTGAGTTACTCCCCCAAAAATTAACTAGTTGCGTTACTTAGGCCCAATCCTAATTCTACCCCTTAGCCCTTCCCCTTACCCCTACCACTCGTTTTGCGTGTCCATGTGAAGGGGTAGGGGTGTCCCTATTCCCTTTAGCTTGATGGCGTAGGGCTTAGGGGAAGGGGTAGATAGCCCTTCGAACGAGGATTTTTCAGGACCACACTCGAAACCAAGGGGTAAGAAAATTTCCCAGAATACACCAGCCAAAACGGCAGGATAGCTGCACCCGGAAGTAAGGAGTAAATTAGTATTTTTTGTCGTTATTACGAATTTTTACAACAAACAAGTACATGTTTTAATATATTCATAACCGCGTGTTTTATCGTCATGCTTTTAAAAAAAACGCTAAAATAAAAACCGCTAAATTTCGCGATCTATAATCCATAATAATAACTCCTGTACAGCAGTCCTACAACATTCTGACACTCGATGACACTCGAATACCCTGTCAGAAAAGTCTAGTGGCTGAGAATGAGCTTTTTACAGTGTCTGCTATACAGTAATGTTAATGTTGTTTTGGTGTGTTTACATGCATGAATACGGCCACGGTGTAAATGCACAGTACAGTTTCGATCTTATTGCCACATAAGATCGTCATAATAACATAATATATGCCTTCAGTGATTTCCTGAAGATAAATACCCAAAAATAAAGCAACTGGAATAACTACAGCAGTCGCGATCGTCTGATCTCATATGAAGCAAGAGATCGTGATGACATATGATGACGTGTGCAGGTGCTGTAGTCCTGTCCCATTTCTTAGGGGTAAACTTTGAAGCCCTTCCCATTCACACTCGGTTTTAAGGGCCAAGGGGAAGGGGTATATAGCGATCGCTGATTGGCTCTTGTACTAGAAGGCGGGGCTTCATTCGCCATAATGACAGTTACAATTTTCCCCATTCAAAAGAATACGAGTGACAACAACCATCAAAATTGTGTCACTGAATAAGTTTTCAAAAGTGATTCACTGATAATGAAACATGAGATTTTATGTGTGAATTGTTGAATCATTAATTGAAAATAAATATGATTTATTGTACAAGATGATTTTTTGTATTGAATATTCTCCTTTTTTTCAGCTGGTTCTTGCTTGATTTTTATTTTTATTAAAATTACAGGTTCTGTCTGCGCCAATAGCCTAGTGCAGGGCTGTTCAATTAGTTTGTCACGGGGGCCAGTTCATGAAAAGCATCCCAAACGAAGGGCCGGAGAGACATGACTTGCAATATAAGTGATGACACGACTGCATTTAAGAGCCAATTATGTATTTCTGCTCCTTTAGACACCCACGTTGTATTTGTCTACATTAAAATGTTAATATATTGTATTTTGAAACTATATAATATCACTGCACTGTACAATAAGTTTTTTTAACAAACATTCAAATGTTGTATTTCACAGCACAACAAAATCAGTGTATTGCTGAAGTAGGCTTCTTCTACACTCAGATACGTTCATATGTTCTGTTTTGAACTGCATAACAATTATGGATGCAACAATTATAGATTTTGGCTCTACGATTATATAGTGTGAAGAATAATCAGCGTTTCACAGTTATCACGTCTAATGTAAATTTAAGCTTTATATTAGCTAGATTTAGATCTGGACATCCCTAACTAATATTAAAAAACCTTTAGAAGGCATTTTCATTAGTAATAGTTTTTATGCTGTAGGTTTTTCTGTGCTTATAGAGCTACACAATTTAATTATGTGTGTGTTTATAGAAAGGAAAGGGAGAAAATAATATAATAATAATTGTTATGAAGGTCGGCGCCAATATTTAGATTAACTGTTGTTATCATCTGCGTTCATACATACATAATCATTTTAATAATAGCTCGTCTAACATGTCTTTTGTTTACATTGCAATGAAAGCTAAGCACAACTCTCACCGTTACAGCATGAGATGTTTTCTACTGCGTGTGTCCAGACAGCCGCGAGCGTGTTGCTCCGCTTGCGCCCGCATATTGGCATATATTCTTACGACATAACAAACTTGCGCGCGGTAAAGACATGATATGGGAACGGCCCGCGGCTATAGTTATTACAGTGTGCGTGCGTATTAGCTTCGGTGGACAAGCTCGGAACTTTAAACTAGCGCACAGTTGGCAACTTGGCGTAACTTTGTTTAGCAGTTTCGTTTCGTGCGGCAGAACAGAAATGCAGAAATGCGGCTTATAGAAGCGTTTACGATTAATTAACCATGATGAATTAAAGCGCAGTTAATAGTGAAATCGGTTAATCGTTGCATCCCTAATAACGATATCAGTGCATTGTACAAAAGACCTTTTCTACAAACATATTCAAATGTATTCGGCTGCTCTCGCTACTGTCAGGTGACTCACGCTCTGCGCAGCTCGTGCTGTATTGAACAGACGCACGTCACTTCATAACTATAGCGGCCGTTTTTTGACTGAACTAAATTAATTCTTGATGTCTTGGTCACACTATTTGGAGGGCCAGAACAAATTGCCTCGGGGGCCGGGTTTGGCCCGCGGGCCACCAATTGAATAGCCCTGGCCTAGTGGTTAGTGCGTCGACATATAGCACCCACATGCTCGCAGCGACCTGAGTTTGATTCCCAGCTCGAGGTCCTCTGCCGATTCTTCTCCTCTCTCTGCTCCCCATACTTTCCTGTCTGTAAATCTCCACTGTCCTATTAATAAAGGTGAAAATCCCTAAAAATTAATAATATAAAAAAAATTACAGCTTCTAAGTTCTGTTTGTTAAATCCAATGGTTTTTTTATGGGTTATCCAATGG
This sequence comes from Danio kyathit, assembly GCA_903798195.1. Taxonomy (NCBI): domain Eukaryota; kingdom Metazoa; phylum Chordata; class Actinopteri; order Cypriniformes; family Danionidae; genus Danio; species Danio kyathit. The sequence goes on from LR812535.1 coordinate 58,170,646, forward strand.
GTATTTATGCTTTTTTTGGAGTCAAACACTTAAGACAATACTTGAACAAAATTTAAGACCTTTTAAAAATGCGATTAAGACTTTTAATGACCTTAATTTTCTCATAATTGGTTTATCAACTTTTAATACTTTTTAAGACCCCGCGGACACCCTGGTTTAACTGGATATACTGAAATTTATAAAAAAATAAAAAAGGTAAATGCTCTATCAGTAAATAAGTGGACTTTGGTGGCTAACGAAATATCTTAGGGCCTAAACAGATGATGCACAACACCTGAAAAGTTTTTTTATTTAAGTCAGGAAATGTTTTAGTCAGAATTAACCCATTCATTTTCCTTTTAGACAGACACTTGCCTGCGTGTATTTGCGAAAGAAAACCCCCTGCACTCTGCCGTACACCTCATAATCCACAGACAACAGCTCTTCACTGGACATGATCACCTGAAACACAGAACAACCGGATATATCATCAATATACAATCAATAATCAAACAGATCATCGTGATTAATAATCCAACAGATCATAATAATTAATATTCAAACAAATCTTTATGCTTAATAATTAAACAAATCATCATAATTAATTATAAAACAGATAATTATAATAGGGCAGCACGGTGGCTCGGTGGTTAGCACTGTTGCCTCACAACAAGAAGGTCACTGGTTCGAGTCCCAGCTGTGCCAGTTGGCATTTCTGTGTGGAGTTTGCATGTTCTCCCTGTGTTTGCGTTGTTTTCCTCCGGGTGCTCCGGTTTCCCACACAAGTCCAAAGACAAAGATGTAGTATAGGTGAATTGGGTAGGCTAAAATTGTCCATAGTGTCTGAGTGTGAATGAGTGTGTATGGGTTTTTCCCAGTGATGGGTTGCAGCTGGAAGGGCATCCGCTGTGTAAAACATATGCTGGATAAGTTGGCAGTTCATTCTGCTGTGGCGACCCCTGATAAATAAAGGGACTAAGCTGAAAAGAAAGTGAATGAATGAATGAATGAATGAATGAATGAATGAATGAATGAATGAATAATCATATAAAATAATCAGACAGACCATCGTAAAAGCCAGATGTTCATGACGAATAAAAAAGATCATCATAATTAATAATAAAACACATCATCTAGATAAATAATCAAACTGATCATCACATTCCTCCACATAAATCTAATTAGTTCGCATAACAGCTGCAAGAAACTGAACCATTTACATTTATAAAGGATATTAACAGGCCCGTAGCCAGGGGTGGTTTGGGTGGTTCGAAAGACCCACCCCTCACTGACAAGGGTCCAAAATTTGTCCAATACATGAGCTCATTTATCCTATTTTGACTGCTTTTCCATCATAAATTGTGAAAATACCCATCGACGAAGGCTTTAAGACTAAACGTAATCCTGTCGTGATTTCAGCTAATCAGTTTTGGCCAATGCAAACAATTATTTTTCATGAGTCCAACATCTGTGCAAGAAAACATACAATTTGACGAAAGTCAAGTCATCTTTCACTACTGACCTACTGTATTGTTATTAAACAGAGAAAACATTTTACTAGTAACTTTTATTGAAAATTTTGGACGTTATTCATGAAACAAAAAAGGTGTAAAGCACCAAAAGCGGCCCATATTAAAGTGAATTTTAATACTAATCAGGCTATTGTTGTTTTCCATGAATTTTCAAAACAACTTTTTTTTTACAAAAGAAAATCTAGAACAAATTGTGAAGCTCTACATTATTATTATTATTATTATTATTATTTTTAATTCAAATGGCCAAATTCTAACTTAAAGGTAAAAGTTGGTTTTATATTCGGATATTCAGACATTCTCCTTAATATAATTTCAGAGAAGTATCTGTCAAAGTAGTGTTAATGCTGTTTTGAAGTCATACTTGCATGCTACTTTCGATCGAATATTCAAAGTAACATGGTAAACAATATAGAGACTTCTAAATGAACGAATGTGTGAATATAAAACCAACTTAACCTCTATAATTCTAACAGAGGAAAGTTGTACATGCTGGCTAGACTGTTATTTGCCTAATAAATGAAAATAAGCTACAGTTGTTAATGAATAATGAATGCTATTTTTTTCTGAATGATAAATCATGTGATAAATTAGTATTTTAAAGTATATATATATTTTTTTTTAAATTTAAGAAACTATTTTGGTACTTCTAAGTTTGGTTCTGATGATGACTATCTGACAAGCTATTTAACGTTAAACAAAAAAAAAAGTGCTTAAAATGTCTCTAAAATGCAGTATTTAAACCTCACAACTAAACAGAAAATAAGGCGAATAACCCCAAAAAGGTCCACTTATTGAGAAAAAAGAACTACTCCTTTTACCAGGCTGGCTACGGGGCTGATTAATATATTTAGAGATTTATTTGATAATATTGTATTTCCACATCTTATCCAAGCCTGTAAACAGTAAACATGTTATATATTACTGATTTGTGCAGGATTTCCCACAAGATACACAGCAAACATAACGTACCGGTGGATGAACGATCATAAACTGCTTTCTGAAATCTTAAATCCGCGGTTAAACTAAATCTATTAGCTTCTGAGTTAATTCACCCGTGAACTGCTAAACGGCAGTTTCTCTCACGAACTGCACATGCGCGTAATCATCATCGTCAACAGCGGGTTGTTGCTAGAAGAGATACACCCGCGGACGGAAGTTAACGAGAATTACTCATATTATTTATTCATTTACTCACCAACTTCATTTTATTAACGTCTATCCCTACCCCAACCCTCATAAAAATGTACAAATATTCATTATTGATGTACAGTTTCACAAAAACGATGCTATATTGATGTATACGCAGCTGTATCCCATACGGTCACAACGCATCTTTGATCCGGGTTACGCCTGACGCCATGTACGAAACTAGCCAATAGCAGACGTGAAATAAGTTTGCGCTGTCTTGTTTCTAAGCAACCAGGCTAAACACAACGCTTCACTACAAAATATATAGGCTAATTGACTGCATTGAACCAGAGGTCGCTGATGTTGTTCGCAGACAGGACAAGCTAGTCGGTAAGTTTAAAGATGATTTGATTTTTAAGCTAAATAGACTTATTTTTGTATTGTAAATTAACATGTGAATCGATTCTTTCTCGATTTGTGGAATTATATTGCTGTATTACTATACATAAATTATATATATAAGACAGAAAAATTCTTCACCACCGGTTGTTGTTGAATAGATACAGCTGCGGCCAGTAGTTATTTTATTAACGTCTATCTTCACCCCAACCTTTAATTCAACTTTCATAGTAATATAAAAATAGTAATTATACCAAGAATTATTTATTAAATTGTATTGTATGTTATTGACACCTTCCCCCCTTACATTATTATAGTGTTTTTGAACCATACTATGGTAAAATACTGTTGTGGTAATTCTATAGTTGCTTTATCAATACAACAACTGTAATAATAAAATAAAAACAAAATACCCAATACTGTACAATTGTTTTTTACAACTAGGGTATATTAGACTGCAATACACCAAATTTTACTGTAATAAAAAGTAAATTACACTACAGTATTTATTACAGTTTATCAGGTCGCTATATACTGTTAATATAATATTATAATATATACAGCATAAGGCTGATCGACATGACAGAAATCTCATATCATGGTATAAGTCATCTCATATCCTGAGAACTATATATATATATATATATATATATATATATATATATATATATATATATATATATATATATATATATACTGTATATATACTTACCGGCCACTTTATTAGGTACACCTCATTAGTACCGTGTTGGACCCCCTTTTGCCTTCAAAACTGCCTTAATCCCTCCTGGCGTAGATTCAACAAGTACTGGAAATATTCCTTTAGAGATTTTGCTCCATATTCACATGATAGCGTCACACAGTTGCTGCAGATTTGTCGTCTGCACATCCATGATGCGAATCTCCCGCTCCACCACATCCCAAAGGTGCTCTATTGGATTGAGAGCTGGTGACTGTGGAGGCCATTTGAGTACAGTGAACTTATTGTCATGTTCAAGAAACCAGTCTGAGATGATTCACGCTTTATGTCATGGTGTGTTATCCTGCTGGAAGTAGCCATCAGAAGATGGAGACACTGTGGTCATAAAGGGATGGACATGGTCAGCAACAATACTGAGGTAGGCTGTGGCATTGACATGATGCTCAGTTGGTACTAATGGGCCCAAAGTGTGCCAAGAAAATATCCCCCACACCATTACATCACCACCACCAGACTGAACCATTGATACAAGGCAGGTTGGATCCATGCTTTCATGTTGTTGACACCAAATTCTGACCCGACTATCCGAATGTGGCAGCAGAAAATGAGACTCATCAGACCAGGCAACGTTTCTCCAATCTTCTATTGTCCAGTTTTGGTGAGCCTGTGTGAATTGTAGCCTCAGTTTCCTGTTCTTAGCTGACAGGAGTGGCACCCGGTGTGGTCCTCTGCTGCTGTAGCCCATCCGCCTCAAGGTTGGACGCGTTGTGTGTTCAGAGATGCTCTTCTGCAGACCTCGGTTGTAATGAGTGGTTATTGGCGTTACTGTTGCCTTTCTATCAGCTGGAACCAGTCTGGCCATTCTTCTCTTACCTCTGGCATCAACAAAGCAACAATGCCGCTCACTGGATACTTTCTATTTGTCGGACCCTTCTCTGTAAACCCTAGAGAAGGTTGTGTGTGAAAATCCCAGTAGATCAGCAGTTCCTCAAATACTTAAACCAGCCCGTCTGGCACAACAACCATGCCAAGTTCAAAGTTACTTAAAACACCTCTTCCCCATTCTGATGCTCAGTTTGAACTGCAGCAGGTCGTCTTGACCATGTCTACATGCCTATATGCATTGAGGTGCTGCCATGTGATTGGCTGATTAGAAGCCAGTCGGACAGGTGTACCTAATAAAGTGGCCGGTGAGTGTATCATTTATATATTGACCACATGTAGAGATTATTACAAATATTTTTTTACATTTTAAAGTGTATACTCAGAAATTTCCATTCATATGTGATCATCTTTCTTCTGGGCAAATGTTTGATTTAAGATGTAGAATTATGGTATAAATATTAATAAAATATAAAACACTTTTCAAATGTAATGGTCACAAGAAAAATAGAAAATATGTAAACAATATGTAAACGTTGTACTTTTAAGATGCAACTTGCAACTTTTTTCACGATGCTCTTATTCAGTATGTGTGTAATATTGCACATAAAAATTATAAAAATGTATTTCCATAAACAATGTATTTTGTGACCATGAAATATGAAATAAATGTATAATATGAAAAGCATAATATGAAATGACTTTTTATTTTGTGTGTATGATTAAGATACTGTACATTACCTGACAAAAGTTTTGTCGCCTATTCAAGTTTTAGGAACAAAAAAATAATAACTTGACTTCTAGTTGATCATTTAGTATCAGAAGTGGCTAATATGAAAGGGAAATGCCTCTAGATTACACTTATTTTAGCAAAATAAATATGATCAAGCCTTGATTTTTAATGATTTAATTAGGACAGTAAGGTCTCACTTTGCTTAGACAAAAGTCTCATCACTGAACAGAAATAATGTCCAGTATAGAATATAAAGTCATGCTGCAGTGGAAACAGAATGAATATTGTGTCTGACTCCATCATGAGCTTGGAGGACTGCATCATACATCTCTGACTCAAATCACTTATTAATAAAGTCATCTGGAATGGCAAAGAAAGCGTTCCTGCAGGACTCCCAGAGTTCATCAAGATTCTTTGGATTCATCTTCAATGCCTCCTCCTTCATCTTACCCCAGACATGCTCAATAATGTTCATGTCTGGTGACTGGGCTGGCCAATCCTGGAGCACCTTGACCTTCTTTGCTTTCAGGAGCTTTGATGTTGAGGCTGAAGTATGAGAAGGAGCGCTATCCTGCTGAAGAATTTGCCCTCTCCTGTGGTTTGTAATGTAATGGGCAGCACAAATGTCTTGATACCTCAGGCTGTTGATGTTGCCATTCATTCTGCAGATCTCTCGCACACCCTCATACTGAATGTAACCCCAAACCATGATTTTTCCTGCACCAAACTTGACTAATTTCTCTGTGAATCTTAGTTCCATGCGGGTTCCAGTAGGTCTTCTTCAGTATTTATGATGATTGGGATGCAGTTCAACAGATGATTCATCAGAAAGATCCACCTTCTGGCACTTTTCCAAATGATCAACTAGAAGTCAAGGTATTATTTGTTGCTCTTACAACTGGGATCCACAACAAAACTTTTGTCAGGTAATGTACACACATATGGACTAACTAACTAAGTAACTAGATAAATTAAAAAATAAATAAATAAAAAGTAATTTCATATTGCCCTGAACACTCATACTACATTATGGTTAAAAACACACTTTAGTATTTACTATAAATTAACCAAAACGTACATAAAACAAATATGTTTTATGTTCAGTCCTCTGTGATTAGAAGACCAAGTCCATCAGGAGCTGCATATGCTGCATATATAGACATGCAAATGTTGCCACACCATCATCATCATCATTTTCAGGAAAAAGAGACTGTATCATTAAAACTCCCATACATACAAGACAAGAGCCAACATCACAACTACAAGCTGGATGTTGTAGAAAACCAACTGCGAAAGATGAGCTTCGCCAGAGAGAGACATCATCCAGACAGCATCCGTAAGACTGAACCCATTCATGTGGAAGAGCAGAATCAGTACGTTCCTTCGCGAAGAGAATCCGACAGACTGTTCCCGCTCAAACCAGTGCTTCACAAGCGGGCATACAGCCTGAGTAACATCCCGAAACCAGATCATTACCCAACATTAGCTGAGCAGGCCGCTCTCAGACACCAGCAGAAAATGGTGAGGAAACTAGACGCTCGAGATCAGCATATCACCGCACGGACATCGAGCCATGAGCAGAAGAGCTCTGAAAAACACACAAGGCTGTCGAAGGAAATCCACTCCAAGGAGATGATGCTCCAGCAGAAGATCTTCAGGGCGGAGGAGACCGTGAGAAGAGTCCAGAGAGAGAGGAACAAGCGTTTTTTTGAGAAGCAAATGGATGACAGGTTGTACAGTGATTGGTATGAGCAAATGGGCAGATATGAGAATGCAAGGGATGATATGGAGAGATGGGAGGTTCATGATGCCAAACAGCACACCAGAAGACAACTTCTGACCTCAGAAAGAGTGATAGATCACGAACCAAGAGAATGGGACGAGTATACAGCAAAAGACTGGGATTTGGAAAAGATAAACATGCACAGAGAGAGAGAGATGACATTAAATAATCATGTCAGGAGACGAAGAGAGACAGACAGAGAAGATGAAGACCTGAGAAAATCCACGAGAAGAGACGGATCTCAGAGAGGACATGACAGAAGAGCGGATGAAGATGCTTCAGGTCAGCTCTCGTCCAGACGTCTGCATGTGAAGAGCGCAGACAAAGATGCTGGCGAGGAGAACGCAGAGCTGCTGATTCCGTGTAGCGTGTGTCAGCGCTGCTTCGCCCCAGAGCGCCTGGAGGCACACATGAGGGTGTGTGAGAGGAAACGACCGCAGCGCAAGGTCTTCGACATGTCCAAGTACAGAGCCAGAGGGACCGAGCTGGAGGAGTTCATGAAGACCAACAGCAGGAGCAGAACACCTGAGGTCAGAACGCTTTACTTTTGCGGCTTTCGAAACGATCACTTACATTAAAATATACTATACAGGGCTCGAAATTAACCTTTATTCTTGGTAGTACCGCTGCCTCAACTTCAAAAATTTAGGCGCACCAGACAAAATTTAGTCGAACCCACCAAAAATTATGAGCACTGTTACTAGACGTTTTATTTTAACAGATTCTATTATATATGAACACTCTAATCACAACTAACAAATAAACAAAAATCTGCATGCGCTCACCAGCCCTGCATGCACTGCTTGACGTGAATGATATGAACTAAATTAGCAATAATAACTGTGCTGTTCTCACGGGTGCTGTCTGATATCGCAAAGATGCTAATGACATATAACTTATTATTTGCATACGTCATCTTATTAGCAATAACGGTCTTTTCATGAGCTGCAATATTAGTTTCATCTCAGTGAATGCATGCTCTTTAGCGATGGTGAACGCAATGTCAGTCACACGACTGACAGCATCGTGACGATTAAATGAAGGATTAAAGAACATCTCATGCTTAAAATGTGTAGATTCAGTGACAAACACTGTTACCTGAAAACTCCGTCCCACCGACTTTACGGTGAATGGCTTTAGTCATTTTCATAGCGGACTTTAACCACTGGAAGTCTTTTTTCCACTCTTCGAAAAAAGTGTAAATGCTGGATTGACATTCAGCACATGATCACTAATCAGATGTGCCATTATTTGTAACTTTAGGTGGTTTCTAAAACTAAATCTGCCAGTGTTGTTTTCATTCTCTCGGGTCCGGACCTTTCGCGGCTGTAGCTCCCTGTCATCTGAACTGAGTGACTGACAGCTGATATTAATTAATCCATTCGCGTTCTGTTCTAGCGCAGTGGACCAATAAGAAGAGCTTGAAGGTGGGGCAAGCATTTCGGGTTAACCGGGCTTTGTTTACTGTAGCAAGTTGACATGTCAACTTTTTTAAACCATTCCTGAGCACTACGTTTGGTGTTTTTAGGTGCAAAGATGCTTAATGCGTGAATGCCTCCTAAATCCGTGCATGTGGTGAACATTTTGCTGTGAAAACTGGTTGCACAACTTTATTTTTATGCACTCGCACAAATGCTCCCAAATATATTTCAAGAGTTCACACTTAGCTGATGATTGGTAATAAAGCGTGTTTGGCATGCTGTCCCGGGAGAGAGCCCTGAGCTCAGAATATCCTTGAACCCGGGGCTTCCTCCCGTTTGTAGGGCAACAGGAGAGTCTGAGCTCAGGTGGTCTCGAGAACTCCCCTGCTGTGAACTACTGTATATATCTGGCTAAGAGTTGGCTTCGGATGCTATTTTGGTTAGTCAATTTTTTCTATGATGCCTGTCTTTGAACGGTGGGAGGAAACGGGAGAACCCGGGGAAAACCCACGCGGACACGGGGAGAACATGCAAACTCCGCACAGAAACGCCAACCGGCCCGGAGGCCCACTACCCACTGGCCGCCGTGCCGCCCTATCGGAGAAGGGGAGGAGTAGGGGTGGAAGGGGGGATTCTTCAAACGAAGATGACTGGAGCAAAGCGCTCTGGTAATTTATAGTGTGTCTGTGTTCATCTGATTGGCGCAATATGAGGAGTTAAGCGATACCAGCTGTGTTCAATCATAAGCAAGTGATCTTCTCAAAATTAGGTTGTAAACAAACCACACTTTGAGGTCGCATAGATAAAGTTTCGGGGCGCATATGCGATCAAAACGGTCGCAATTTCAAGCCCTGCTATATTATTTATAGTAAAAACACAAGTAAAGTATATTAGCAGCTGATCACACCGAACGCACTTTTCTGTTCTGTTCTGGTGTGCTTTTTATGTCACTAGACAACGACTGAATCAGCTGTGTATTGTGCGCAAGTGTTGCTGTTGACATTGTTATAATTGTAATCAGGGCTTGACATTAATACCCACCAAATGCGGTAGATTTCACCTGTGGCGTGTTAGACAGACACCCTCACTAGCCACTTTGGCTGGTCAAAAATAATTTTTAAAGTGCCAGTGCTGCCTTGTCACTAAAGATTAGAATTATAGTTTAAGACCGTTTGTGAATAAATGTGATCTTATCGAGAAGCAGCACGACTGATAAGTGTTCGCGCAAGCAAAAGAAAGCAGGCAAATGCAGAATGAGAGGATGATCAGGCGCACAGAGATCCTTGCTCACTGACTACAGTGTCGTGTGCACAGCTGATTTGATGTGCGTGAGTGCTTAAAAGCTCCCGTTTCCTTGCGTGAAGCAACCATAGCTGGAAACTAAAGGTGTGAACCTACACTGGTCTCACGGTTCGGTTCGGTTACGATTATCATGCCATCGATTCGGTTCAATTCGATATCTCGGTGGTTCACGGTACAACGACAATGCTTTTCATACACAATTTTATATATTACTTTACAGGCGCTGTTCACCGATAAGTGAGACTGATAAACAGCAAGTGTTGCCAGATTGGGCGGTTTTGGATAGGCATTTCGGCGAGTTTTGGATAGTTTTTGGGCTTGAATCAGTCAGCTACATCTGGCAACACTGCAGCGTCGATCACAGCTGATCCAAGATAGACACGGTGGGGAAAACTCTCACGCTCGTGTCTGTATCCAGAAGTATCGCTGTAACAGCCGAGAGGAGAGGAAAAGTCACGCCAGCCGGTCAAATGGGCCACAGTGAGAAAGAGAGAGAGAGAAATGGAGTTTACTTTCATTCTTTCATTCGCAGTGAAGGGGCTTCTGCTGTAAGTGTCAGTGAAACACTGTCCAGCAAACACACACGCAGTGAAATTGTGCAGAGTTTCTGCATTTTTAAGTAGTGGGAGCGTTGTAAATACTCGCGCTCGCCTCCCTTGCCATAGTAAGCTACCGCAACATAGCTCATATGAGATAAATGACATCAGTACACAATAACCGGTTATGATTATTACTGAACCGATACCGAATTGTCTGCGTCTGCATCGCGGTGCACCGAAGAAACAATTAATTTTGACATCTCTACTGGAAACGCAACTCGTTTGTCTTTGAAAAAGACTGGAAAAAGCGGTGTTTTCAAGAGCTTGAGATTTTTTGTAAGCAGCAGCAGTTGCCATTTTCACTTTAACCATTCTTTGAACAGATTATTAATATGCCTAACATTAACGGAATGTTTTTCACCGGCTTTCTTTTGCTTGCTGGTATTTTTGTTAATGTGGTTTAATTATCATTCTTTACAATAACATTTGCTTTAATAGGAGATTAACTTTCTATTTATCTATAGTTAACTGGTGATCTGGGACCTTTAGCACTACTGTGTATAGTTTTACGTGAGAATATTTTTAAAATAGTTATAAGAACATTTTTGTTGAATAAAAAGTTATATTTTGCTTGTTTATTTTATCCTCACATATTTTCACTAAATCATATTACATGAGCCATAAACTTGTAAAATGTAATATGTTATGAGTCATGACACATGAAATATACAATATTCTATTACAAAAATTATATGTGTGTTTTTATTTTTCTTATGCAGCATATATTTTAGCCTCTGTAGTGAAAACAGTGTTGATGCCAGTGTTTATGTGTATTAGTAACGCCTCTTGTCACTGAAGTCACACTGTTTTGTTTTGTTTGTTTTCCCGCGCAGCGTAAGAAGAATATGTGGCGTCAGAAACACGAGGCCTTCATTCAGACCATGCGTCAGGGTCGATCCAGCACATCTCAACAGCCAAACTCAATATCAGGTCTACACTCAGAATACATCACCTGTCCGCACTGTGGCCGTAAATTTGCCCCGGGTCCAGCAGAGAGACACGTACCGAAGTGCCAGAACATCAAGAGCCGACCAGCGCCTCCAAAACAACCGCACAACAGCGCCACCAGGAGGAGGACCACGCACTGACATCATTATCATTCATCTCATTAGCTTTTACAAAACCGCTTTTGACTAGAAAATCACATTAAATATAATAAATGAATCAAAATAAAACTTTCAACAACAAATTTCTTAATGTATTTTTTATATTAAAATACATTTAGACTCATTTTCATATAAATGTATAAATTAAATAATATAAAAAAAGGAAATTAAACATTAATTAAGCTTTTAAAAACAAATTTAGATTTGTCCTTAAAGTAATGTTGCAAAACGGGTTTAAATGCAAATAAAAAAATAAAACAATAATCTCATGTTAAAAAAAATACAGTGTTTACATTTATACACCCACCGGCCACTTTATTAGGTACACCTTACTAGTACCGAGTTGGATCCCATTTTGTCTTCAGAACTGCCTTAATCCTTCTTAGCATAGATTCAACAAGGTACTGGAAAATATTCCTCAGAGATTTTGCTCCATATTGACATGATAGCATCACGCAGTTGCTGCAGATTTGTCGGCTGCAAATCCATGATGCCAATCTCCCGTCATTTCAAAAGGTGCTCTGTTGGATTGAGCTCTGGTGACTGTGGAGGCCATTTAGTACAGTGAAGTCATTGTCATGGTAACCAGTCTAAGATGATTAGCGCTTAATTACATGGTGCGTTATCCTGCTGGAAGTACCCACCAGAAGATGGGTACACTGTGGTCATAAAGGGATGGACATGGTCAGCAACAATACTCAGGTAGGCTGTGGCGTTGACACGATGCTCAATTGGTACTAATGGACCCACAGTGTGCCAAGAAAATATCCCCCACACCATTACACCACCACCCCCAGCCTGAACCGTTGATACAAGGCAGGATGAATCCATGCTTTCATGTTGTTGATGCCAAATTCTGACCAGGCCATCCGAATGTTGCAGCAGAAATCGAGTCTCATCAGACCAGGCAACGTTTTTCCAATCTTCTATTGTCCAATTTTGGTGAGCCTGTGCCAATTGTAGCCTTAGTTTCCTGTTTCCTGTGGAGGAGAGTGGCACCCGGTGTGGTCTTCTGCTGCTGTAGCCCATCCGCCTCAAGGTTGGACGTGTTGTGTGTTCAGAGATGCTCTTCTGCAGACCTCGGTTGTAACGAGTGCTTATTTGAGTTACTGTTGCCTTTCTATCATCTGGAACCAGTCTGGCCATTCTCCTCTGACCTCTGGCATCAACAAAGCATTTGCGCCCACAGAACTGCCGTTCACTGGATATTTTCTTTTTTTTCTGACCATTCTCTGTAAACCCTAGAGATGGTTGTGCATGAAAATCCCAGTAGATCAGCAGTTTCTGAAATACTCAGACCAGCCCGTCTGGCACCAACAACCATGCCACGTTCAAAGTCACTTAAATCACCTTTCTTCCCATTCTGATGCTCGGTTTGAACTGACCTTGACCATGTCTACATGCCTAAATGTGTTGAGTTGCTGCCATGTGATTGACTGACTAGAAATTTGCATTAACGATCAGGTGGACAGGTGTACCTAATAAAGCGGCCGGCGAGTATATATATATTTGTTGCTATGTGTTTTTTAACACTGTTATTTTGTTATCGTCATCGTATATAGGTTTTTATTTTTATTTTAGGTAAAGTTTCAGTAGTTTTTGTGTGTTTTGTTATACATTTCTATATGGTTTTATAGATTTATTAATTTTTCATTTGAGTTTATTTTTGCTTTATTTTAGTAGCCTCCTAGTGCAAAAAAAAAAGAGATTTGCTGCTTGTTTAAACTACTTATTTAAAATGAGCTGAAACAACACAATTCTTGAGATGTTTTTGGGGACAACTTAGTTGTTTTATGTTCAATAAACTTAAATGTGTTAACTTAATTGATTTGTGTTTGGACAACATGAATGAATTGTGTGGAACCCTGCATTTTTAACAGTGCTTGACTAAATTAAATTGAGAAACTTTGACCTGAAAAAAATAAGAGTGGGGTTTTAAATAAGTTTGAGTTATTCTGTCTTTAGTAAGTTTTCATCTGTTTAGTTACCCACAATCTTCTGCTGTAGTGCCACTACACACTGACAAAAATGATTTATTGGATTTACACATGTTTTTAAGGTAAGTGGTTGCAAAAAAAATTTCTGGGCTGAATTTAAACAAGGCGACGCAGTGGCGCTGTAGGTAGTGCTGTCGCCCCACAGCAAGAAAGTCGCTGGTTCAAGCCTCGGCTGGGTCAGTTGGCGTTTCTGTGTGGAGTTTGCATGTTCTCCCTGCGTTCGCGTGGGTTTCCTCCGGGTGCTCCGGTGTCCCCCACAGTCCAAAGACATGTGGTATAGGTGAATTGGGTAGGCTAAATTGTCCATAGTGTATGACTGTGAATGAGTGTGTGGATGTTTCCCAGAGATGGGTTGTGGCTGGAAGGGCATCCGCTGCGTAAAAATTGTGCTGGATAAGTTGGCGGTTCATTCCACTGTGGCGACCCCAGATTAATAAACTGACTAAGCTGACTAAGAATTAATGAATTTAAACAAACAAATTAAGTTGAACATTACTAAATAAGGGGGGACGCGGTGGCACAGTGAGTAGCACGTTCGCCTCACAGCAAGAAGGTCGCTGGTTCGAGCCTCTGCTGGTTCATTTGGCGTTTCTATGTAGAGTTTGCATGTTCTCACCGTGTTGGCGTGGGTGTCCTCCGGGTGCTCTGGTTTCCCCTACAAGTGCAAAAACATGTGGTAAAGGTGAATTGGGTAGGCTAAATTGTCCATAGTGTATGTGTGTGAATGGCATTGTATGGGTGTTTCCCAGTGATGGGTTGCAGCTGGAAGGGCATCCGCTGCGTAAAACGTGCTGGATAAGTTGGCGGTTCATTCCGCTGTGGCGACCCCAGATTAATAAAGGAAATAAAAAAAATTATATATATAGTAAAGTGTATTAGGATTGCATCTATAGCACTTTAATAAATGAACTGATACTGAAGAGAGGGACGATAATAACTGTGATTTTCTCCTCTTCACATCTTTTTTTCACACATACATTTCCGTTTAGATGTTTTATTAAAAATGAATGTTGATTAACAGTACGTTTTATATAACTGGGCTAGTGTAGTAAAGAGTGAACACTAGGCACTGTCCCGTGTGAGCAAAAGTAGCCTAAATATGTCATCCATGATGCCATCCCGAACGCGCTTCGCCGTGTAACGTGACCCCTCCAATGGCTGCGTGAGAAACCCCGTACAACCGGAAGCGGAAAAAAAACTCCCGCGGCATGAGTTTCGCCGCCATTTTGCACCAAACCTATTGAAAAGAGTGAGATAGCAGACACGGCGGGATTTGGCCACTTTTTCCTCTTTCAATACGTTTCCCTCTGGATTTATCCCAACACAATCCAAGATATAATCTGACAGGTATGAGAGCGTTCTGTTCAGTTTGGCGAAGGCGGAGCGCGTTGTGATGTTTGATTTTCAGTGAATAATAGTGTACGGCGGCACCGGCTTCAGCGGCGGCACGCGCGCGCGGATACACGGCCACGTTTACCAATAATTCCCGGACTCTCTTCGATTTGATTTTGTACACACGTACAGTGTTGATATAGTGTGATGAAGTCATTGTGTGCTTTTATGTTTACTAGTGGACAACAAACACGATGCCCCCCTCCTTCCCTAACACACACACACATACACTGTCACACAAACAAACTTAACACGTCCGAGGATGACGAAACTTTCCGCAGGAAGTGTTAATTGCTCGTTCGCGAAGCTGAAGACTTGTGTGTTTGTGTTTGGTGTCGGATTTTATGTGCTGGAACTGTGTTTATCAGAGCGCCGAGTGTCCACGTAGCTCTTGTGTTGTGGCCTAGCGAGTGTGCCCTTGTCATTCAGCATAGAGGTAAAGTTGGTTTTATATTCGCACATTCGTTCATTTAGAAGTCTTTATATTGTTTACCATGTTACTTTGAATATTCGATCAGAATTAGCATGCAAGTTTGACTTCAAAACAACATTAAAACTGTCTAATTGACTGTGAACAGTGCTGTACTTTGATAGTCATTGGCTGCTAATATGATTTCCCTATTTAAAATTTGCAAATAACACTTTTCTGAAATTATATTATTAGGGAGAAAGTCTGAATATCCGAATATAAAACCAACTTTACCTCTATTCATTCAGCATCTGCACAGTGACACAACAAAGAGACAGAGCCCGACGCCAGTCCGTCATTTTATACACACTCGACTAATGTGGAGTTAAATTGAACCATTTACCTGTTTTATTATTATGGTTATTAGCAGTATGATGATGAGTTGGTTAATAAATCGTATAGTGAAGCTAAAGTGTATTGATCACCACACTAGTTAATGAAGTGCTGAATGGTGAAATGATAAAGATCTGCAGTGATGAGGATGTGGCATAAATTGTGGTTTTCTCAGTAGACAGCATGATGATGATGATGATGATGAAGATGATCTCAGTGCACATGCTCGTGAAGCGGGAATCAAACACGTGGAGCTCTGAGTGATGAAACACGCGCAAAACCACACTCAATGAAGGATTTTGCTGTTTGTTCAAATTACTTATTTAAAATGAGCTGAAGCAACACAATTCTTGAGATTTTTTTATTTATTTAGGCTACTTGTTTTCTTTTCAACCTACTTTAACTGCTTCCACCAAATGGTTGATAATATTTTGACTGTTTTAATATGACTTGCACACAGGATTGTTGGTTTACAAAAAAAAATCAATCAAATGTAATCCCGTTGCACTACTACACTTGACTATTGAGGTAAAGTTAGTTTATATTCAAACATTCTCCTTAACATAATTTTAGAAAAGTATTTTTTGCAATTTCTAAATAGGGAAATCATATAATAGAGGTAAAGTTGGTTTTATATTCACACATTCGTTCAGTGACACACTCCCTATATTGTTTACCATGGTACTTTGAATATTCGGTCTGAAATCACATCTAAGAATGACCTCAAAACAACATTAGCACCATTTAATTGCCTGTAAACAATGTTGTACTTTGATAGTCACTGCTAATATGATTTCATTATTTAGAATTAGCAATCAATACATTTCCTGAATTATATTATCAAGGAGAAAGTCTGAATGTGTGAATATAAAACCAACTTTACTTCTATAATCATATAAGCAGCCAATGGCTATAGAGGTAAAGTTGGTTTTATATTCGCACATTCGTTCATTTAGAAGTCTCTATATTGTTTATCATGTTACTTTGAATATTCGATCGGAATTAGCATGCAAGTATGACTTCAAACAGCATTAACACTATCTAATTGACTGTGAACAATGCTGTACTTTGATAGTCATTGGCTGCTAATATGATTTCCCTATTTAGAATTTGCAAATACTTCTCTGATATTATATTATTAAGGAGAATCTCTGAATATCTGAATATAAAACCAACTTTACCTCTATCAAATAACTATCAAAGTACAACATTGTTCACAGTCAATTAGATTGATGTTAATGTTGAAGTCATACTTGCATGCTAATTCCGATCGAATATTCAAAGTAACATGGTAAACAACATAGAGACTTCTTAATGAATGAATGTGCGAATATAAAACCAACTTTACCTCTATCACTTGACTTTGGGTTTTATTTTAAAAACAAAACAAGAAAACATGTTAAATGAGAATCTGAAATATTTTATGGCTTCAAGAAATAAAGATGATTTAGTATTCAAAAATGTTTTATTTTTACTGTTTTTAAATAAATTGATCTTACACTTCATATTTTCAGATTTGTCATAGTATATGTATTAATTTCGATATAACCGATACATCAGTCTCTACCAAATGGTTGATATTTTAGACATTATAGGATGTTGAAAAAAAAATGCATTGTGTGTTAACTAGCGACATTAGGATTTTTTTTATTGTTGGTGTGGCAATTAAAGGGTTAAATTTAAAGTCGAGTGTGTATGAAATGACGGATTGGCTTCAGATTTATGACCAAAAATGACAGATTTTCTAGTGGTGGGCAAAGCGAGGCTTCATGAAACACTGAAACAGTCGAAGCAAATGTGTCGAAGCTTCGAAACGTTTCGAAACCCATCTCTACAGTGACACCTAGTGTTCATTTTTTTTATGTATTGCACTGGATCATCTTCAGCAAAGAACCAGTTGAGAAAATTAAGGTATTAAACCCCACTTTGTAGAGATGAACTTTCAAGTGATATAGTGGAGCGGTGAGAGTTCCAGACTATCATACAGGAATAGTGGGTTCGAATTCTGGCTGATACGGCTATTTTGAAATGCTTAATATCAGTTTGAAATGCTCTGTTCTTGTATCGTTTTGTTTCAACATTGGTCTGACATCCGAATAAACACGTTGTGAATAAATATGTCTTGTTTTGGTCATAAACAGGGTTGTTGCTAGATCAGACACGGTAGTGGCCGGAAGTTAACAAGAATTATTTTAATTCAATTCAATTCAATTCATCTTTATTTGTATAGCGCTTATACAATGTAGATTGTGTCAAAGCAGCTTCACATGGAAGATTATAGTGAATTGAAACAGTGTCAGTTCAGTTTTCAGAGATTAAGTTCAGTTCAGTTTAGCTCAGTTCAGTGTGGGTTAATAATCACTACTGAGAGTCCAAACACTGAATAGCAAATCCATCGATGCGCAGCTCTACAGATCCCGAACCATGCAAGCCAGTGGCGACAGCGGCGAGGAAAAAACTTCACCAATTGGCGAAAGCGAAGATTTAAAAAACCTCGAGAGAAACCTGGCTCAGTTGGGCACGACCATTTCCCCTATGGCCAAACGTCTTGTGCAGAGCTGCAGTCTAGGCTCAGGAAGCTGGACCTCAGCGAAGACTCGTCTGTCCTTGGAGCATCACAGGAGTCAGTCATGCTCTCACTCCATGAAGACCACCACAGCAGCTGCTCAGGATACGGCCTGGTCCAGAAAACCTTGGGATCATCTCGTCGCTGGTCTCGGATCGCGTCAGTGGCACTGCATAGTCTGAGGGCTTCGGGATGAGTACCCCCAGGTGGAAATACAGAATAAGGAGAATAATTAGCGTAGCTGCTGTTCATAGTGTATATAAACGAGAACCAAAATCATGTGTGGGGCACATCATGCGTCATACCGCTATGTACTGCACTGAGTGTATGCTTTGCTAAAAAGATAGATCTTTAATCTAGTTTTGAAGAGCGAGAGTGTGTCTGAGCCTCGGACATTATCAGGAAGGCTATTCCAGAGTTTAGGGGCCATAAATGAGAAGGCTCTGCCTCCTTTACTCGACTTTGATATTCTAGGTACTTCCAGAAGCCCTGAGTTTTGAGATCGTAAAGAGCGGGTTGGGTTGTAGCGAGACAGGAGGTTGGTTAGATAAACAAGTGCTCGATTATTTAAAGCTTTATAGGTAAGGAGTAATATTTTAAATTCAATAAGAAACTTAACAGGCAGCCAGTGTAAGGAGGATAAAATTGGGGTGATATGATCATATTTTCTAGATCTGGTAAGAACTCTGGAAGCTGCATTTTGCACTAGCTGGAGTTTGTTAATAGAGGATGCTGGGCAACCAGCAAACAGAGCATTACAGTAGTCCAGCCTAGAAGTCATGAAATATTGTTCATTAAATTTCCCATTTATTGTATTGTATTAACGTCCACCCAAAACCTAAACCAAACCATCACAGTACTGTAAATATATTAATTGTTTTACAGTGTTACAAAAATGATGCTAAATTAATGGCGTATCCGCAGCTCTATCCTATCTAGACTACACCATAAAACAGTAACATTATTAAAATAGATAAAATTATGATTTTTGTACAAGTCGGGAATCGAACCAATAATCCATGTGAAGCACAAAAACAACGTGCACGCGCACGGTCCACTAGGCTATATGAGACTGAAGTTTTTTCTGACCCTGTCAGTCAAATGCAGATTCGCCCGGTCTTGAAACGCTTCTGAAATGGCCGATGCTTTGAATCGCTTTAGTCACGTGACCAGGTGTTTCGAAACAATTTAGTCACGTGACCTGGGTCTTTCGGATCATGCTTTGGTGCAGTGTTTCGAAACTTGCGCTTCGGGATCTCGACACCGTGTCGAAATGCCAGTTTCACGTCAGCCATCCCTACTATTAACATTCGTTTAAGTAAATATCATACTAGGGCTGTGCGATTAATCGAAATAGAATTGCAATCGCAATTTTAAACATTGCGATTAGCTAATCGCAAGAGGCTGTGATATGAGATATATATGTATTATCAAAGTCCCTTTAAGGCAAGTCCTTTCACTCGGCGGCCGTCTTTGAAACGCCTCTCGGACAGTATGCTTGGGCACTCTGTTTGAATGGGGAAACATCAAATTCTCCAAAAACTACTTGCCAAGCTTACGAATACATTTCGTATTACGAATAACCAATAAAATTAAACAACAACTGTCTATTTAGTTTTATTTCTAAATGTTCGTATCACCCAAAATCTGCAGAAACTCACGGCTGGTCCCAGTCCCTCCTCCGGAGAATTGTCATTCTATATCGATCGCTGATTGGCTCCTTTACTAGAAGGCGGGGCTTCATTTGTCATATTGACAGTTACACTTTTCCCCCATTCAAAAGTACACAAGTGACATGTCTTGTGTATTCTATAGTCTTTGGTATTATTTAATTTCCCCCTCCCAGAGCAAATGTGTGACTGCCGTCACCCGTACATATACCTTAGGAATGGTATAACATAAAATATTAGTAGTTTTAAAACCTTGACTTTTCCAAACCGCAGTAAACCTTCAAACCGGTTATCGTCCCATGCCTAGCGGTACAAGAATGTGATGATTTTGTTTTGATTATCGAGTGTCTACAAATCAGAGATATCGTGTGCATGTATGGTATTTACGTACGCAAATGCTAAATAATTGAAGATTCGCATAATAAGGTGTTTAATGCTTCATAAATGTGACCCTGGACTAGGGCTGCAGGATATTGGAAAAATCTAACATTGCTGTATTTTTTAACATTTATTTTGCGATTTACATATTGTGATATAAATACAATTTCACCATTTGACTTAATATTTCTATTTGGAAAGAATTTATAATGTTAGATCAGTTGAGATGATTCTGCAGAGCATCTCCATAAAATCTAATAAACAATCTATACAATTTTTGGGGTCCTTCGACACATTTTCATTGTATTCTGTGCTATTTGCAGTGGGTTTCTCTATTTGCATGTGTTGTGAGTATTTTCATGCACTTTTTAAATCAGAGATTGATGAATTAATGATACTATTTGCATCTCCATCAAATCCAATAAACTATAAACATTTTGAGGTCCTTCAACACATTTTCATTGTGGTCTGTGCTATTTGCAGTGCATTTTCTGTATTTGCATGTGTTGTGAGTATTTTCATGCATAACTATCTATAAACACAATCAAGAAAAAGATATAATTTAAATAAAACGTTTTATCATTTCAGAGTCTTAACGGTATTCAAGTGCATACAGTAACTGAATGATAAAAATAGTTCAATAAAATTTATTTTAGTTAAGTCACAAATGGTACAATTTTTTATACCTTAATTCTTATAAAATCATTATATAATCATCAAAACATGCAAATGATCAATTATAATATAAACTCAACATTGCGTATCCTGCGACGTGACCGTTCCGGATGGTCACACTGCGATATCCATAGTGAAACCGTATATTGTGCAGCCCTACCCTCGACCACAAAAAAAAGTCACAAGTGATTTTTTTTAAATTTGGGATTTATTCGTAATCTTAAAGTTGAATACATAAGCTTTCCATTGATGTGTGGTTTGTTATGGCAATATCTTGGTGGGATGTGGCTTAATTCTGTGATCTCAGTGTTCAAAAAATATTAAGAAAATAGTCTTTAGATTAGAGCTGCACAATATATTGTTTTAGCATTGATATCGCAAAATGTGCAGTAGTCACATCGCAGGATCTGCAATGATGAATTGGGATTATATTTGACCAGGAGCTGCAACTCAGATCATGGAGTCATTGGAGATTTTTACTATAACGGAGCTAAAGTTTAACGTTTGCATATATTTTTTAAGGCCTGTGACTGTATAAGCTTGTAAATAGTAGGGATGCAACAATACAGTTAGCTTACGGTTCAATACACCTCGTTTTTATAACATGGTTTTCGGTTTTCATGGCTTGACACGAGTGTTTTCTTTGTTATTCTATGCTTAGGCAATAAGAACAGTAATAGGTTAAGGAGAAAAAAAATTAAACTATTTATTTCGATACTCCTTTATTTACTTCAAAGCCAAAAAAGGTACACTAGTTCCTATTGTACAGTGTAATAAAAAAAATAACACTGAAATCTCACAGCTGCTGGTAGCCCATGTACAACACATAAATTCCTGCATTTTGAAAATAAACATGCTTGTGAAGTTAATAAACATAAATTGACCATTTCATATAATAATAAATAAAATAATATAAATAAACTAACACTGCCTTTGTTATTTTTATGTGTCTTTCGGAACCAGTTGGGTTAGTGTGCTGGAAGGATTCAGTGAGGGATTGTTGTTTTATGGAGGTCTTTATTACCTTCTCTGCTATACTGCCTTCAGACAGTGATATTGCTGAGTGATGGCGCTGCAGATGTGCAGTCATGTCGGAAGTATTTCCGTTCGATTAGTCTATACGTGGAACTAGAATGTCCCCACACTGCGAATTTGAAAGACACCGGCGCTTCCTCGTACTGTTGCCTCACTTTACTGCTGCTCGTCATGTAAAGTGTGGAAGGATGGTTAAGCGCCCCCTAACTTTAGAGCGTAGTGATTGAATATTTACTCGCGGGGAGGAGTTTCCTCATCTCAGGTCGTAGACTTACAGGCACACACAAACAGTCAATTCAGGGACAAATAAAACACATAAATTATTTAAACATAAAACCGACAAAACTGCAATTCACAAGCGCGTATTGAACCGTTGATGTCGTACCGAACGGTTCAATATTGTATTGAGAATTGTGGCATCCCTAGTAAATAGAGTTTAAAGCGTTCAGAAAAAATGAATTGTACCATTTGAAACCTTCATTGTATAAATAATTCAATAAAATATTTTTATGAAGACTATGCAGTGCTATTTTACATTTGATTGTTACATTTCTGTACCTGAATTCTTACCAAACAGCTAATTAAGTCATCTGGTGAAATTGTATTCTCAATGTATGTCGCAGAAAAACGAAACATCGCAATGTCAGATTTTTCCAATATCATGCAGTCCCAGTTTAAATTAAGTTCTCAGCAAAGCACCAACCAAAAATGTAAGTATTTAGTTTTTACTGTAGGAAATTCACAATGTCTTCATGGATGATGATATTTACTTTTTATCCTAATATTTTTTGATCCTTATAATGCATTTTTGGCTGTTGCTAATAACATTCCTGTCCAACATAAGACTAGTTTTGTGGTCCATGGTCACAAATGACCGAATCTCCTAAACGTGCTTAAAGAAATGCAAATTTCCTCACCATTTGCTCACTTAAAGGGTTCTAAACATTTATCTGTCTTGTTTCTTCCTACACAAAGAAGGATAATTGTCTGACATTGAGTTTTTTTGTTCCTACTGTAGATGTCAGTGGCTACTTTTTCACCATGCTTCAGAATAATTGTGTTGTGTTCAACAGAATGAAATTCATACAATTTTCGGACCAGTAAATAGAGAGGAAATGTTCGTTTTTGCGTGAACTGTACATTTAATAGAGGTGTAACTGATCACTGTTGATCCGTGATCCGTACGGATCACAACCCACGGTTCGCAACGCACATGACCCGCGGATTAATAACTTTTTTGAACTTGTCGGTTAATCCAACATTTATAACCATTGCGGAGAGATCGCCTCCCGCGTCATTCAAATCACGCGAATGAAAGCATTTTGACTTTCCTGTAAGATATAATCACGATGGAAAAAGTTGTGGTGGGACCTACCTAAATGCTTTCTTTGTCTATTTATTTAAGGTGTTTTCTGCTTGTTTAGCTTGCATTAATGCATTCAGTGTAAAGCTGCACATTTAGACATTAAAAGATCGTGATCTCAGTTCAAACCCGCGCAACATGAACGATAAATGATCATGATTTGCAAATGTTTATTAATCCTTCAAAGCGCTGCATTCAAATCTGC
The DNA here is from genome assembly GCA_903798195.1 of Danio kyathit. Lineage (NCBI taxonomy): Eukaryota > Metazoa > Chordata > Actinopteri > Cypriniformes > Danionidae > Danio > Danio kyathit. The sequence continues at coordinate 58,194,296 of LR812535.1, forward strand.
ATCGAGAGAGATCCAGTTTTTACACTTTTTCAGTTACAAACAATTAAAAATAACACAGAAGTACTGGGAGAACAGTTTATAGTTCAAATATGAACACTGATGTTTATGGTAAAAATTAAAATCACCGTTTAATGAAACATGACGCTGAATGTTTGACGCTGGTGAAAGCAATTACATTGAGTAACCAACAGATGGTGACAAACTACCGTCACAATAATGTCACTGAATATGTTTTCAAAAATAATACACCTATAATGAAACATGAAGTTTTGTGTGTGAATTGTTGAATTATTAATTGAAGATAAATATGATCTGTTGTAAAAGATGTTAAATTTCTAGATTTAGCGTTATCAGCAACAGTAGTAAAGATCATGTTTTGTGTTGAATACTTTTCTTTTTTCAGCTGGTTCTTTCTTGATATTTATTTTTTATTAAAGTTACAGGTTCTGAGTTCTGTTTGTTAAAACTAGGCCCACACAGAATCTGCGCGCGCAGAATTCCACAGATTTTTCGCAGATTTTCCGCAGAATTTTAGCCCATCATTAATTCTGTTTATTTACTTACAGTTAACTATTTACTGTTAATCTAATTGGATTTGCATTTTAAACATTAAATAAAAGTTGAAAAGATATTTTTTTATTTCACATTTTAAGGTTTTAGTTATGATACTCCTAAAATAATTCCGCAGAAATCCGCAGATTTTTACCAAAATTCTCCGCAGAAATAGCAAAAAACGTCCGCAGATTCCGTCTGGCCCTGGTTAAAAGCAATGTTTTTTGCAGTAAAATTTTTGTATAAATGGAAAGCAAATGACATTTGTCTCCTCACTTTTTTGCTGATTTGAAAAATGGTCCGATCCGTGACTCAAAAACCGCTGTGTGATCCAAACTGCAGATTTGTGATGCGTTAAACCACTAACATTTAAATTTCCCCTTCAATTTAAATAGTTTAAATGTTCATAGCTATGTTTCCATCGAAAGATGCGAATTGCGACGCGCAATGAACGCGTGGCATCTCCTGAATGATATTTAGACATCTATTTTGACTTGCTAAATAAGTAGGGTAAAAGTCAGTTTTGTGAATGACAATCTCAACCGCTGTTAAAAATTGAATGCAAAGTTGTCCTTATGGTTGGGGTTTTTCCTTTTTTTTTCTTTTTGGTGTATCATTTTGGGATGCTTAAATATTTTCATTTGATAACGAGTGACTTAATAATCCAAACATTATACCGGAAGCTTTTCATAAAACAAAATGTGGTTTATCATGCATCTCTAGCTGTGTTTTCATCCTCCTATTTTTATGCGCATTTTGGATTATCACATCAATACTTGATGGAAATAGCAAGACGTGCTTAAATTTTGAAAGTGTGTATGATCTTATGCGCATAACTGAGTAGAACAAACCTTTTACTCACTAAAAAAATGCACATAAACTACGATGGAAACACAGAATAAATTCCAGTATGCGCATTAAAGTCATGTGATTTTTGTTATAAGAGATCATGTGAAAAAAGTGTGTGTGATGGAGGACATTAATGGACCAGCGCATCATACACACAAATGCAGCACATTCTGTTTTTCGGATATCTAGTACCAGTTTATCAGTGATTTGTTTTCTTTGACTCATTGGATGGAAGCGCTGCACTATTCGTAAATCTTTAATCAATTATCCAGTTTTATGCATAAATTTACGCATCTTTGTATGGAAACATAGCTACTGTATTCATTAAAACTGCATGCTCGTTACATTATAAAATAATAAGCAAGTGTTTCTGATCATTGAGCAGTGAGTAAAAGCAGTGTTTCTGCTTGCTGATGAAGACAGACGCCAGGCTCCAGTTCACTCAACTTTGACCCAGTTTTGGATTAATTTGGCCCCTTACATCTGCACAGGTCACGGAGACATGGCCACGGAGCATATAAATGGAAATGGTGGTACGGATGAACCGGTGGAGTCTTCAGCAGCAGTTACCCATTCAGAGCACTTCCAGACGCTACTAGATGCAGGCTTACCGAGAAAAGTTGCGGTCAAACTAGATGAGATTTACATCGCAGGTGAGATGAGCAACACATTTCACACTCTATAGGACAGATGTCGAGCTCTGCACAGTTTAGTTCTAACCCTAATTAAACACACCTGATCAAACTAATTGAGTGCTTTATGCCCCATTCACACAGCGCGTCAGCGTTATCGCTTCCCATTCACTTTGAATGAGTGACGTCAGGCATTGCCAAACTTCATTGTGGATCCATCAGCGTCACTTTAGCGGCGTTGCTCGCTGCAGAAGTTAGGAATTTCTCAACTTTTGAAGCGCCAATGGAAGCGTCAGCCAATCAGATCGTTATATGCAAATACCCCAGCTCAGACAGTAGCCGACAGTGCACTAATTTCATTGGCTGACGCTGCTATGATGATAGCTTCAGCCCCAACTTTAGAAACGTCCTCTGTCAAGCGTTGATGCTGAAGGCCCGTGTGAATGCACGGTTGTTTGATGCCTGCAGATAGGTGTGTTGAAGCAGGGCTGGCACTAATCTCTGCAGGGCTGCGGCCCTCCAGGAACTGAGTTTGACACCCCTGCTCTATAGGATTGTATGTGGTGTGGTGTTTGTGTGTGACTGTTGGAAGTGTCGTTTTTTTTTTCAGTGTTTTATTATTAGTAGTAGTATAACTTTTTTACTATTGGGGCTGATAATGAAATTCTGATTATGAAAAGAAGTAGGGCTGCACGATATTGGAAAAATCTGATATCGCGATACTTCATTGACCTGCGATAAATATGGCGATATGAATACAATTTCACAAAATAGTTTGAATTGGTTTTCTGGAGAGTCTTAACAGTATTCAGGTGCAGAAATTGAATAATCACAATGCAGAAATGCTTTTCTTACTTTGCTTTGTGTTGTTTTTAGTCCAAATATCTAAGAAATCTTAAGTAAAAATATTGTTTTGTTTTCAACTTTGGAAAATATAAGGCAATATTAAGAGTTTTTCCTTAAAGCAAGCTAAATGATCTGTCAGTGGGGTAAGTAAAATAATCTAGTTTGTGCTTTGAAATGTAGATATTTTGACTAGAAACAAAACAAATTCTAAGTATAAAAAACTTTTTTGTTGTTGCATAAATCGTATAAATTCTGTATAAATACAGTAATTAAACAATTCTGTAGCTCCTGTTGAACTTTAATTCAGACTCAACCTTGCACGTCTTGATGCGACTATCAGCATTGCGGTATCAATGCTGAAACGATGTATTGTGCAGGCCTAAAAACAAGCAAACATTTTTTGATTCAGTTGATGTGACTTATTGCTTGACTTAAGCCTGACACGCTACTTTATTAAAAATAATTTTATTTGAAGTACATATACCAGAGATCTCATTTGTCATAATAACAGACTGAAGGACAATCAAGACTTGCCAAACACAGACACACAGACAAACTTATGGTGTACTCACACTATCTACAGTTGCGTTGAACTTGGCTAAAGCACGCTTGTCCCCCCTCCCGTCTCCCCCGACGGTCCGCATTCGCATTACATTCGGGCCTGGGCACGCTTACGTCATCAAGGACGCACTGCTCAGTAAGCGCTCTCGCTCAGCACAGTGGAGATTTCTTTAGTTATATCGTTTAAGTCGTTTGATATGCGGTGACACGCAGTCTAATATTTCGCCGAACAGATCAGCCACTTTTGACGCTCATAAACAATCATAAAGTCCTCGTGCTGCAGAAATTAGGAGGTTTGCTGAAGGTGCAGCTGTCATGCAGTGAGGGGTTTGCGTCTTTAATAATCTACGACAGTTTGTGTTCATTGAACTGTACGAATGATTAATTAATCCATATGATACAGCCCCTTAAAAGTCACGTCTCACTTTCAGTTTCGGGCTTAGGCACGCTTGCACTCATACTGTAAGTGTACCGCGCCTGAGCCCAAGTGAACCGCGCTCTGGCACACCTCTTCCAACCGGGCCAGGGCCGGCCAAGTGAACCATGCTTGAGCCCGGTTCAGAGCACTCACACTTCTCAAGCGATCCGGGAAACGGGCCTGGCCACGGTTCGGATAGCATAGTGTGAGTACGCCCTTAACCCGGAGTTTGACGTCATCCATCCTTAACACTTTTACTATCACATGTTCTGAAGTGATACCTCACAGCAAACATAAACAAACTCTAGCGGCAATTTTGCTCAATAATAAAACAAAAAAAAACAAACAGTTTTGACATTTTAGACAAGTTGTCGTGTAGATTGTGTAAAAATTGGACCAGAGATTAAAGATCACAGACAGATTTTAGTTAAGGATTACGGGAAAAATATTTCCCAAATTTGTCTAAGACGACCAAATTGTTGCTGAAATCGCACAGTGTGAGACGGGCATACGGATGAATTTCAAAACAGCATTTTTGTCAAAGTTGTTGCAAGTACTTCTACTTGCTAGGTAGAGGTGTGAACCTACACTGGTCTCACGGTTCGGTTCGGTTACGATTATCATGCCATCAATTCGGTTCAATTCGATATCTCGGTGCATTGACGATGCTTTCCATACACAGTTTTATATTTTCTTCACAGCACAACAATTCTTGTATTAAAATGTATAAATATATTTATATTTACTATTTGTAAAACAATTTTGTCCTTTAATACAAACAGTCAGATATATAAACTGTACCTTTAAACAACACGAGCATTTATAGACCATTTTGAGGTATGTAAACAAAAACAATGGTCCTAACGTATTTCCTGTTTTACATTTTTAATTTCCATTGCTTCTGAGAATCCAAAAAGGTCCATATGTTGATAAATAGTGTTATGACTGCTGATTTAAAATCAAGTTATGATTGAATTGCCTCTTGTTACAGTTAGGAAATAGTTTAACGTCAAGCAGGAAATGTTCATGGGCCAATGACATGACCACATTGAAATGGTCTATAGCAAATGAACAAATATAAATATCCCGCTCGCTTTCTGAGCCTTGTCTACCAAGTTATTTCTTACACCCCTTTGATTGGTCACGCTGTCAACAGAAAGGGCTGCGATTGGCTCTTACACGCTGGTGCTCTTCACAGATGCACTCATGGGCCACAGTGAGACAGAGAGAGAGAAATGGAGTTTACTTTCATTCTCTTAATCGCCGTGAAATAGGGGCTTTTGTTGTAAGTTTCAGTGAAACAGACTTCAGCAAACACACACGCAGTGAAATTGTGCATAGTTTCTGAGTTTTTCGTAGTTAGAGCGTTGTAAATACTCGCGGCTCGCCTCCCTCGGCATAGTAAGCTACGGCGACATAGCGCATGTGAGATAAATGACGTCAGTATAATAACCGGTTATGATTATTACTGAACCGATACCGAATTGTCCGCGTCTGCATCGCGGTGCACCGAAGAAACAATTAATTTTGACACCCCTATTGCTAGGAATATTTATAGATGTCTCCAATACTCCTACAGAACGGCATTGATGCATCCTGAAGTGAAACTCCAGCAAGATAATGTCATTGTATGCAGAACCATAGAGCTTTATCTAAAAATAAAGTATAATTATGGAAACTGTTCATCATAACTGAAAGCTGCATCTTGTTTTCTGGCCTCACGCATCGCGTAGCTCTGTCAGTCAGTCAGCATGCAACCTTAAAGGGTCAAACAAATGACTCACAGCACTACTACGATTACAGAAAATTTGGCTCTGTTATAATTCACTTACATTTTAATATGTTTGGTGCGATTATAACCAGCTATAAAAAAAAAAAGCAGCGGCTAAATGTTTTGAAATTTACATGAGGTGAAAAACACCTAAATGAGTGTGTATGAGTGTTTCCCAGAGATGGGTTGCAGATGGAAGGGCATCCGCTGCGTAAAACATATGCTGGATAAGTTGGCAGTTCATTCGGCTGTGGTGACCCCAGATTAATAAAGGGACTAAGCTAAAAAGAAAATGAATGAAAAACACCTAGTGCAGGTGACTGGATGCTCTGTGTTTTTGTGTGAGCTCAGCATTGAATAAAGCCATTTTGGCCAATCAGAAAGAAGAAACTGTGCATGCTGACGTCATGAGGTGCAAAGCAACCACAAACCCCTTAAAAATCTTCGCTCTGGCTGGAGTTGTCAGAGAATTTCAGTTTCTGTTGCCTGATGCCACGTCTTTGTGTGGACGAACAACCATACTGTGGTTTTGAAAATATCTGTGTTTGTCTAGATTTTTATATTGAATTTGTGAATATCAGCATGTGGAAATGTTTAATTCTTTCTGGTTGTTTGCCAATATATAATAGTTTGCTAATATATAAGGTGAAATGTGTTGACAGATTGTAGTGTGTAAAGGGTGTGTTTTTGTGCAGGGCTCGTGTCTCACAGCGATCTCGACGATCGAGCGATTGAAGCTCTCAAAGAGTTCAACGAAGAAGGCGCACTGCAAGTCCTCCTGCAGTTTAAAGACAGCGACCTGTCGCACGTTCAGGTATGTTTGACAAGACTAAACTAATACAGTCAAAGTCTCAAATGTTTCCTTTCACTGAGTGTTTGACATCTTTAGTACTCGCTTTTAAGATGTTACAATTTTATGGTCTTTAAATGAAGCACTTTGTTGACAAAGCATAACATTAACATTAATAGTCTTATCAAATGTATGTACTCATCTGTGTATTTTAATTGTACATTAATTAATGAAATGCTTTTGCATGAAAATAGCCTTTGTTGTTGACATGGCATTAAATCAAAATATATGATATGACTTATGACACAATGTTAAAGAAATAATCCCAAATCCTTTTAAATAACAGGAATATTAGATGTACACTTTTTTTTTTGTCTTTGAGGAAATTAAGGAATGTTTTCAGAGATATCATCTACTGGTGCTTCTTGCCCTTTTTAATTTTCATTTGTTACAATACATAAATTATGATGTTTTCTTTATTTCACAGTGCGTCATCTATTCAAGTTCAAACATGTTATTAAATCAATTATCGTAAACGCGATGTGCTAAACAGACTAATTGACAATGATGGAAAGCAGTTTGAACTTTCTGCAAATTTCTTGATTTTTATCTCTCTGACTAAACCTAAGCATTTTCAGGTTTCTATAGGAACTATAAATGGAGAATGCTCTTTGTATCTGATGCAAAGCTGGATCCCTTGTATACATTTTTGGGGGTGTGGGAGTAGCTTGCGCCAGAAAACATGGATACGCAGATGAGGTTTAAAAAGATTTTTAGTCTGCGCCAATAGCCTATTGTGTCGACAGATAGCACTGAGGTGCTCATGGTGACCTGAGTTAAATTCCTGGCTGGAGGTTTTTTGTTGATCCAATCCCCCTCACTCTCTGTTCCCTTCACTTTCCTGTCTCCACTATACTGTCCTATAAAATAAAGGTTAAAACCCCCTAAAAAATTATGAGGAAAAAAGTTGATTAGTTTATCAGTTTTTTTTTAGTCTTGTAATTTGACAAAATATATTTCTATTTTTGCAAAGAAATGTGCAGCATTTGAGAAATAATAATGGCCGTTTCCACTGAGTGGTATGGTACGGTTTGATATGGCCGTTTCCGCTGTCAAAAGGCACCAAAAAGTGAACTGTACCGTGCCACTTTTTGGCACAACAAAAGAGTACCAAAAGGCAGAGCTAGATGCGCAGCTGAACGATATTGGTTTACAGAGAAATGTCACTAGTGTGTACACAAGCCAGGAGAATGAAAACAAAGGAACCACCATTTTTAAATTCACAGCCGAGACATTACACCGTAATAATATATACATATAATAACGAGCCATGGTCGACCCGAGCTTAAACAAACCTTGTTGTCGTCTTGATGAACAGCTACAAAGCCAAGAAAAAGAGCAGAATCTACCCTGTGCCTCGTAGTTGTTTACAAGGCCGTCTAAAGCATGAGCAGTTTCACTTTCTTTCTCTCAAGAGAGAGAGAGAGAGAGAGAGAGAGCTGACGCTCGTCGCGCATCTACATTTGAAATAATGAACTTTTTGAGCTGATGATAATAACGTGCGCATGATCATTGAAGCACTTCTGACATCACTCTCGCATTTGTCCGTTTCTGAAAGGATCTGAAGCGCGAAAAGCTCAAAAACAAGCAAAGGTGCAAATGATTCTTTCAGCAATCTAAAACATGAACAAACTGCCATGTTTAATTATTATCATCACCTTTTGGACTATTATGAACTCGGAATGAAGGAATTATTCTCTAACAGAGGTTACATGTGCTGCTGAAGATTAAGGATACAGATGACAGGTTTGCACTTGACTGTGGGCTATATGTTGCGTGTTGTTTTTGAACCTAAATGAGGACTAAATGTATGCGTTGCGTAGTTTTTCATCATTAGATCATTGATCTGCAGTTATAATCAAATCCTGTTCATAGAAAGGTTAGTAATAAACATTTATACACAAATATTAAGATAAAGATGCCACTCAGTGGAAATAGTGCATAAAAGGGCAATTGTTAATTCCTAAATTGTCTCATCAGATTTAGATTTTAGTGCGATCAAATCATGAATTTAAATCACTTTAAACAAACATCAAAGGCAAATCAGTGGTCGCAACAATGACAACAGAAGTAAACAAATGACAAGCATGATTTCATCTAAGGTTAATTATCAGTCTTATGTCTTAAGTGTGATTTAAGCGTGATTTAGTTGTGAAGGAGAACTCAATGGTTCTGATGCGGTCACAGTTTCTCTTGTGTGTTTTTCTTTTATTCCTGTCCACTTGCTGGCACACACACACACACAAACCTGCTCACTTCATGTTTTGCACAGAATAAAAGTGCCTTCCTCTGTGGAGTGATGAAGACGTACAGGCAGAGGGAGAAACAGGGGACCAAAGTGTCAGACTCTACTAAAGGACCAGACGAGGCCAAAATCAAAGTGAGTCTGCTTCACTTCTCAACTGTGTGTTCTGTCCAGCCGCTGATGGTTTTCGTTCGTTCTTTTACTATTGATCCAGTTACAAGTGCTTTTCTGTGTGCTGTTTCACCAGGCTCTGCTGGAGAGAACTGGCTATACGCTTGACGTGACGACAGGCCAGCGCAAATATGGTGGTCCGCCTCCAGGATCGTCCCATGCCGGAGTACAGCCCACTATCGGCACAGAGGTCAGACTTAGTCTAAAAAATGCACATCAGCGTTCTGTTGGGTTTTTTTAACACTAGAACCACCAGGAGTCATTGTACAGGGTGGGCCATTTATATGGATACAGCTTAATAAAATGGGAATGGTTTCCTGAAAAGTGTGGGTAAATTCTGTTTAGAAATTTCTAAAAAATATATTATTTCACTGTATTACGCCACTGTAAAATATACTAAAAAATTCTTCTATATTTTTGTCCTGCTGTATTAAGCCTTGTTTTTACTCGACGCGTCCGCTAGTTCGCTTGAGTGCGCGCGGAGAATCTGACGTCATCGCAAATGTTTGCTTTGAGTGCGCGCGACATCATTTCGGCTGGCGGTGCGCGCGGCATTTTTTGAGACCCAAGCGAACAGTGCGTGCGGCGCCGCATCTGGTTTGAGTTGAAATGAACCACTTTGAAGAGATTTTGTCTGAAACAGGTACACCTGTACAGACATCTTTATGATCCGTGATGATAGAGATAACCTGATGAACAATAATTTTGAGCTAGAAATTGCAACAGCAGTGGGAAAGGAGGAAAGTTTTTGTTAAGTTTGGAAAAACCTGAGGGATAGTCTGTTAAAGCCCAAAGAGGCCATGGCAAAAGTGGAAACCCAGCTACACAATTACAGAAATATGTTTTTCCACCATTTATAGGTTTTACACTGATGTATATATTACAATTTTGAATTTAAAGCAATTTAATAATTGCAAAATTATAATTAAGGATCAAATTATTTCTTTGATAACTGGGAAAGAATATTTGAACCTATCAGTTTACAATATACTGATGCCCTGTTTTTCTAGGCTTTATTGGTGATAATGGTCAGGAATGTTTTGACTATTAATGCCTTTTTATTCTTGCCATAATAGAAATATATTTGTAGAGCAACCCATTTTCTCTCCTCATTGATATTTTAATAAACTTTGATAGGTAAAACTGTTCGAGATATAAACAAAAGCAAGTGATGCATCAAAGTTTGATTAAAACAAACCTTGAATGGTTATAAAAATCCTTATAATCATTAAAATAATTTATAAAAACAATAAAAATAATTTGTTTAAAAATCTTGAATGATATTAATGATATGACGTAGTTCCCGAAACTTTCTACTTCTCTGTTTATCTGTCTGACTTTACGGTCAGTTACTTTTGACCGCCCCTGCCGTTTTAAAGAATATCACAACGGCGAACGCGGCAAGTATAAAAGCCTCGTCCGTTTCGCGAGGTGCACGCACAGTCAGCGGAGGTGCGCGATGCGAAAGTATAAATCCAGCTTTAGTTTGAGGGTTTTTATGCAGGCTACAATCACTTTTCTCAGCCTCCTCACCTGTCAACAACTGAAGCTCTGCTTCCACCTTACCCTAAAGCGAAATCACTTTCAGAATGAGGATTAGAAGTAAAAACTAAGGTGGTCAAATGTATCGAGATCAGTATTAATCAATACTGAAACTTTTAAAAACATTTCAGTGCTCTTGAGCGCGTTCTTAAACACCACTGATTGGCCGTTGTTCATTTGCTCAACAGAAATGACTGTATTTGGCTGTGAAGGTCATCAATTCACCATTCTTCACTGCTGATCACCAAGTGCAAACACAGATACACGGCCAATCACAGCCATTTCTGTTTAGCACTTGAACACAATGGTGTTTAAGAACGCGCTCAACAGTGCTCAAATGTAAGCAGGAAATGGAGATTTTAAAAAATTTCGGTATCGATTAATACTGAACATTTCACATGACTAGTAACTACATATTTGGGTGGTGTAATATTCTAAATGGACGTCGTTAATCATATATTAAGATGTCATTTAAATATATACCAATGTTGACTGTAGACAATGTTATTATACATAGACTGCATATAATGTGATGACAAATTTAAGTGCACAGCTTCACCTAACTAATTAATTTTAATTACCATTGATTAATTGACCATTAATTCAGTAAGTGTAACAAGTACAAAGTTCAGTAACGAGTACAAAGTTAAAACATAAGAAGCGCCAAAATACAGGCATTATATAGCAGGTGAATCTGATCCCCAATGTACACATCTTTTTTCAACTATTTTTAACACCTGAGAATTGTAAATGAGACCATTTTTAGTAAAGGTCAATGAATGTTTTGGTCTGTTATGTGGATTTGAAAAAAGTGTGGCAGTTCTAGTGTATGTGTCATGAGTCTCCCCTGTTTTAACACTGTTTTTTCGCACCTCAGATTTGAAAAGGGGTGTTTTCAGCCGTGTTGAGGTGGGACTATCGGGGTGGAAAGAGGGAAAGGATTGCAAAAAAGGGAAAGCTTCATTATGTGAATAAAAACAACTAATTTACCCACCGGCAGTGTGCGTAGGCATACACACACACACACACACATATGAGATGAAGAGCTATGACGAGAGCAGCAGATACATCTGTTCAGATTGCAGTTCTCCACATCAGATTCCCAAAATCGCACAGGATGACTAATCATATGGATGTCGTATGGACGATAAACACTATCTAAGCTAAATTACTGCATTAACAAGTAGTTCATACACTAATTTCAGTGACAAACTTCGTTTAAAGAAGTTCAAGATGAGACAAAACAACATGCGTCTTAGATGTCTTCAGGCAAATGCCAATAAAAGTTGAACTTTTGCACATTGAAATGAAGTCTTAGTCCTGTTTGTACATCCAAAAATGGAGAATTTGAAGTTGTTTACTAGGAGTGTAATGCCACACTGGAGTTACAGTTTGGTACATATCTGTTTTGGAACAAGGAATGAGCAACAAATCACAAGTGCTTGCTTATTTTCAGCTTATTTTGAACAGGCAGATGTGATTTGTCACAATCAACTACAGAACTGGAAGATTCTTGTGATGCAAAACTACAAAATAAACACAATAATGGGAACAAAAGTATAATTAGGAGACCAAACTTTAAGGGTTAAGCTCAACTCTTACCTAAAACAACTGAAAACAGTAAATATGTATTACATTTTATATTCAGTAAGCTTCAAAACTGAAATCTCTTAATGAAAATGCAAGCACTGCCCAGCCATAAAAGTGGGTGCAGTGGACAACAACTATTCGGCTTTCTTTGTCGGTTTATGTAAACCTTGATGGTCATGCGTAACCGGTATACACACACACACACGCGTCTTTTTCAGTGTCTCACGCATGAGCACTGTTTTTTTTTTTTTTTAGAGAGTTCGTCAAGATAAAACTGTTTCAGCTTTTACACACAGCACTGCTCAATCTCAGTTACACAGCAGTAGACCAATCAGAATAACTCGGAGGTGGGACCAGAGTTTCGAGCTTCAGTTTACAGTGGCAAATTGGCATGACAAAGGCAACATGACGGAGCCATTTCTCTACGCAAAGACACGTTCCTTGGGAATAAGTCCCAAGTTGTTGCACTGCTGTATTCATTCGGGATGAATACATTCACTGTTACACCCCTATTGTTTACAGAACAATATGAGATGGTGCTGTAGCTTCGCAAACACACGTTTCATTTATAGCGTGTCTAAAGCCTGTTTTATACTTCTGCGTCGAGTGATTGTACCAATAGAGCCTACCTTGCAGGCAGTTAGCCTTTGTGAGCAGTAATAATTCTGCCTTGTGTCTGTGTTGTTCTGTAGTAACACTTCTATTATATATTCCGTTAGGTTTCTTTGGCGATGTTTTGGGTTTTTCACCTGAAATGGGTTTCAAACTTAAAAGATAGAAAGAGGCAAGAAGCGCAGAACATTCAACAGCTTTAATCATGAAGTCAATGCAAAAGTGTCTATTTGGAGCTCCTCCACAGGACTCGACACTTGTTAAACACTCCGGCCTCTAACATGGCGCTCGCATTTTAACTTGATGTTGAATTAATAAACAGAATATGAAGCTCTCAATTAAAGGAAGTTAATACCAAAGTCTTCGTTCAACTGTTGCAAACGCTAGATCACGATCTTTAGCTGATTATTATGACCTTTGTTGTTGGCAGATTTTTGTGGGAAAGATCCCGAGAGATCTGTTTGAGGACGAGCTGGTCCCTCTGTTTGAGAAAGCTGGACCCATCTGGGATCTGCGTCTGATGATGGACCCTCTCAGTGGGCTGAACAGAGGATATGCCTTCGTCACCTTCTGCACTAAAGAGGCTGCTCAGAAAGCGGTCAAGCTAGTAAGTGCTGATCTGTTAGTCTTCCTTCAGCTTGCTGGAGTCAGGCCAGTGTGTGGATTGTGATTCTGATCTTCTCTGCAGTGTAACAACAATGAAATACGGCCCGGTAAACACATCGGCGTCTGCATCTCTGTTGCCAACAATCGTCTGTTTGTGGGCTCCATCCCCAAGAGCAAAACTAAGGATCAGATCGTGGAGGAGTTTGCCAAAGTTACTGGTAAGTGATGATGATGATGATGATAATAATTTGTGCTTACAGTTTAAGATGACATTTATTAGCCCTATGATGTATATCATATGGGCAGAATAAAAAGTCTCTCATTTCATGTAATTAATCTAGATAAGCCTTTAAATAGCTTTTTAAGCTGAATATATCTACACTAGTAAATGCTGGGTTCCACACAATTGATCACCACATGAAGGAATTAAGTTATCTTATTTACAAATTTAAGTGGATTGAACATAATTCATTAATTTTCAACTCATTTTACATCGTTTGAACAAACAGCAAACGTCATTTCTTTGAGTGTAATGTATATCTCGATCCCTACAGAGGGCTTGAACGACGTCATCTTATACCATCAGCCTGACGACAAAAAGAAGAATCGAGGCTTCTGCTTCTTAGAATATGAGGATCATAAAACGGCAGCCCAAGCCCGCCGCAGGTTAATGAGCGGCAAGGTCAAGGTTTGGGGGAACGTGGTGACTGTGGAGTGGGCCGATCCTATAGAAGACCCTGATCCTGAGGTCATGGCTAAGGTGAGAGGTTTTCCATTAGCTGCAACATTGTGCACCCCGACTATACAGTATATATACACAGGGAGTGCAGAATTATTAGGCAAGTTGTATTTTTGAGGAATTATTTTTGAAATAATTATGCACACCTGATATAGGGTGTTGATGTCATTAGACCACACCCCTTCTCATTACAGAGATGCACATCACCTAATATGCTTAATTGGTAGTGGGCTTTCGAGCCTATACAGCTTGGAGTAAGACAACATGCATAAAGAGGATGATGTGGTCAAAATACTCAGTTGCCTAATAATTCTGCACTCCCTGTATATATATATATCTATCGTACACATACATGCACTAAATAAAATAACTAATAATAATTGGTTTTGTTGAAAATAGTTTTTACTTATATTTCTATAATATATTATATTTCTATGTATATATTTTAATCAAACAATTGCAATAAAGTTTTAAATAATCTTAGAAATATCTTCACATAGGAAGTCTGTGAGTATACACTTTAATATGTAAAAAAGAAATGGTCCTTTACATGTGGTCAATATAATTAATTAGTTGAATTTACATTTATATATCGTTATCAGGATACATGTATGATATTTTTGTCATATTGCACAGCCTTACATTGAGTCATTTTATTTTATGAAGTCACAAAGTATACCAGCGAAAAAGTCCTTCATACTGTTTTCAACCCTACTGTAAACACTATGGGTGGTACAGTGAATGCATGTTTTAGTACAGGACTTTTGGTTTAGTGCATGTACATCTAATAATATAAAAACATTTAGAGTATGGGCGATTATGTTTGATTATGGTATCACATATCGATATTTTTCTTGGTATCGTATTGGTTACAAATTCCAGTATCGGAACAAAACTACAGTATAGTAAGTGAACTTCAGACATGAATAAAAAATAAAAACATTTGAACTTTAAGGTTTTCAATGCAAATCCAATTAGATCCAAACTAAAATCTCATATCTTCCAGAATACAGAAAAAATTACTTTACAAACTATATTACATAAATCATATAAACATTTGCATATTATTCACTAATATTACTGAAATTAAAATGCAAAACTGAATAAATATATATTTACACACTTTTGTATAAGTAAATAGATTGCAGTGTTTCCTCTAGGATTTTTTCCAGCTGTGGCGGTTAACTCTGTTGGGCCTTTTACACAGATCTACCAACTACCTGTGGTGTTATTTCAATGACAAATGTCGTGAGCCTAGTATTACAAGCCGAGATCGCATTTATGTAATACAAGCATGCGAATCTCTTTGCTTGTGCGCCGATTTCCTCTGTTTGTGCACAAAACTTCTTGCACGCCCTGAAATATACACTGCTCAAGCGCAGATTTTCTTGTGCGCTCTCAAATAAACACCGCTGAAGTGTGATTTAGTGTGTTTATGTAACAAGTCTCCAACATTTTTTAGATTTGCTAGGAATATTTATGAATGTCTCTAATAGAGCTACAGAGCGGCATTAATGCGTCCTGAAGTAAAGTGAAATGGCTATAAACTCCAGCAAGATAAAGTCATTGCACGCAGAGCCATATTCTTTATCTATAAAGTATAATTATGGAAACTGTGTTCATCATAACCGAAAGCTACGTCGTGTTGGCACCTCACACACCTGTCAGTCAGTCAGCTTTAAAAGGTTAAACAAATTACGCACAACACTACTACGACTACATAAAAGTTTGCGCTGTTATAATTCAATTGACTTTTAATACGTTTTGGTGCGATTATAACTCGCTATTTAAAAAAAACGACTGAATGTTTTGAGTGAGAAGCTGTAATGTAGCCGTGGCGGGATGAATTTTGGTGTGGCACCATGGATTAGAGATGCGCGGATCAGCTCAAATGTCACCCGAATCCGCTCCTTCATTCTAATCATCCACCCGCCACCCGCCCGCACATATTATTTTATCTGATATATATATCCGCACCCGACCCGCACCCGATCACCACTTTAATAATTCTAATTCTTTGTTTTAAGCATGATGATAGGTGTAACTCCGGCAGCAGAGTAACAGCTCGTTAATTCATGCTCGAGCAAATGATGCGACGGACAAAAGTACTCGATGCATGCCCTTCTTTTACTTATTTCAGTGTTTTCAGGTTCACAGTGCAAAACAGCTCCCGGGTGGAATTACTGAAGTAAACATAAAACAAAACCGGATAAAACTTTCTCCCTCTAATTCACCGCACGCACAGCACACAGCGAGAGCTTACATCACACAGCATGCGTGTCGAACTACACTACCCACAATGCCCCTCGCTATGGACTACAACTCCCGTAAAAGCAGTCAAGGGGCCACACTATTTCCCCTCTCCTGCAACTTAGGTCACAGTAGATTGTTCGTTATTAACAGCAGATTCAGCTTTTATATATACAGGAAAAAGAACAAAAACTGCGTCCCTTCAGCCTAAACAGCAGCTATGTTGTGTGTACTTGGCGCTTTTCTTAACACTGTGCAAAAACATAATAGCATCTACTGTGCCTGGATTCGGGCGATTCAGCCTCACCTCCAAAACATGGCTGGCTGCACTAAATGAGCGTTCGCGCGAACCGCTTGTTGCAGGAATGCACAAGCTTCTTGCAAGGCGCTGCAGTCGTGTAAATAAGCGATCTTGTTTCTCCCAGAACGACTGCAGATTTCCCTCTGATGACTCCTCTAACTGAAGTTAGCACAGTACTCTTGCACTTCATCTACAGTTATTTACGGCGTCTCTCATCTTCACATTCTGCGAAGTCCACTCTCTGCTTTTTTGCTGGTCAACTGCTATGACCCGCTACATCCACCCGCGACCCACCCGCAATTAATCATAATGTATTTTTTTATCACCCGACCCCGCCCGACCCGCGGATTACCCGCAGCGCCCGCGGATTTAACCGCCATCCGCGCATCACTACCATGGATTGAATGATTGAACCTGCAGATTTCTCACACACAGATTGAATTTGGGCCTAAAAAATGTTGATTCGTCAAATTATATTGTGATTTACACTACATTTCACATGTGTTATTTAGGTCAAGTCCTCTTTGTTAGAAACCTGTCGAGCACAGTAACAGAGGAGCTTCTGGAGAAGACGTTCTGTCAGTTCGGCAAACTGGAAAGGGTTAAAAAGCTGAAAGACTACGCCTTCATCCACTTTGAGGAGAGAGATGGCGCTGTCAAGGTAAGCGCCCGTTTAGTTGTCTGAGTTCAGAGGTAGTCAGTAACGTACGTGCAGATTTTAATCAGTCTTTTCCACAGGCTCTCGCCGAATTACACGGGAAGGACTTGGAAGGGGAACCAATTGAAATAGTCTTCGCAAAGCCTCCTGATCAGAAGAGGAAAGAGCGAAAGGCCCAGAGACAAGCTGCTAAAACTCAAATGTAAGCGCATTTATAGTCTCCATTCACTTTTATTTTACTTAATAAAAAAAAAACCCACATGCTTTAGAGCAGAGGTGTCCAAACTCGGTCCTGGAGGGCCGGTGTCCTGCATAGTTTAGCTCCAACTTCCTTCAACACACCTGCCTGGAGCTTTCTAGTATACCTAGAAAGAGCTTGATTAGCTGGTTCAGGTGTGTTTAATTGGGGTTGGAACTAAAATATGCAGGACACCGGCCCTCCAGGACTGAGTTTGGGCAGCCCTGCTTTAGAGGATCATCGAGCCCTAAACATTAAAGGCTGTTATTGCCTATATCTGTTGAACTGATCTGGCTCGATTCTAAACCACATGCGTTTGTTTCAGGTATGATGAGTATTATTACTACGGCCCACCGCACGTGCATCAGCCGACAAGAGCGAGGGGACGAGGTGCTAGAGGTTATTCGTATCCACATGACTATTACAGCTATGAGGATTATTACAACTACTACGGCTACGACTATCACAACTACCGAGGCGGCTATGACGACCCCTACTACGGCTACGATGACTTCCAGGCTCACGTGCGAGGAAGAGGCAACAGAGGAGTGCGAGTTCCCACACTGTCCCGAGGCCGCGGCTCCAGCGTCAGCAGAGGACGAGCTGCTTTCTGCCAGCGCGGGGCTCCAGGATCCAGCCGCGGGGCCCGGGGCTCCAGAGGAGGCCTCCAGCAGAGATGTCGAGTGGTACGTGATGTGACAAATATATCACAGTAGAAATCATCTCATATTCCGACAGCAATATAACTATCACAATATAGTACCTTTTCTGTAAATTCACTTCATATTGATCACATAGTTAGTCTTTTACACACAGAAGTCTGATTCAGATCCAAAAAAATTCATCACACACACACCAATTCCAGTGTGTATTGATGAATCCACTGCGAACTAATTCTTGGAGTAGTCTTGGAGTAGTAAAGATTTGGTTTGATTGTGGATAGTTTGATTGTGGTCTAAACAAAAGATAAAGAATGAGGAAATATTGGGTCTGTCCCATCTTTAGATTGCCAAGAGATGGAGATCTACCTCCTTATCAAAGAACTGTGGGATTATCTCGACTCATTCAAAGTTACTTCAGGATGACTGGAAGTAGAGCTTAGATTGGGCTGAAAAAATTAAACCCGACCCTATCTGAGCACCTTGTGTCCGAGCCTGACCCCGTCCGACACATTAACTAATTATGAGCCCGAGCCCGATTTAAACCTGACTATTTTTTAATACGTGAGTCGTTATACCAGACATTCTCAACTACAATTCTTATTAGAACTACTGAAATGAATTTCGATTTATCTTAATTAATAGTGCAACAAGGACGAAGCATTTAAACTGCACTGTTTGTTTATTCAGAATGGATCGTAACAATCGAGGACATTGAAGGCTGACTATCATCCTTTCTTCCATGGCAAGCCTGCTTCGTGTGTCTGTTCATCGTAGAAGTCCCTGTTTTTTTGCCATCACCTCTTTTTACACCGCACATGCGAGCATACCTGCCAATACTCCCGTTTTTCCTGGGAGTCCTCGTATTTCAGACCCATCTCCCGCCACCCTCCCATTTTGTTATTTCTCCCGGAAAACTCCTCCCCCTGTATCTCCCCCATCCCCCCTCGGGGTCCTCTGCTTTTTTGGATAGTCTGTAACACCCCCAGGTCGCCAACTTTGGTATAGACCTTTTTCTTAGAACGGAAAATTACCCATTATGCTTTGCGTGTATGCGCAAGGAGAATGCTAAGAACTTCCGGTCGGCAGCTGATGCGTGTAAACAGTCGCATTTGGACAGCTGTGAAACCATATTTTATCTATTTTACCTGCTTTTAGCATCTTTAAACTAATACTGTTGTCGATCAGCGCCACCTCCTGGACTGATCATTTAAAAAAATGTGATCTAATAGGATAGAAAACAACTGCTGCGAGGCATTTTTCCACTCGTTGTCAGACGGCATCTTGTGCTGTTTAAATGAAGCCTCGTCATCGCTAAAGTCAACTTTTTCTCTTTCTTTAAAATATATAACCAGCCCAAACAAATATAGTTCACCAAAATGTTTGACACACACACACACACACACGTAGCCTACTGTACTGTCCCACAAACACACTGATTTAATAACTGTGACAAAGTGAAAATAAAGTGACATTTTGAAATGACAGAAAAACACAAACCGTGGTAAACACAACACACTAAATGAAACACAAACGGCTCACGATTAAAATCAACAGCAAATCAGCCAGCAGAGTATCAGTAACTCACTTTCATTGGTCATTTTTGTAAATTGCATGACTTACACACCTGTTAAGTTTCATGCCAGTAATCTAGTTTGCTCTATGATGCAGTGAAGTATTGCGTGCGTGCGTGCGTGTGTGTGTGTGTGTTGAAGAGCCGCTGAGCTAACAGCTGACAGGCCGGGGAAACACGCACACACACACTGGATTTCTGACGGCAAACACGTAAACAGGAGAACATTTTTTTCTCGCGCTTGAACCAAATCTAACAGATAACGGCTTTAACACACCTTTCAAAGTTGTCACAAAAACACTCCGTAATCCACTGAAAACGCTACTGAAACCCATTTTCGGAGCGCAAATTACCAGTTGTAAACGCTGTAAACGGAAGTTCTAAACATTCTACCGGAAGACACTGGTTGCTATGGCGCCCTCCATGCAGCAGCCAAGAAAAAGGTCTATAGTATCCGATTGCATCGACTGCCCGAAACTGATCCATTGTAGTTAGTAACACCGCAGTACATTTACTAACACTACAGTATAGGTTTTAACCCGGTTCTCAACAGTGTTAATCAGACATCTTACCCCTGAACACACAGATTTTCAGAGACAAATGTTGGAGAAGATGCTGTTGCAGAAGCTAGATCGTTGATGTGCATGACACGCGTTGCGAATTGTGCAACTTTGTAGACCCACTCGTCTTGCTTAGGGCGACTTTGCTAAAATATCCGTAATAATATTTCACGTTTTGGCACCCTATTAGGCTAATTAAGTAATGATTAAAAAACACACAAATGCTTGATCACACCCGGAGCATGGGTCGAGTCATGTCTGGGCTCGGGCAGAGAATCTAAACTAACTGGAGGCACATTAAAACAACACCACCAATTTCTGACATGTGCTTTGTTTAATTCTGATTTGATGAATTTCATTCAATTGTCTTTGTGGTTTACCCACTACTGCACTAATGATTTTGACTAATGAAATAGGAGAGACTTTTTAAAAGCTAAAGCTTACAGGCCAAACACTTCTGCCTGCGTCCTGATTGCAGTGATGCAGATGATGAAAACATACTGTAAATGTATTTTGCGACCCCATTAAATAAACAGTAGAACTAATATGGAACAATAGACCTTTTGTCCATTTGATGTATATGATCATATATTGCACAGCCCTACTTTACACATTCAGTCTTTGAAGTTGAGGTTATGTGTACAAAATGATTAAAATATCTTTATTTTTTCCCTTTCATCATTTTTCATATTGCTTACATATGCAAGGCACTTTGTGGACGATATTGAGGTTTGCACTTTTATTTCCTCTCGCTCTGGAAGTGCTCGGATTTATTTTATTTTTGTCTTAAAGGCATAGTTCACCTGAAATGTACAGTTTTGTCATCGTTTACTCCACGTGTTCCAAACATATTCGAGATTTTTTTTTCTTCTGCTGAATACAAGAGAAGATATTTTGAAGAACTTCATAATATCATATTTCGTGATCAGCAGAAGAAAGAAACTTGTAAAGCTTTGGAACGCTTGAGGGGGAGTAAATGATGAGTACTTTCTTTTTGTTAACTTTGCTTTTAAATATTAAATTGTAGAGAAGTGTTGTTAGTTCTGTTTTTATGATTTAAAGCAAATGTTTTTATTTTTATCTTTGTAAAATTGTTAGAAAAGCATACGAGTACAAACTAAGCATTAGACTGGATTAAAATGAAAGAACATTTAAAATGTAAATTCACTCTCTTCCAGCAGGTGTCACTAATAGAACAGCAGGATTAATAGTTAGTGCTGGAAACCAAGCAACAGCATTGTTTTTAATTTGCACATATATATATATATATATATATATATATATATATATATATATATATATATATATATATATATATATATATATATATATATATATATATATATTATTCTTTATAAAACTGAATATATAAAACTAGATGTATAAAACCTCAAATCAGAAAAGGTTGGAACAGTATGGAAAGCGCAAATAAAAAAGTGACTTCTGATTTCTAAATTTACTTCGACTTGTATTTTATTGCAGACAATAAAGCAAGCATTATTTAATGTTTTCCTCATGATTTATATATATACACACACACACACACAGTTGAAGTCAGAATTTTTTTTTTATATATTTTCCAAATTATGTTTAACAGAGCAAGGAAATTTTCACAGTATGTCTGATAATATTTTTTCTTCTGGAGAAAGTCTTATTTGTTTTATTTCGGCTAGAATAAAAGCAGCTTTTGATTTTTTTTTACACAATTTTAAGGTCAAAATTATTAGCCCCTTTAAGCTATATATATATTTTTTTTCGATAGTCTACAGAACAAACCATCGTTATACAATAACTTGCCTAATTACCCTAACCTGCCTAGTTAACCTAATTAACCTAGTTAAGCCTTTGAATGTCACTTTAATCTGTATAGAAATGTCTTGAAGAATATCTAATCAAATATTATTTACTGTCATCATGGCAAAGATAAAATAAATCAGTTATTGGAGATGAGTTATTAATGAGTTGCTTTTGTACCAAATTATAATTACAATCACCTGTTTCAAACCACATCATTATTTAATCATTTTACCGGATTACTAGTCCTAAATTGCTCCTGTCACAACTTATTTTGGACCGTGTTGCAGGTCTGAATGACAGGAAAGGATGTATATTTACAAATGAAATGAAGTTGACCAGAAAAAACATCAAATATTTTGTGTTCATATCGTCTGCAATGAAATACAAGTCAAAGTAAATTGTGGGATATCACTACTTAATTTTTTTGTTTGCGTTTCCATTTTTCTTTATTATTTTTGTAGTATTTCCAGTTTTTCTCCATCTTTTTAAAATAGATTAATCTCTAAGCGATCATCTAAACATGATGAGCTGAGATAACAACTCCCCAAACAAAAACACCTTTACCATACGTCTTTCACCTGTGTTAAAGGGACCGTTTACGCAATTGAAATTGTCATTTATTCACCCTTGATTTCTTCCAAACTGATTTTAATTATATGTTTTGTTCTTTTGAACACAGAAGATATTTTGAAGAATGTTGAAAACCAATAAACATTGACATCCATAGTAGGAAAACCAAATACTATGAACGTCAGTGGTTACCAGTTTCCAACATAATGTTTTGTTCAACAAAACAAAAATTACTGGTGTAAAACAAGTCAAGGGTGAGTAAATGATGACTCAAGTTTCATGTTTGTGGGAAGTATCTGACTCTAGTAGGCTTTAGGTTAACCAGCATACTCTTTTGTTGTAAAGTCTTGCATGATCTTGACTGATGTACCTCTGCTCATGTCTGAAAGTAAAGCCTGCTTCTTCTTCTGTCCCCCAGGGCAAAGGGGTCGAGGCTGGTCCTGACCAGGTAGTATGAAGACTGACTTGTTGTATGGGGTTACATCGAATGCTTCCAGTGTTCATAAGCTCACCGCAAACTCAAAGGTCCAATGATATACCAGCCTGTATCGAAGCATCTCCTATACTGCCACTCCGACAAGCACCCCTAAGAATTCAAGACCATTTTTGTCCATTTCACATTCGGAGCCCGTCTAAATAAACCAAACCCGCTACTGCCCCCGATTAAACAGCCCACGTTTTTGAACCCGGAGACTCTCAAGGATCCCGATATACAACCGATGTCTTTTTTGCACTTTTTTTTTTGTACTTCTGCGTTTGAAGTGGCTCAGAAGAGCTTGATGCTGATGTATATTTTTGTGCTAACTACACTTTTTGTCGTCGGAACGTCCCATGTTAACCTAAAATGTTTGGATTTGCTTGAACATCTGTGGGTCTTTGGTGTAACCGCCTCACGAGGACGAGTCAGGCATTCCAGGAACGCTGTTCTTTTAAGAACTTGTCTTTTTTTTTTAAGGGTCGGTTAACTACCTCAGTAGATGAGGATTCAACTACCCTGCCTGTACTGTAAATAGGGACACTTAAAAAACGAAAACAAACAAAAAAAAAACAAACAAAGCCAAGCATAGGAGCAGGGCTTGTTTCTGATGAAATATGCACAAGGGCAGCAGAACGTCTTCATGTAATATAGTCAATCCGCTGCTGCTCTCACATTGCAAACAGTAAAACTGGGCATGCAAGTCAACCTCATCTGATGAGCTGGAACAAGCCCTGCTCTTATCCTCCTCTCAACCTGAACTAGCCGCCTCGCTTCTTCAGATTATGTAGTTACTGGGTGTATGATTGTATGATAGTTTGGAATAAAATGTTACTTTTGTATCGGCTTAAACATCACAAATGCATCCGCTGCATTTGCTAAGCCCTGCAGTGTCCTTTTTTTCCCTTGACCTACGAAGCTAGATCAGTCTCAAAAATGATACATTTACAAAATAAATTTCATACTTTCACAACAAAATTTTATGTTTACAAAATCCAATTCATAAATTCAAAACACGATTCAAAAATACACAAATACTATTCGTAAACTCAAAAAACGATACAAAAATGCACAACTCAAATTCGTAAATTCCAAACACGATTAAAAAAATACACAAATCCAATTCGTAAACTCAAAACACGATTTAAAAATACAATTCGTAAACTTAAAACACGATTTAAAAATACAAAAATACAATTCGTAAACTCAAAACACGATTTAAAAATACAATTCGTAAACTTAAAACGAGATTCAAAAATGCACAACTCTAATTTGTAAATTCAAAACACAATTTAAAAATACAAAAATACAATTCGTAAACTCAAAACACGATTTAAAAATACAATTCGTAAACTTAAAACACGATTTAAAAATACAATTCGTAAACTCTAAACACGATTTAAAAATACAATTCGTAAACTCACAACACGATTTAAAAATACAATTCGTAAACTCGACACGATTTAAAAATACAATTCGTAAACTCAAAACATGATTTAAAAATACAAAAATACTATTCGTAAACTCAAAACTCGATTCAAAAATGCACAACTCTAATTTGTAAATTCAAAACACGATTTAAAAATACAAAAATACAATTCGTATACTCAAAACATGATTTAAAAATACAAAAATACAATTCGTAAACTTAAAACACGATTTAAAAATACAATTCGTAAACCCAAAACACGATTTAAAAATACAATTTGTAAACCCAAAACACAATTTAAAAATACAAAAATGCAACTCGTAAACTTAAAACACGATTCAAAAACAAATGCAATTCGTAAACTCAAAACACGATTTAAAAATACAAATCCAATTCGTAAACAAAACACGATTTAAAAATACAAAAATCCAATTCATGAACTTAAAACACGATTCAAAAATGAGCAAATTCAATTCATTTTTACTTGTGAATTCACAAATTGGATTTTTAAATGTGAACTGTGCTGTGCATGTATGAACTTTATTTTGTAAATGTGTTATTTCTGAGACTGATCTATCTCCATATTCACCCATCAGCTTTCTGAAGAGCAATTATGTAGGGTTTTTTTTTAATCAATCATGACTATTGTGGATCGATATTAACGCCGGACACTTTCCCCGTGGCCGTCGCATTCAAAGATATAAACTTTTTTTGGTCGAAAAAGGGATACTGCAGCTTCAGTTTATATTCCATATATAGCAAGCAGGTGACCGAACCATTCAACCGGTTTTGTACACAGTTAACTCCCTCTCAATAAAGCTGTAACATTGCAAACCTTTTGAACAAGATGTGCGCAGTTTTAAACTATTGTTGGTGGCCAACAACGTTTTTGCATTCCAGCAAATAAATTGTTTTATACTGTAAAATGAGGTGAGTGTAACTTATTTTTGTAATAAAGGTTTTGAATTCTATCTTAAAACCTGTCCGCTGTCGTCATCTTGTCTTCTTAAATGATCTTCATGTGTTGCAATTTTTATTGTTGGCCGATTTATTTATTTATTTATTTATTTATTTTGGGGGGAGGGGGGGGGGGGGTCATGTAGAATAACAAATTTACCCTAGTTACCCTTATAATGTAATGGGCATCCACGCAAAGGGCTCTGTTTTAACCATCTAGACCAGGGGTTTTCAAACTGTGGGGGGCACCAGCACCTATTAAGGGGAGTGCGAGACATTGAGGTGTGCACTCGAGTAAATTATGATGGCGATGTGAAATTGGCCAAACTTGGGGGTGGCGTGTGTCCTAAAAGTTTGAAAACCCCTGATCTAGACGCAAAGTCTAAAGCTCATGGAGCAAAAGCATTAAGGGCATGTCTGAATCCACTTTTGCTATTTTAAGGACGGAAAAATACGGTTTGCGCCCCGGCGCATGGTCTAGCAGGGTTGTGCTTATTCTATTAATGAGTTCTGGGTGTGTTTTGAGTATAAGGTGCATTAAACTAATCAGTGTCTCATCTCACATTCCCTTTAAGAGTGACTGAGTTGCGTCGCGCCATGGCGAATTCGCTATTTACATGTTGGACTTTGTAGGTGTAAAAACTGAACGCTTAACTAGCATGAAAACAGCTAAACAGAGCATCTACATTCATAGGATAAGAAAACTCAACTATAAATAATAATGAGAAATCGACGTGTCATCACTCCAGTTAAACACCAGCATATTACTCTATTCTTAACCTTAACCCAAAGTAATAACAATGACACACATTCAGTATTAAGTTCCTAAAATTCACATTCAGTATTCAGTATCTTCTCTCATATGAAGTGCAGTAGAGATGGGCGGATCAGCTGAAATGTTACCCGAATCCGCTCTTTCATTCTAATCATCCACCCGCCCACACATTATTTTATCATATATATATATATTAGGGCTGTCAATTGATTAAAAAAATTAACTAATTAATCACACTTTTTTTGTGATTAATCATGATTAATCACGAATCAAAAAAGAAATCCAAAATACAGGCATTGCAAATATGGAAATTGGAAAATTACAATAATAATAAAGTATTGAATACAAACAATTCATCACCTTAGAATTATAAGGTTCTATCTGACATTTTTGTCAAAATTGAGTTATTGACATATTCTTATTAAATGACAACTTATTTACATTATGGGATGTTTTTTATAAGTTGTTTACATTTTAAGACTTTTTATTAAAAAAAACTAAACAAAAAAACTAATGTTACACACATACTGTTTGCTATGCAAAAACTTTGAAGCTCAATATCTCAAAATCAATCAGAACGCAGACAGAACATAATAATTCCAAGGTGACTAATTGTACTCATTGTAAAGTTGTATTGCGAGTTGAGAACCTTAATTATAAAGTAGAAACAATTTTGCCTAGTCCTGCTTAACATTTAGCCAGTTGCAGTCTATTGACATTATCGGGGGACAACACACACACACACACACACACACACAGAGAGAGAGAGAGAACGTGCAGCACAGCGCACTCCCTTCAGATCATCAACACGCACGATCGCGTTGATCAAATTTTGCTTAAAGTATGGCTGTATTTCTCAAGCAAGGATTCTGACACAGCAAAGCAGAGGCTTTACAAAAGTTGCGTGTAGGGGGGAAACACGTCAAACTTAATGAAACATTTGAGGGCGCTTGGAGTCAACTTAGAGAGGAATGGGCTGTCTTTGACAGCTTGCGACATCATCTGCCACTTTCACTGAGTACATTTACATGAATCCATATTGTCCTTTATCCATATTTCTTTACACATTAAACACACGCAGGGCCAGAGCAAGCTGAACTGGCGCCCTCAACCCGAAAGTGAAATAGAAAGTTACCGGTTTGCGGATGAAAGTGAGAACCGGGAGGGAGCAGGTGGGAGTCGAAATGAGATGAAAGTGAGGACAGGGGGGTTCGCTCACTATTCTGCCGCCCAAGGCGGTCGCCTTTATGGACGCGCTGGCCCTGAACACACGTCGGCCACAACAGGAAATATAAAAAAAACCTGCAACTGCGTTAAATGCGTTAATTTTTTTTTAACGCGTTAAATAGTTCAAATTAATCACGTGCGTTAACGGGCTAATTTTGACAGCTCTAATATATATATATATATATCCGCACCCGATCGACACTTTAATAATTCTAACTCTTTTTTTAAGCATGATGATAGGTCACGGTGGATCGTTCGTTATTAACAGCAGATTTTACATATACAGGAAAAAGATAACAAAAATGGTGCCACCTAAACAGAAAAGCGTCTACTGTGCCTGGATTTGGGCAGTTCCGCCTCGCCTCCAAAACACGGCCAGCTGCACTAAATGAGCGTTCGCTCGCACCGCTTGTTGCAGGAATGCACAAGCTTCTCCTTGCCAGGCGCTGCAGTCGTGTAAATAAGCGATCTTGTTTCTCCCAGTACGACTGCAGATTTTCCTCTGATGACTCCTCTAACTGAAAGTTTGCACAGCACTCTTGCACTTCATCCATTATTTTGGGCGTCTCATCTTCACATTCTGCAAAGTCCACTCTCTGCTTTTTTGCTGGTCAACTGCTATGACCCACGACCCACCCGCAATTAATCATAATGTATTTTTTTATTCACGACCCGCAGATTATCCGCAGCTCTCGCAGATATAACCGCCATCCGCGCATCACTAACGTGCAGTATCAAACATTGCATTAAAACTACACTTCCAGCAGTTCCTCACATCCAATATCTGGTTTGTCACGGGGGGCATGCATGAAATGTTCCTGAATGAAAGTGAAAGTGCCAAACTGCAGGTAAAGTCCACAAATTAATAATTTGGCAAGTAATTTGATTACTGATGTCCATGTGAACACAGTCACTGTGTTTCTCCCCTGCGTCTGTGTTTGTTTTGCCTGTGAAAATCAGCTTGTGCCCAAAGAGAAACTCTCACTTTTGTGCAAAATCTTCCCTCTTTCCCTCCTCCGACACTCCCACCCAAGTGTGCCACAAGCCAGCTTTTGAGTGAAGGTCTCGGCTGTTAGATCACCCCCTGGGGGCTGGCTGCAGTACAAGTCATAAAGCCCGCCTCCTCCGTGTTAATGAAGGAGACATGAGACCAAATAAAAAAAATGAATTACACTTGCAATAAAATGTTCGGAAAGATGGTTCTGGTCAGTTAAGGCACTGGTTATCAGCTGATATAGGTGCAGATCTTCATTTCTGTAAAGAGTATGTTTTGAGCAGTAATTTAATGCTGGGCGTGTCATCGTGATTGACAGCTGTGATTGACAGATTCTCAAAGCAGACGTCGGAGCTTCGGCAGGAGACTGAAGTGTTATTATTCCATTTCTGTGTTATTTTACCATGATAAAATGAGTTGCTCAGCAGTAAACTATAGTTTCTGACATGCAGGATCTGGTGAAACACTGTATATTTGGTAAGGTAAGGGCTTTATCAGTTTGGTGATACACGCCTAACCACCCAGACAGCAAAGGCTAGACTCTTGCCTGCCGGAGACTTACCCCTCGGCCCGACTCCGTCTGCTGTACCTACTCGCGCACATTACTCGCGGGCCGATCCGGCTCGGATGCGGCAGTGTCGGTTCGCTAACGGCGGTGCCGCATCTGAGCCTGATTCGGCCTGCGAGTAATAGGCGCTGCAAGGAAGAATATAAAACCTCACCGTTGTTAAAGTTATTACAACCATTTGTATTGCTAAAACAGCAAACGCAAGCTACTATGTAAACACACAGCGTACATTAGCGAGCCTTTGTTATAGTGCAGATGCCGGCGGTCAAGTGAGAAGTTTGGGGGGGCGTGGTTGATTTGATGTACAAGCGTTTGGTTGGAAGTTCGATTCCGCAGCTCCTCCTCTGGCTCCATCAGGCAGTCCGTCTGCGCATGCCCAGGCTCCAATTTCAGCAGTCTTTTGCGACAGTTTGTGCCCGTCACGAGGTGTATTTCCTTCACAGCGTTTAATGGAAAATGGCGCTATCGCAACGTCCATATTTTATACAGTCATTGCTCCCACCTAAACAGAGCTGGACAGGGCTGAGGCCCTGTTTCATGGCCCTTTAATAATATTGTGATTCACCTTTAATTAGAATAGAGAATACTGTAGAAGTATTGCTTTTATTAAATAAGTAGATATCTTTAGATTATCACACGTATTCAATACAGCACAACTGATTGCTATTATATTTTTATAGGCTTGTTTAATTTATATATTTACATTATTGATTTCTGAAGTTCCGCTGAAGGGTTAATGAGACGAAGAATCTCCAGAACAGCTCACTGTTACTGGCTGATCCTGCAGAGCAGAGGATTATGGGTATCTCTCCGCAGGCTTCAGCACAGTTTCACTGATGATCCAGAATAAACCTTAAACCCAGCGTAGAGAGGCTGAGTAAATGTGGTCTGGACTGAGTGAACGAGGTTCACTGTGTTTCTACAGATGTTGTAGAAGCTCAGAGTTTCTGCACTGTGATCCACATACACTCCTATTCTACGGCTGATCGGCTTCACTGGGAGATCAGTCCATCTGTCATTGTGTCCGTATGAGAATCTGGAGGAATAGCAGCTCAAACTCCAGGACTGATCATTACATCCAAACTCAAACTCATCATTTGCCTTACTGCTGACGCTCTTGTATGACACTGATATACACACGCCAACGTCTCCACTCCAGTCAATCTCCCAGTAACAGGGTCCACACACACTCTCTCTGCACAACACCTGAGGATGATAATCAAATCTGTCTGGGTGATCGGGATACGGCTGTTTCTCTATCACACGTGTCGCTTCTCTGTTCTCCGCAGACAGACTGAGTTCAGTGTTTGCTGTGTTTGGGTCCAGTGTGAAATAACTGATCCCTGAACACAAGAAGAGGCACATTTATTACACAACAACCCTAAAGCTGTATGTCTGTCTGTGTGTAGACGTACATTTGCGTGGTCCTGCTGTAATCCTCTTCGCTC
This sequence comes from Danio kyathit, assembly GCA_903798195.1. Taxonomy (NCBI): domain Eukaryota; kingdom Metazoa; phylum Chordata; class Actinopteri; order Cypriniformes; family Danionidae; genus Danio; species Danio kyathit. The sequence continues at coordinate 58,224,759 of LR812535.1, forward strand.
CTGCATGATCCACACTGTAAACACATTTAGTCAGTAAACAAAAAAACACTAGGCCCCGTTTACACTCCCAGTTGAATGTGACCCAATTCTGATTTTTTTGCTCATATGTGAGACAGATCGGATCTGTTCTATGACCGTGTAAACACAAAATAAACGCATGCATTCGGATATCCAGAGATCAGTTTCAGGTCTCCTTCATATGTGGAAATAAATCAGATATGTGACAATGCGACTACCATGTAAACAGGCAGATCAGATTTGTACGTCATTAAACTTGTGACGATGTGGTACTTCTCTGCGCTTTAATGACGTAGAAAGAAGAGCGTGTGTGGAGACGCCGATGCGGTAAACAACAACAACAGAGGAAACACGGAGGACGAAAGTGGTCAGTGGTCGACAGCAGAAGTTACCTGCCTTCTTGCCTTGTGCAAAGATGAGTCAGTGGAGGACACCATATATAAACCATAGGCGCAAGCTACGATGGGGGCCCTTTCTCTCCTCCTCCGCCTCAAAATCATTTTAAAGTTGGGCGAACTTCGCATATTTCACAGAGCTAAAAGCAAGACAATTTCTTCCATCTTGTCTAGTGTGGCGCAGATGCTAGAACACGCCTTTACGTTTGCGCGACATCATAAATTGTATGGCAAATGTGAACACATGAATGGGATATGGGTCACTATTACTAGAACGTGTAAACGGACAGGCAAAAAAACAGATATAGGCAACAAATCGGAATTGGGCATCAAGTCCTGACCAGTGTTAACAGGGCCTAAAACTCACTTTTATTTCAGCAATGCTGCACGCAGAATTATTCTCATTAAAAATGCATTATATAAAATGAATTGCGATTAGTACTTTTGTTTTATAGTGGACCTAATCGAAGAACAAAAACATGGTTTATCAAAATTAATAGTTTATACACCCTTTATATTTATCACTCTCCTAGACACAGTGATTGTTATACTCTTCAACCCTCAGAGAAAACTGAATGCTCCACATACTTGAGTTTGGCCAGTGTGTAGTTAGAATCCTCCACTTTTTGGGAGAGCAGCTTGACTCCTGAATCTCTTGGATGATTGTAGCTCAGATCCAGCTCTCTGAGGTGTGTGGGGTTTGAACTTAAAGCTGAAGACAGAAATCCACAGCCTTCCTCTGTCACCATACAGCCAGACAATCTACAAACACGGAAGACATATGACCACATGACATAGTTTGACAATCAATTATCACGCATATCTGCTAATGTGATGAAAACGTTGTGGTTACCGATGTAACCTTCATTCCCCGAAGGTGGGAACGGAGACGTTATGTTGGAATGACAGTATGGGGATTCGGTTAAAAGACCAATCACTCTTAAATGAATTACAATGGGCCAATGAAGTGCCTATGAAATTGGCTAGTACAAGGTGCAGCCACTTTGTAATCAGGGAAGTATACAAGTGAGTACACAATCTGAGATATAAGTATCTGAGTAATGGCAGTATGATTAAATGTATCTAAAGCACCATCAAAGGCATGACGGTTGCCATATATAGAGCTGTGTGTCATCTGCATAACAATGATAAGAAACCATGTGACTGGATGATGGTTCCCAGTGATGCGGCGTAAATAGAAAAGAGTAGGTGACCAAGAACAGATCCCTGAGGTAGCCCTGTGACCAGTTGATGAGCTTTGGATACCTCTCCTCTCCAGGCAACTCTGAATGATCTGCCAGTGAAGTAAGACTCTAACCAGCAGAGTGGGTATTAAATGTCCAAAATAGTTAGCAGTTTTCTGAAGTGGTGTTGATTTTGGTTTGGTAGTATAGGGTTGCCTGCCGATTGGGAGGCAAGTGATGCCAGCTGGGCTTGATAGCTGCTAAAGTCAGCAGGGACTTGCGCCATGCTCTCTCTATTGCACTAAGTGCAGTCTGATGTTCTCTCAGAACATCAGACAGCCAGGGGTTAGAGGTAGAGGAGCACATTGGCCTGGTGGGGAGACGACAGATCTCACCTTGGCAGGATGTTAAAGTGGAACAGAATGTTTCTGTTGCACTATTAACATCAAGAAGTGAGAACTGGGTGTGTGAGGGAGGAAGCAGTAGAGGAGAAGTGTGTATGGAGGACAGAGTGCAGATTGCATCTAAAACAGACAGGGTGGCAGTGTGGTTGTGGGAAACTATAAGTCGAAATTAATGCTGAAGTGGCCTGAAGTGTGCGATGGGAATGTACTGCAAGCACATTGTGTAAAGAGCAAAAAGAAAGAGCAAAAAGAAAAGTCTACTGTAGTGCCGCATGGGTGTCCCTGCTCGGTGGAGTCCTGGAGGTTGAGTCGAATGTCTTTACTCTTGTTGGTCTTCACAAGAGAAGGATGAACACTGCCGCTAGACACTTAAGACACTTACTATCTAATTATTTATACAGCTGATTCCCACCCTAGTGAGGGGAGCTACATGCGTCCTTCCCTAATTACCCAAACAAAGCAAATCGAAACCAAGCCTCCTAAGTAACCCTTCATTTATTATTCCTTCCTCTGACTTACAAAGTTATATCTGTAATTGCAACTAAGTGCAGTTTAGGGTTACCTTGAGGAAAACTAATAATTTCTTCCTTCTAGAAAAAATGTATCAAAGCAAAACTAACAGTCATTTAATATAAAACATTTACGTGATACAGTGTGTGCTGCCATCCATGCTAAATGCTAAGATGTCTTGTATTCTACATACGAGTAAGATGGTTAGCTGGTAGGAATGGTAAGCTGGTAGGGAACACATGGGTTTACCTATAGAGGGAGGGTAACTTACCATGGCTGACTGATGCAAAAAGGGGCACTGATCCCCAGAATGTTGGTTGACCAAGCAGGCATATTAGACAATGCAATGGGCCAACCACCTGTTTCCTGACATGGCTCACCTTTACTTTGGTACGCAAGGATGGCATCCACAGTCCAGTGGACCAACCTCTGTTTGGATATGGCACTTCACTTCACAAAGCCAACCACCATAACAGATGAAGGGCTACTCAAAGGATCTTATGTGTGTGGTTCACATAAATGCGGAGTGCATAATTGGGACACAGCAATAAAAGGGCTGGGTATGTGTCCTCCAAAGGCAGCACTTGTCATTTCTTGGTCTCTAAAGGGAGTTAGAGGAGCCATGGGCACATTAAAAGCCAGGGTTCTCGAGACAATGTGTGTGTAGCCTGGCCTGAATTTCAGGCATGATTCATTGACTGAAAATGCCTCCAGGTCCCAATGGTTCAATGGACCTCTTTGCAGTCCCACCAGGACTACATATCAGCTGGACCACACCAAAGTGGAGTCTCTATTCTCCCAAGAGTATGAGCTGCCTTGTGAGCCTATTGGCTGCACAGGCGAGCTCGTCTAGAATGTGAATGTCATGTAGCATTTTGAAGGGACCAGCTCGATTGCATCCTTTGCCAAGAGGACTCCCACAAAGAAGCTGGAGGCATGTGAGAAAGGAGCCCATCCTCTGGCACGCTCGGAGCCTGTGACAACTTTGCAAGCTGGAAGGCAGCATCTCCCAGACTGGCAACAGTCTAGAGTTCACACCCAGAGAGAGAGAGGACACTGCCTTTTCTTTACACTCCAGATGTTCTTGCTGGAATGATGGCCAGACAGTACAGAAGACCCAGCTCAGTTGCCACTTAATACATTGTTACACACTCTGTCAGACAGAGAAACACTAGAACTCTGGAAGTCAGGAGCTCGGTAGCAGTTGTGATCTCTTCTGAGATGTGAATGGCTCTGACATTAAGTCTGGTGTGCTATCTCACAGGTGTGCCTTATATAATCCCCTGATTACATAGTGACTGCAACTGCAGATTGCATTATTAGGGTTATTTTTAAAGCCATTTACCTCAGAATCTCCAGTTTACAGTTTGAACTCTTCAGTCCATCAGAAAGAAGCTTCACTCCTGAATCCTCCAGGTCATTGTTACTCAGGTCCAGCTCTCTTAAGACACAGGTTGAGGATTGTAGAGCTAAAGACAAATTCTCACAAGACTGAGCCGTGAGATTACAGCACTGCAGCCTGCGTAGAGAACAAAATAAAAACAATATTCATGTGTCTATTTGGTAGGTTTTATAGTTTGGTTATGATTACACATGTACAATCTGAACAGGAAGATCATAAAAAAATTAATAGTGTGACTTTAATAACTAACTTAATGAAAATAACAATTAAAGTACTTTGAACTCAAACCTCAGTATCTCCAGTGGACAGTTTAAACTCTCCAGTCCACAAGAGAGAAGCTTCACTCCTGAATCCCCCAGGTCATTGTTACTCAGGTCCAGCTCTCTTAGAACACAGTTTGAGGATTGTAGAGCTAAAGACAAACTCTCACAAGACTGAGCAGTGAGATTACAGCACTGTAGCCTGTGTAGAGAACAAAAATATATATTCGTGTGTTCATTTGGTGGGTTTTATAGTTTGGTTATGTTTTTGCTTAACTGTTTTCTGGTCCAGGGCTAGCCCTGCCCTTTTGTTTTAACCTTTTTTTTTAAACAATTAACAATTTAACATTAACATTGCACTTGGAAGACACCTCTCAATTTTGCTTTGCCCGGCTGCACCATTCATGACAAAAACCAAAAAATATAATAATAACAATAATCCCTCTTTATTAGCACTGTAGAACCTATTTACAAATTATCTGTAGTCGATTTCATCCTAGACAGGAGAGCACATGGAACAAAGCCTAAAACAAAAGCCACTTGCTCACATCAGACAGAACCATGTAGCCAATGTGAACATTATTCCATGACAAAGACAAGAAGCAAGAGAGTGCACAGCTTGAGCTAACCCAAGACCACATCCTCAATACAGAGGAAAAGACAAAGACAGGAGAAATGAGTGCACAGCCTCACGTCCTGATGGCCTCAAGTAGAACAGCCAACAAGATACAGAACAGGCAAGAAACCACATGGCACAGACAGACAACACAAGACAGAAAAGGAAACGGGCAATAAACCATGAAAGGAGGGAGGAAGGAAAGCCAAGCCAGGCAAAACAGTAGGGTATTTAGGGCAGGGAACTAGGAAGGATCCAGAGAAACAGTCCAGGGTAGGTGGGGCAGTTCAGCGTCCCAGAGTAAATCCAGTGTGTCAGGAACCCTGACTGGGGGCCAGGGTGGAGCCGGTGGGATAGGCTAGGAAGGAACAAGGATGCACTAGGGTGGAACAGGCAGAGTAATCTTTGGGACCAACAAGGTGAAGAGCTTGGGTGGTGCCAACAGGGCAGGGAATCTAGCAGGAAGTGGACCAACTCTTTGGACACTACAGGTCACTTTATTGCCTTAAACAGTGCTGCAGTAGTTTTAGCAGGAACATCAGTGAATGGAACTCCAGCCAGTCACCTCTGAGTGGGTTATAGTTAAGGCAGGTTCAATCTTCCTTTTCCTTTGCCATTTTCAGGTCATTGGAGGACTGAGGCCCTCACTGACTGCAGATGGATGTGGCAAGCTTAGTTGGAAAAGTTGGTAAGCTTGGTCAGAGCATCTCCACTGGGCTGAGGGGCTTCTTGAAGCAGATGGTGAAAGCCTCCTTGAGGTCCATGTTATTCTCATACACCAGGCCATCCACTACAACAAATCAGACAAAGTCCCTGATGTAGGTAGACTTCCTGAATGGCCTGAAGCATCTGGTGTTGGAAGAAGCCATGAGAAAAAGAGATGGAAAGAAGAAGCTACCCATCTCTTCTGCTAATTCCTTATTTGTTGGCCAAATCCTTCTGTCAATGTTGCTATTGGGAAAGGTGCAAGGACTCAAACACAGTAAAGAGGTCTTTATTTTAAAAAGAACAAAGGGAAAACAAAAACATTAATAAAAACATAAAACTAGACAAGGCTGGCAAGGCAACTGAACACAAGGACAAGAGAGCTCACAACCCGAGCTTGGCTGAGATTGCATACCCCCCTACAAAGACAAGAAAGTGTGTAGCTCAAGCTCACCAAGACCCCATGCTTAGTTTAGAGACAAATACAAAGATATTCATGACAAGACAAAAGGAGTGTCTGCACTGCCACCAAAACTAGAATTAAAAATAATACCTGAAGTGCCAGAGCCATGACAAGACTAACATGAAAATGTCAGTAAATCCCCTATTAACAACCACTGCAAATACAACAATCTGAATATTCATAACAAACTCAAAAATAAGAAATAATTATTGACAGTATTTTGGAGTGCCCACAATACCAATATTGTGCATGTTTATTATCACTGTACATCAAATTATTGAACATTGGCATATGTCTATTTTTTTTATAGATGAAAGCAAAATGAACCTTGACTTACAGAGCTCTTTTGGAGGTTTTGATGACTGCTGATAGTCTGATCAGACACTCGTCTGATTTCTTGAATTTCTGAAGATCAAACTCCTCCAGCTCCTCCTCGGAGGTCAACAACACAAACGTCAAAGCAGACCACTGGGCAGGTGAAAGGTCAGCAGATGACAGACTTCCGTCTCTAAGGTGGGACTGAATCTCTTTCGTCAGAGAATGGTCGTTCAGTTCATTCAGACAGTAGAGCAGATTGATGGCTCTTTCTGGAGAAAGATTTGCTTCAAGTTTCTGCTTGATGTACGCAACTATTTCCTCTTTGCTGTGGTCACTGTTGTCCTTCTGTGTCAACAGACCTCGTAAGAGTCGTCGATTAGTCTTGAGCGACAAACCAAGAAGAAAGCGAAGGTAAAGATCCAGATGTCCATTGTCACTTTCCAGAGCCTTGTCAACTGCAGTCTTAAGCAAATTAGTCATGCCTTTATTTTTGTGCTTCTGTCCTACAGGCAACACAGATTTCTTTTTGATGTTTAGAGACAAATGAGCATAAAGGGCTGCGATGAACTCTTGAATGCTCAAGTGAAGAAAGCAATACATGTTACCAAGGATGATTCCTGTCTCCTCCTTAAAGATCTGGGTACACATGCCTGAGTACACTGATGCCTTATAGACATCAATGCCACAGTCCTTCAGATCACTCTCATAGAAGATCACATTGTTTCTTTCCAGCTGCTGGAAGGCCAGTTTCCCTAGTGAAAGGAGGAGGTTTTGATCCCAGGAAACACCATCTGTGTTTTTTCCATCGTACTTTTGCCTGCTTTGCTGGATCTGAAAGCAGAGAAAGTGTGTGTACATCTGTGTCAGAGTCTTGGGAGATTCCAGCAGTGTTTCAGCATTAGCCCTGTGTTTCAATTCAGTCTCCTTCAATACTTTCTGGAGAACAGTGGCTGAAATCCAGCAGAAAACTGGGATGTGGCACATAATATAGAGGCTCTTTGACTGTTTAATGTGCTCAATGATTTCTATTGCCAGATTCTGATCTGCGAGTCTCTTTCTGAAGTACTCCTCCTTTTGGTCATCATTGAATCCTCGTATCTCTGTCAGCCGGTCGATACAGTCAGCAGGAATCTTACTGGCAGCTGCTGGTCTGCTGGTAATCCAGATGAGAGCAGAAGGAAGCAGATTTCCCTTGATGAGGTTTGTCAGAAGAACATCCAGATAGGCTGGTGCCGAAACATCATGACATGTCTCATTACCAGCAAAGTTCAGAGGAAGACGACATTCATCCAATCCATCAAGGATGAACAGGACTTTGTTTCGTGTCCTTCTTGTAAGGTTCAATCCTTTGGTCTCTGGGAAAAACTGAGTTATGAGGTCTTTTAAACTTTGTTTTTCTTTCTCCTTTAAGTTCATCTCTCTGAATGGAAGAGGAAATATGAAGCTGATGTCTTGATTTTCTTTTCCTTCAGCCCAATCTACAACAAACTTTTGCACAGAGACTGATTTCCCAATCCCAGCAATTCCTTTTGTCAGGACCGTTCTGATCTGCTTGTCTTGTTCAGGTGTTTCAAACAAATGTTTGCATTCAACCTGTATCTCTAGTGTTTGATGACATCTTGAAGCAGCTTCAATCTGTCTAATCTCATGTTCAGTATTGACATGTTCATTCGCACCCTGAGTGATATAGAGATCTGTGTAGATGTTATTCAGAAGTGTGAAGTCTCCTTGCTGTGCAATTCCTTCAAACACACTTTGGTACTTTTTCTTCAGGCTTCTTTTTAACTGATTAATGAAGAGCAGCTCATCTAAAAACAGGAGAAAAGAAAAGATAGTTTTAGGCTTCCCTTCCTATTTTTGTGAGTGTCAGTCTGACAGATGGCCATGAGTATCTTACCTTCGAGAGTATCAGCAGCTTCATCTTGCTTCATCTCTCTCAGGAACAAGAGTGTGAGATCAAGAGCTGATTTAGTGATACTACATTGGTTCTCATTAAAGCCCTTCACAACGTCTTGTGTATTTTCTCCTTGTAAGATCTGCTTAAACTTCTCAAGCTCATTCTTCAGAACTTTGAAGATTTTGCTCTCAAGATCCTACAATTGAAGAAAATAACAAATACATGTTCGATCTTAAAAGAAAAGTAAATTAATTAGAAAAACTACAAGTGAAGTGTGTTTTTTTTTCAGTTATAACATGTAAATCTAAATGAGTTGTTCCCACCTGAAAGATCCTCAGGAGATTGTCTGTGAAACTCTTGCGGTTGCAGTGAGTCTTGTCAACTGAATCTGATAACTCATCTTCAACACTGTGAACAAATAAAACTACTGAAATAATACATAATGAGATAAAAGAAATCTACAGTTTGGCAGATTATTTTTAATGTTATATAGGGCTCAAAATAAAAATGACAGATACACACTCATTCACACAGTGACGGCGCAAGCTTAACTGGCGCTCTAGAGCGAGTGGGGGTTTGCGTCTTGGTTTTTGCGGGTGAAAGTGAAGGGGGTGGGGGGAGGGGGGAGGTCACCTATAGCGCGTAACTGTGGGGGAAACCGGAACACCCGGAGGAACCCCATGCCAACAAGGGGAGAACATGCAAACTCCACACAGAAATGCCAACTGACCCAGCCAGGACCTTCTTGCTGTGAGGTGACAGTGCTAACAACTGAGCCACCGTGCCACCATAATTGTCTGAAAACAGCAAGCTGCTCTGTAAAGACCCACATAGGCACATAAGTTACACCATGTCAACAGACATCTTTTTCTTTTCTTTATAAGCAGATGGTGCTAATCTGCCCCCAAAACTGCATTTGACTGCATTCATCAAAGTCTAGAAAAACTGCATTAATAGTAATAATAATAAAATAATAATATTTATTCATTTTCTTTCACTGTAGTCCCTGATTTATCAGGGGTCGCCACAGCAGAATAAACCATCAAATACTCTGGCATATGTTTTACGCAGTGGATGCCCTTCCAGCCACAACCCAGCACAGTGCTGAGAAACATAACAATAATAATAATAAATTCCATTGTTTTCAATGGTGTCAAAATAATTATTAATTACTGCAACAATACACATGAACTCTAAAGCCTTGTTATGTAGCCTGCTCAGATTGCTGAGCATTATCGGTAATAACTGCATTATCGGCCTTTTAATATAACAGTCATTATTGATCACTCCATCCCCAAGAATTTTTTCTTAACAAATTAAGTTAAAGAAATATTTTGATAAAATAATTCACAGATTTTATACGTTCAATGAGTTTTTGCACAAATTAAAAAGTGACACTGATATATCTTGCTCTTTCTGTGAGATTTGTACTAAAAGTAACTTACTCGCATATTTTGGGAATGTCCTTTAGTTGAACCTTTTTGAATTCCTGTGAATGCTTTAATTATACAAAATACTTTACAAACTACTTTATTTTTTCTTGTCTGTGGGGATTAGAAAAATCAGTCCTGTGAATCCTGTCTGATCAAACCGCACAAAGAAAGTACATCGCATCGTAATGAACTACCTCAAGACATGGGTGACTTGTAATTGCATTAAAAGTGTCCAAGATGTCTAAAATCTTTACACGCATTGACCCAGAGACTGTTTAGATGGAGGTCACTGATGAGAAGATGACGGATGTTTACTGTATGATGACCGAAATGGCCTTAAACACCAAGCAGGCACAAGACGTTAAAATGACATCAGATTGACGTTGTACCCCAACGTCGTCGGGACGTTGCATTTTGTTTGGAAATGAAAATCAGGTTGATGTCAGAACTTAATGTCAGGCCGACATCAATGTCCAACATTCATTCATTCATTCATTTTCTTTTCGGCTTAAGCCTGGTTTATACTCTAGCGTCAAGAGATCGGCGGGACCCACGGCGGATGCCTTGCGCGTAGCCGTGCATTTATACTTTTGCGCGCTGTTTCTGTTGCTCTGCAATAACACTTCCGAAACGCTAGCTGGCAGTAGGTGTTTATGTTTCTCTGTGTCGAGTTTTGTTTTGTTTTTTCTGAATGCTTCCTTAATGTACAAGTGGCTCAAATTCGCTCATTTTGAGCCGGGAACCGGCAGACGAGCAACAACTTTAATCATGAGGTAAACACAAAACAACAGTCTCCATCCGGAGCTCCTTCACGGGACTCCACACTTGTAGACACTCGCTGCATCACGCTTGCGCGGCTCTCACCTCCGCCCACACTGGTCAGCACTACCAAGCCGACCAATCACAGAGCTTGCGATAAGCGTACTCGTTACATTTTTTGAGAGGTGCGTGTCAACGTCGCCGAAGGCCACGGCCAGGGCTATGCGTCCATGCGTAGGCTGCACCGTAGCATACGCATGCGCTTGACACAGAAGTATAAATCAGCCTTAAGTCCCCAGCTTGACCTGAAGGACCTGAGGAAGTTTGGAGAATTTAGTTGAAAGTTTTGGATTATTGTTGAGAGTTGTGCAACAACAACAAAAAGAGGCATACATAAGAAATGTGTTTTAGCAATTGAGAAAAACTGTAAATGAAAGTCCTATATTGTCCCCATTTTATATCCTCTATAACACAACCTTAAACTGTACTGCGGTCTACTTGAAATCTGATGTTGTACAGAGTTTAAACACAACACATTACACACATATTTAGCTCTGGTAAGTATGACACCACATCCAACCGGTTTGTAAACTAGAATGATCTAAATAAAAGTTGTAATCTGAAGCTTTGTTCATCAATTGATCAGGCAATAGCAACAAATCACAAGTGCATTGTTGTTGGACTTTGTTTGTACACCATTATTTCAACACTTCCTCTGAAAAACAGAGTGATTACCTGTGTTTCTCTGAGAGAGAGTCCTTTACTCGCTCCTCTGCCATACTGCAGCTAAAACACCAATGCAAACATTAGCAGAGCTTTGAGAAAACAATCAGCGCTGACCAGGACCTGGAGATGACAATATACTGAGATTAATAACATCACACTTTATATTAATCAATGCTGAGTTCACAAACAAGCACTTACTAAAACAGGCCCAACATATAAATATATAAAGTCAGAATTATTAAACCCCCAGTTTATTTTTTCCCCCAATATCTGTTTATCGGGGAGAAGGTTTTTTCAACACATTTCTAATCATAATAGTTTTAATAACTCATCTCTAATAACTGATTTATTTTATCTTTGCCATGATGACAGTAAATAATATTTGACTAAATATTTTTCAAGACACTTCTATACAGCTTAAAGTGACATTTAAAGGCTTAACTAGGTTAATTAGGTTAACTAGGCAGGTTATGGTTATTAGGCAAGTTATTGTATAACGATGGTTTGTTTTGTAGACTATCAGAAAAAAATAGCTTAAAGGGGCTAATAATTTTGACCATAAAATGGTTTTTAAAAAATTAAGAACTGCTTTTTATTCTAGCCGAAATAAAACAAATAAGACTTTCACTAGAAGAAAAAATATTATCAGACATACAGGGAGTGCAGAATTATTAGGCAAATTAATATTTTGACCACATCATCCTCTTTATGCATGTTGTCTTACTCCAAGCTGTATAGGCTCGAAAGCCTACTACCAATTAAGCATATTAGCTGATGTGCATCTCTGTAATGAGAAAGGGTGTGGTCTAATGACATCAACACCCTATATCAGGTGTGCATAATTATTAGGTAACTTCCTTTCCTTTGGCAAAATGGGTCAAAAGAAGGACTTGACAGGCTCCGAAAAGTCAAAAATAGTGAGATATCTTGCAGAGGGATGCAGCACTCTTAAAATTGCCAAGCTTCTGAAGCGTGATCATCGAACAATCAAGAGTTTCATTCACAATGGTCAACAGGGTCGCAAGAAGCGTCTGGAAAAACCAAGGCGCAAAATAACTGCCCATGAACTGAGAAAAGTCAAGCGTGCAGCTGCCAAGATGCCACCTGCCACCAGTTTTGCCATATTTCAGAGCTGCAACATCACTGGAGTGCCCAAAAGCACAAGGTGTGCAATACTCAGAGACATGGCCAAGGTAAGAAAGGCTGAAAAACGACCACCACTGAACAAGACACAAGCTGAAACGTCAAGACTGGGCCAAGAAATATCTCAAGACTGATTTTTCTAAGGTTTTATGGACTGATGAAATGAGAGTGAGTCTTGATGGGCCCGTGGCTGGATCGGTAAAGGGCAGAGAGCTCCAGTCCGACTCAGACGCCAGCAAGGTGGAGGTGGAGTACTGGTTTGGGCTGGTATCATCAAAGATGAGCTTGTGGGGCCTTTTTGGGTTGAGGATGGAGTCAAGCTCAACACCCAGTCCTACTGCCAGTTTCTGGAAGACACCTTCAAGCAGTGGTACAGGAAAAGTCTGCATCCTTCAAGATAAACATGATTTTCATGCAGGACAATGCTCCATCACACGCGTCCCAAGTACTCCACAGCGTGGCTGGCAAGAAAGGGTCTAAAAGAAGAAAAACTAATGACATGGCCTCCTTGTTCACCTGATCTGAACCCCATAGAGAACCTGTGGTCCATCATCAAATGTGAGATTTACAAGGAGGGAAAACAGTACACCTCTCTGAACAGTGTCTGGGAGGCTGTGGTTGCTGCTGTGTTGATGGTGAACAGATCAAAACACTGACAGAATCCATGGATGGCAGGCTTTTGAGTGTCCTTGCAAAGAAAGGTGGCTATATTGGTCACTGATTTGTTTTTGTTTTGTTTTTGAATGTCAGAAATGTATATTTGTGAATGTTGAGATGTTATATTGGTTTCACTGGTGAAAATAAATCATTGAAATGGGGATATATTTGTTTTCTGTTAAGTTGCCTAATAATTCTGCACAGTAATAGTCACCTGCACACACAGATATCCTCCTAAAATAGCTCAAACTAAAAACAAACTAAAAACTACTTTCAGAAATATTAATAATATATTAATGAGTTTTTTGGGTTCATTGAGAGCATGGTTGTTGTTCAATAATAAAATTAATCCTCAAAAATACCTAATAATTCTGCACTCCATGTACTGTGAAAATTTCCTTGCTCTGTTAAACATCATTTGGGAAATATTTGAAGAAGAAAAAATTTAAAGGGGGCTAATAAAACTGACTTCAACTGTATATATATATATTCAAAAAATATATATTTTTGTTTTTTCAAACTACTTATTTAAAATGAGCTGAAACAACACAATTCTTGAGATTTCATCAACTTAAATTTTTTATGTTCAATCCACATAAATTTTGTGTTAGTGTTAAGTTAACTTAATTGATTTGTGTTGGGTGAACATGAATGAATTATGTGGAACCCTTCATTTTTTAAGTGTATAGTATTAGTTAATGTTAGTTAATGTATCTAGTAACAGGAACAATGAACAATACATTTATTACAGTATTTGATCATGTTAGTTAATGATTAGTTAGTTCATGAAAATACATTTGTTCATTGTTAGTTTAACTCACGGTGCATAAATAACTAATGTTAACAAGCATGAATTTTGATGCTAATAATGCATTAGTAAATGTTGAACTATGATTAATAAATGCTGTAAAAGTATTGTCATATTTAATGTTAGTAAATACCGTAACTAATGAAACCTTATTGTAAAGGTAATATATATTGTTGAAGTCAGAGTTATTAGCCCCCCTTTGAATTTTATTTTATTTTTTAAATATTTTCCAAATGATGTTTAACAGAGCAAGAAAATTTTCACAGTATGTCTGATAATATTTTTTCTTCTAGTGAAAGTCTTATTTGTTTTATTTTGGCTAGAATAAAATCAGTTTTAAATTTTTTTAAAAACATTTTAAGGTCAAAATTAGCCCCTTTTAGCAATTTATATAATGTATAGAAGTGTCTTGAAAAATATCTAGTCAAATATTATTTACTGTCATCATGGCAAAGATAAAATAAATCAGTTATTAGAGATGAGTTATTAAAACTATTATGTTTAGAAATGTGTTGAAGAAATCTGCTCTCTGTTAAACAGAAATTGGGAAAAAAAATAAACAGGAGGCTAATAATTGTGATTTCAACTGTGTATATGTATATACAATTTCTTAAGATTTTTATTTATTTATCTGTATATTTATATTTAATTTAATACTGAAAAACACCCGGTGACAGTTGTTACATCAGTGATGAAATGGTTTTATTTATGGATTGTAACTCTGGGTTATCGGAAATATCGGACAAAATAACTAAAATCCTAATGTTACTTGGAAAGTGCCACATCCACAATACAAAATGTATGCGGACTGTACCAAAGTGTAAACTCTTTTCATTGATCTAAATATGTTTCATGATTCCCTGACTTCAATACAGAGTAATCCTACGGCTCTTAAGACATCTCACCTGCTGAAAAAACACTTAAAGTACATAATTAATATGCTTAATATGAGTTAAATGTATTTAACTTTTGTTGTTAATTCTCTTTTATAACTTTGTATTTCCCTGTTTAAAGAAAAAATAGTAGTTAGATCAGAATGCTGGAGTTTTCCTTCCTGTTCAACTGGAAAGTCAACTCTAACTTTATTTTCGTTTTGGGGACTTTGTTTAGAGTTACAATTTGTGAAATGATCAAGTCAGACTGATATAAGAGTAGGAACACTTTTAAGAGAGTAAAAATAGAGTTGTTAACAGTGTTTAAATGACCGTGTTATTTTGACATGATCCTTAATTGAGGTAAAGTTGGTTTTATATTCGCATATTCAGACTTTCTCCTAAACTAACTTAATATAACCTTTTTAATAATTATTTGCTAATTCTAAATAGGGAAATCATGTCATCAAAATACAACATTGTTCACACAGACAAATAATGTTGTTTTCAAGTCATACTTAGATGAGATTTCAGACTCAAAGTACCATGGTAAACAATACAGGGACCGCGTCACATGTTGTCACTGAACGAATGTGTGAATATAAAACCAACTTTACCTCAGATGATCCTTAAACGGTGTTTGAGGCTGACAGCTTCAGGGGCAGACGGGCATTTAAATCACGCTCACACACACAAACATCCCTCCATTTCCACAAATAACCGTAAAGGTAGAAGTATTCAACTTACATGCAGAAGTACAGACGCTTTTGTGAGGTAGGAACACGCTCCGAGCTCTTTGATTTTTTCTGCTCACCAAAATAAACCTGTGCGATCTTACAGGTATGTCCTGACTCCTGAAACATGATTGGTTCCACTGTGTGGCGCTGCGTGAATATTCATGAGATTCTCCCGAGTGTGGGCGTGTTCTTGTGACAACATACAAACAACTGGAGCTGAAAATGTCAGGTTTTTATGATCGATTTGACATTTTTTACAATTTATTTTAATATTTTTGCCAAACTCTTAACACACCTAAAAACACACAGCCGACAAAATACATAAATAAAATAAATAAGAGTCAAAATCACACACTCAAAACTCTTCAAATTACAATTACACACTTTACCAAAGCACTACAAACATGTCTCAAAATCAAATTATTAGTTCAAAACTCTTAACACATGTTCTCTTCCAAAATTAACATTTAGTCAATCATAGCACAATATCATTAAATGGATTTACAGAAACTGCAAGTGTCGGGTCTGAACTTTGCATCAAACTGGCATTAGACGAAGTAATATTAAGTCGATACTTATACTAAGCCGATTTGGCTAGTTTTAGCTGGTCGACCAGCCTGGTTTTAGAGGGGTTTTAGCCATTTACAGGCTGGTTTCCAGCCATTTCCAGCCTGGTCTTAGCTGGTCAGGCTGGAAAATGACCAGCTTAAACTAGCTAAAACCAGCTTGACCAGCCTGGTTTAAACTGGACATAGCTGGTTTTAGCTAGTCAACTCCCAGCCTGACCAGCAAAGACCAGGCTGGAAGTGGCCAAAACCTCTCTTATGATCTTAAATTTCTCTTGCGAGTGCCATTTGCGCCTGCTGTTCTCACGTAAATCCATCCAGACTGACTGACTGACCGATTGACTGACCCACCCTCCTTCTTCTCTAAAACCCAACCAGTAGTGTTTTCAAAAGCACCAATTGACCTGAGCACCCACTTCCCTAAACCCAACCAACAGTTTTAAAAAGCAATCCAGAAAAAGAAAAGCCCTCGCCTGATTTTTACCACTTTTTCAGATTTCACCACATTCTTACCGTTATTTACTTGTTCATTTTATTTTTTTTTGGCTTTTGTTTTTTGTCTTACCCATTTTATGGAACTGTTCTTCGCCAGACTCAAACCCTGTCGTTGTGTTCAACTCCTCTCTGTCTCAAGTCCACCAATGTTCATGGCAAGCTACTGGACAAACTGGTAACAGTGGGAAAGCCGTTTATATGGAGGTAAGCGATTAGCTGGTAAGCACGAAAAGGAACGTATCATTCGTTTTAATGATGAAATGCAACGTTAAGTTCCACTGGCTTCATAATTCGCGATCTCCAGAAATGTATATAGGGCTACGTTTTCAGAATGAGCCTGTTAGATGCATCTGGACAGAAAAACACACTGCAGAAATGCTAATACTTTATTCACTCGTTTATTTCAGTTCATTCATTGATTTCTTTGGTCATTTTGTAGTGCAGTTCTAAAATATATACAGGTCAACAGCAAACAATTGCAAACCAACCTGAAGCAATCAACACTCAATATACGCCACTGAAAGACAAAAGATTAGGAATACTGGTAATGGATGTCTTTATTTAGCCAAATGCAGACAGAGACATTTTAAACTCATGCATTTCAAACGCAGGACACAAAACTACTGATTTCTGCTCTCAGACCCCCATGAGTTTCTTGGCCATATAGCCAGGCATACTGTAGAGGAACAGGCCCAGAATGGCAAGAAGCATCAGCGCCAACACTAATTTGATGACCAGCCACTTGTATTGGTTGCAGACGAGATGCCGGATTGCCTTTAGCGGCATCAAGAACCACAGCATAGCAATGTCCGGGCGGCTGGTGGGACAAAACCAATGAACAGGCTTTTAATCTTTCTGAACAAATCGCAAAAGTTTGTCTCACTGAAGACATGCAAGTTTGGCAGGTCAAAGCAAAAGAGACGTGCAAGTATGACGTTGTTCAACACAATGGTTGTTCAATGAATGCTTCAAAATGGATTTTTGCTCAATCATTTGAAGGAAATATGATGATTGGTGCAGCGAATGCATCCAAAGATCAAAAACTGGAAGGGTTTTCGAAGCTTAAGTGCAATTAATTGATAGTTTTCACGTGACGTCACACGATTAGAGGAACGCCCCCCCTGGTGGGCAAAACATTACATTACATCTCCTTCTGACTGGTAAGTGTTTTCATACAGGTTCTATTATAATTTCTAACAGGTTAAGTGCAATTAAACTATCATTTGAAATGCAAAGTCAAAGTATAAATAGCAGAAGTAAACAAATAGATTTTCACCGTCAGCAATGACTAAATCGCTGAGGAATATCCACAAGATAAATGTAAACATTGGAGAATTGGAGCTCTGACAGAAACACTAAGGGTTTTAAATGACTGACAAAAGGGTGCAGATAAATTATATGGATTCCAGGTGCTAACAATTCACATTTTGTGATCTGTTTTGTTCTGTTGATATGCGATGCAAATATTTGTAGCTTGAAACAGATGTATATATGACCGGTTTGTTCTGTTTCTATGTAGATCCCAGTGTAGCCGCCATTACGGCGTATTGTTTTTTCGCCCACCATATCTCCGCGCAGGTCACGTGACTGAAAACTATCAATTGTAAAAAGAAAAGTTGCAAGATTTTCTCTGGGTCCTAACAAATAAAATGCATGCATAGTTTTTTATTTATTTATTTATTAGCAGCAACCAAAAGCACACAATAACACATTTCAATGAAGAAACTCAACTTCCAACCATCGGAAAATCCCAGAAATGTGCTAATTTATATATGTATATAAAAAAAACATTTTACATCAGGACTAGATATGCAGGAAAATCAGACAATTATATATTTTTATGTGTTTTTAGTTTTCTGAAGCACAAAGAGATCTCTACTGTACGCTCTTCTTAATCCATTTTCAGTTTTGCGGTTTAGTGTTTATGATCAAACCAGTAATAATTGAAGGCAAAGGAGGAAAGTAGGTTTGCGTATGACTTCTCCAACACACCAATACACCATTCCAAATGAAATTTCCCAGTACTATCAAACGTTGCAGAGAGAAGCTTTTCAAGCTCCCAGAAGCTTTTTCACCATGTAACCAGGCATACTGTAGAGGAACAGGCCCAGAATGGCAAGAAGCATCAGCGCCAACACTAATTTGATGACCAGCCACTTGTATTGGTTGCAGACGAGATGGCGGATTGCCTTTAGCGGCATCAAGAACCACAGCATAGCAGTGTCGGGGCGGCTGGTGGGACAAAACCAATGAACAGGCTTTTAATTTGTCTGAACAAATCGTAAATGTTTGTCTCACTGAAGACATGCAAGTTTGGCAGGTCAAAGCAAAAGAGACGTGCAAGTATGATGTTGTTTAATGAATGCTTGAAAATGGATTTTTGCTAAATCATTTAAGAAATAGGATGATTGGTGCAGCGAATGCGTCCAAAGGTCCACAACTGGACTCATTTTCAGAGCTTGGGTGCAAATAATTGATAGTTTTCATGTGACATCACATGATTAGGGAAACGCGCCCCTGGTGGGCAAAACATCACTATCTCCTGCTGACCGACCAGTCTTTTTATACAGTTTCTATTTTAGTGCAATCAAAGTAAAAATCGAAATGCAAAGTCAAAGTATAAATAGCCAAAGTGAACGAAAAGATTTTCGCGGTCACCAATGACCAAATCGCTGAGGAATATCCACAAGATAGATGTAAACATCGATGAATTGGAGATCTGAAAGAGACGTTTGTAAATGACTGAAAAACAGCTTCATAGATTTAGTTTATGGATCGCAAGTGCCCACAATTTACAGTTCGTGGTCATATCTCTAATTCGTTCTGTCAATATGTGATGCAAATATTTGTAGCTTGAAACAGATGGAAATATGACCGGTATGTGTTGTGTTTCTATGGAGATCCCAGTGTAGCCACAATTGCGGTCCGTTGTTTTGGTTTTTTTTGCCTGCCTGGTCTCTGCACAGGTCACGTGACTGAAAACTATCAATTATAGAAAGAAAAATTGCAAGATTCTCTCTGGGTTCTAACAAATAAAATGCATTCAGTTTTATTTTTACATGGGTTTATTAGCAGCAGCCAAAAGCACACAATAACACAGATTTCACGAAGAAACTTCCAACCATTGGAAAATCCCAGAAATGTACTAACGGTATATAAAAACAATTTACATCAGCACTGGATATGCAGACAACTACAGGTTTTTAGGAGTTTTTAGTTTTCTAAAACACAGAAATCTCTACTGTACGCTCTTCTAAAACTATTTTCAGTTTTGCGGTTTAGTAGTGTTTATGATCAAACCAGTAATAAATGAAAGCAAAGGAGGAAAGTAGGTTTGCGTATGACTTCTCCAACACACCAATACACCATTCCAAATGAAATTTCGCAGTACTATCAAACGTTGCAGAGAGAAGCTTCTCAAGCTCCCAGAAGCTTTTTCACCATGTAACCAGGCATACTGTAGAGGAACAGGCCCAGAATGGCAAGAAGCATCAGCGCCAACACTAATTTGATGACCAGCCACTTGTATTGGTTGCAGACGAGATTCCGGATTGCCTTTAGCGGCATCAAGAACCACAGCATAGCAATGTCCGGGCGGCTGGTGGGACAAAACCAATGAACAGGCTTTTAATCTTTCTGAACAAATCGCAAAAGTTTGTCTCACTGAAGACATGCAAGTTTGGCAGGTCAAAGCAAAAGAGACGTGCAAGTATGACGTTGTTCAACACAACGGTTGTTCAATGAATGCTTCAAAATAGATTTTTGCAAATCATTTGAAGGAAATATGATGATTGGTGCAGAGAAATATGATGATTGGTGCAGGGAATGCATTCAAAAATCCACAACTTGACTGGTTTTCAGAGCTTGTGTGCAAATAATTGATAGTTTTCACGTGACGTTACATGATTAGAGGAACGCCCGCCTGGTGGGCAAAACATTGCTATTTCTCACTGACTGGCAAGTCTTTTTATACAGTTTCTATTCTAATTTGCATCTTAAAGTGCAATTGAATCATAAATTGAAATGCAAAGTATAAGTAGTTGAAGCAAACAAATACATTTTTGCCATCACCAATGAGTAAAGTAGAGAAATATCCACAAGATAGATGTAAACATCGACAAATTGGAGCTTTAACAGGGACATTAAGGGTTTTAAATGACACTATATAGATCAATACAAGTATATGTGCAAATAATTTACATTTTGTGATCTGTTTTGTTCTGTTGATATGCGGTCCAAATATTCATAGCTTGAAACAGATGTAAATATGATTAGTTAGGGCTGCTTTTCTATGGAGATCCCAGTGTAGCCGTCATTACGGCTTATTGTTTTTTTGCCTGCCTGGTCTCTGCACAGGTCACATGACTGAAAACTATCAATTGTAGAAAGAAAAATGGCAAGATTTTCTCTGGGTCCTAACAAATAAAATGCATGCATAGTTTTATTTTTAAATTGATTTATTAGCAGCAGCCAAAAGCACACAATAACACACATTTCAGCGAAGAAACACAACTTCCAACCATCGGAAAATCCCAGAAATGTACTAATTTATATATGTATATAAAAAACATTTTACATCAGCACTGGATATGCAGACAGTTATGTGTTTTTATGTGTTTTTAGTTTTCTGAAACACAGATCTCTCTACTGTACGCTCTTCTAAAACTATTTTCAGTTTTGCGGTTTAGTGTTTATGATCAAACCAGTAGTAATTGAAAGCAAAGGAGGAAAGTAGGTTTGCGTATGACTTCTCCAACACACCAATACACCATTCCAAATGAAATTTCGCAGTACTATCAAGCGTTGCAGAGAGAAGCTTTTCAAGCTCCCAGAAGCTTTTTCACCATGTAACCTGGCATACTGTACAGAAACAAGCCCAGCATTGCTAAAAGCAGCAGAGCCACCACTATTTTGATGACCAGCCACTTGTATTGGTTGCAGACGAGATGGCGGATTGCCTTTAGCGGCATCATGAACCACAGGAATGCAGTGTCAGGGCGGCTGGTGGGACAAAGAAAAATGTGTGGTAAAATTATGCGGCATTTCACTGGGCGACTTTTGATCGCACTGGGGTTTAATCTCAGGTTATTTAAAATTTAGTAACAAGCAAGCACAGATTATTTTGGTAACACTTTATAATTACACACTATTAATCATTTGTTAAGCATTAGCAAATAGTTAAGTGATTATTTGTTAAGCATTATCTTTACATTAATAGACATTAGTAAGTTTATAAATACAGCTACCCATGTTTTATTATTGACTTATAAGCGCATGTATAATGTGCTTAATGATTTTGTTTTCATACTTTGTTAGTGATTCTTTTTTAATTACTAAGTTAAATATGGCATTATTTACAAACCAGCTATTTAAGAATAGTGTGTCTTTTAAGATCATTCAGAATGTGTAAGTAAATGATTAATAATTTAAGTGAAGTTTCACAATCTAATTTCGAGAGGAGCATGTGATATAATTGACCGCAGCTGGCCTCTCATCTACAATCATTAGTTAGCCAATCAGATTATTCCAAACTCACTATAAGTAGCCTAGCAAATATTACTCCCTTATCTTAGTTTTCCGAAGAAACCCCCCATCCACCCCTTCTCCACCTTTCTTTCTTTACCACGGGGAGCTCTCGAGAACTACCTGATCTCGTACTCTCCGTACATGCTCAATTGACCAGGCGGGAGCCCTGGGCTCAATTATCTCCGAGCTCAGGGTTCTCTCCCCGGACAGCATGCCAAACCTGCTAATAGCGTCAAGCAATATCTAAGTGTGAACTCTTGAATTAATAGTTATTATTCAGGCATATAATAATAGTTACTTTGTATGTTAATAAATGCTTAATTAACTCACCTTCATCCAGTTTTGTGACCTAAACTAAAGTGATGACTATTTATGCTCTGTAAATCCCTTGTAAATGACAATTAAAGGCTCAGATATATTCTAAACAGGTGTAAAAAAATGACTTTATAATTTTTTTCCATTTCAAGATACACAAATTAAACTGTATCAAATGAAACATAAATCTTTGCATAAATCGTAACTAAAATAAAATGACTGTACAGTTTAAACATTGCTAAATAACATTGAAATGTTATATTATAATATATTGTTAACCTATTATATTGTTGTTGTTTTATCCAATTTTATGTTGTATTTTGACACTCCTGTTATTCAGTAATGTTTAAAATTTACAGTAATTTTATTTATTAGATACGATTGCAAAGATATATAGTTTTTTTTTCAAACTGAGCCTTTAATTGTCATTTATAAGGGATTTCCAGAGCATAAATAGTCCTCACTTTAGATTAGTTTACAAAACTAGATGAAGGTGAGTTAATAAAGCATTTATTAACATACACTACCTGACAAAAGTCTTGTCGTGGATCCCAGTTGTCAGAGCATCAAATAATAACTTGACTTCTAGTTGATCAATTAGAAAAGTGGCAGACGGTCGTTTTGCTGATGAATCATCTGCTGAGCTGCATCCCAATCACCACAAATACTGCAGAAGACCTACTGGAACCCACATGAAGCCAAGAATCTCACAGAAATCAGTCAAGTTTGGTGAAGGAAAAATCATGGTTTGGGGTTACATTCGGTATGGGGGCGTGCGAGAGATCTGAAGAGTGGATGATCAACATCAACAGCCTGAGGTATCAAGACATTTGTGCTGCCCATTACATTACAAACCACAGGAGAGGGCAAATTCTTCAGCAGGATAGCGCTCCTTCTCATACTTCAGCCTCCACATTAAAGCTCCTAAAAGCAAAGAAGGTCAAGGTGCTCCAGGATTGGCCAGCCCAGTCACCAGACATGAACATTATTGAGCATGTCTGGGGTAAGATGAAGAAGGAGGCATTGAAGATGAATCCAAAGGATCTTGATGAACTCTGGGAGTCCTGCAGAAACGCTTGCTTTGCCATTCCAGATGACTTTATTAAGTGATTTGAGTCATTGCAGAGATGTATGATGCAGTCCTCCAAGCTCATGATGGAGTCAGACACAATATTCATTCTGTTTCCACTGCAGCATGACTTTATATTCTATACTGGACATTATTTCTGTTCAGTGATGAGACTTTAGTCTAAGCAAAGTCAGACCTTACTGTCCTAATAAAATCATTCAGAATCAAGACATGATCATATTTTATTGTGGTCAAATAAGCGTCATCTAGAGGCCTTTGCCTTTCATATAAGCCACTTCTGATACCAAATGATCAACTAGAAGTCAAGTTAGTATTTGTTGTTCCTAAAACTTATTATATTATTATTATTATATGCGTGAATGATAAGATTTCTAAATGTTCATTTGAATAGTTTACTAATCATTTACTTATTCTGAATGATGAAGCACCAACTATTTTTAAATAACTGGTTTGTAAATAATACAATACTTAATTTAGTAATGAAAAATTAATTACTAACAAAGTATGAAAACACAATCATTAAGCACATTATACATGTTCGTTTAAGTCAAAAATAAAGCATCTCTAGCTGTATTTATAAACTGCTTACTAACGTCTATCAATGTAGAGTTAATGCTTAACAAATAATCAATTAACTATTTGCTAATGCTTATGATTTATAGTGTGTAGCTGATTTCAAGTGTTACCATTACTTTTTATTTGGAAAGTAGGCGCATATTACAGCTCCCCAAGAAATAAATAGTTGAGTTTTACCGTTTTTAATCCATTCAGCAGATATCCTGGCGGGAGCACTTTTAGCTTAGCTTAGCATAGATAATTGAATCGGGTTAGGTTGTTAAAATCTCTCTCAAAAACGACTAAAGAGTTTTGATAGTTTTCCTATTTAATGCTTGACTCTACTGTTGTTACATTGTGTACTAAGACTGATGAGAAATGAAAAGTTGCTATTTTCTAGGGTGATATGGCTTTCATTCTGGCGTAATAATCAAGGTACTTTGCTTACATAGCTTGGCTGAATCAGGGTAATGATAATATGCAGCGACTGAAAATAGTACCAAGGTAACTTCCAATGTGAACCTCCAGTTGTGCTGTGTAACGTCGTTGTGCCTGCTGCAGCCATGGTACGGCGGCAAAGTTTCTTGATTATTACGCCAGAATGACAGTATAGCTCCTAGCTTTATCAGCCTAGAAAATAGCAACTTTTTATTTCCTGTTGGTCGTAGTGCACAATGTAACTACAAAAGAGTCAAGCTTTAAATAGGAAAATTATCTAAACTCTTTGATTATTTTTGGGTGAGATGCTAATGGTCTAATCTGATTCAATGATCTATGCTAAACTAAGCTAAGCTAAGCTGAAAGTGCTTCCTCCAGTCCGGAGATCAGCTGAATGGATATAAAATTGGTAAAACTCACCTGTTCTCTATGGGACTAAAATCAGCCTATTTTCAAAAAAAAAAAGTTCCTTTAATACATTTATCAGATGTTTCTTTTAACGATTCCCTTAAATATTATTTTATTCATCTTTTAAGAGCAGGTGATCTCCATGAGAATGTGGTGGGAGAAACTGAACAACCAATGAAAACTTCATATGGGTTAGTGACACTTATTATACCGCAGTGTTAATTTCGCCAACAAAAAATGGCTTGACACAAACAGAAACTTCACAGGTCTGCTGCTAACATTAAGCACAGAGGACCTGTCTAGTTTGCAGGTTTCAAGCTATAGGCAAAAATATTGCCGTATTTTCAATAATGAAATTAACACTGATATATATCAACTAAAAGATAACCCACCACAGGACATACCTTTTATTATTAAAATTTAGTTACATATTTATTTATGTCGGAGATCATTCCTTTCCTGGGAGATGTTAGATTTCGTTTAAATCAGGATTTATTTAGAGTTTAGAGTTTTATTTGGACTTTAGAATGTTTAAAGTATTGCAGTATACTTGCTGTAAAAGTTAATTACACGTTTAAAGTGTTTTAATGTTTAGATCAACAATTTAAGTCATTTTATATTTGATAGAAAAAGAAAAATTGTGTGGCACGAGACACTGAAGGTGTGAAAGTGTAAATGTTGCTCTTACTTGGGTTTCTCCAGAGGCTCTGGTTCATTGCGTCCTTCACCGACGGGACTTTTCTCAGCCTCCTCACCTGTCAACAACTGAAGCTCTGCTTCCACCTTACCCTAAAGCGAAAACATTTTTTAAATCTAAACTTAAAAACAGCGCTAACATTCAGTTATTTACATTCCCTTGTTACAAATTTGTATGAACACAAAGAAAGATATTCTTAAGAGCAGCACATTTGAAAGTGAAAGATCAAACACTCTATGATTTGCGAAAAAAGTCGGCTTGACAAACCACATGTAGGAGACCCACTTCTCTCCAAATGCACCAGACACTTTCTTATCAACACTCCATGGAAAACCTCATGCAATTCTTATAGCCTGTTTCCACTAAGCAGCACAGTTCGGTACAGTGCGGTATATGGTATGCTTTTTTGTCTGTTAAAAGCACCTAAAAAGTGAACTGTACCGTACCACTTTTTGGATACCTCTTTTATTGGGTACCTAGCACAACAGGCCAAAGATTGGATCTAGACTCTAAGCTGAATGCTATTGGTTCACAGAGAATTGTTACCAGTGCGTGCAACAAGCCAGGAGAAAGACAATACTGGAAGCACCATTTTTATATACAGTTGACGTCAGAATTATTAGCCCCCCTGTTTATTTTTCCCTAATTTCTGTTTAACGGAGAGAAGATTTTTTCAACACATTTCTAAACATAATAGTTTTAATAACTCATCTCTGATAACTGATTTATTTTATCTTTGCCATGATGACAGCAAATAATATTTGACTAGATATTTTTCAAGACACTTCTATACAGCTTAAAGTGACTAAAAATAAGTAACTAGGCAGGTTAGGGTAATTAGGCAAGTCATTGTATAACGATGGCTTGTTCTATAGACTATCAAAAAAATATATAGCTTAAAGGGGCTAATAATATTGACCTTAAAATGGTTTTTAAATAATTAAAACTGCATTTATTCTAGCCGAAATAAAACAAATAAGACTTTCTCCAGAAGAAAAAATATTATCAGACATACTGTGAAAATTTCTTTGCTCTGTTAAGCATCATTTGGGAAATATTTAAAAAAGAAAAAAATTCAAAGGGGGGCGAATAATTCTGACTACAACTGTAAATAGCCCAGACATGACAACATAAAATTACATATAATGAGCCATGGATGACCCAAGCTCAAATAAACTTTGTTGACAAACAGCCACATGCCAAGAAGAAGAACAGAATCTGCTGTGTCCTCTATTGTTGTTTACGAGGCCATCTAAAAACGCGTAGAAATCGTTAGTGGTTTCCTTTTCTCTGGGTGTGCATTTGCCGCGTGTCTATTTTTGAAATGATGAACTTGAGCTCATGATAATAACTTGCGGTCAAATGTGAGAGCAAAGCGTAAAAAAACAAATGAGCAAATGATTCTTTCTGCATCCTAAAACACCACTCAGTGGAAACAAGGCATTAGTGTGCTTCATGCAGCTGAGTGGGCTTGACAAACCACATGCATGTAGAAAAAAGTCTAAACTAACCAGAGCAGTCATGGCATGTATATAGAGTAGTACTTATATACTGCTGCTCTTTGATGATCAGAAGTGCTTCTTTTATCCTTACTTGTAAGACGCTTTGGATACAAGCATCTGCTAAATGAATAAATGTTAAAAAAAAATAACCTGCTCCCAATATGATAAAAAGCACCACAGACATAACCTCCAAGTAGTCCATGACTGTCAACAGGCCATGCATGAGATATTTTAAAGATTGTAGGGCAGCATTTTATGTGAAATTATTCATTTTGGTTTGAATTACCAATAACTTTTTTAAAGTTTTACACTGTAGTAACACAAATAACTGCAATGCCTAGATTTCTAAATATTCAAAACAACACAAGGTAATATTTGCTTTATGAAGCTTTGAAACATTTGCAGTGATTCAGAGCACAATACAAACCTGTTTGGGAACAGTTTGAAATGTCATATGCTGCGTTCACACCAGACGCGGAAGAAGCATCAAGCGCGAGTGATTTACATATTAAGTCAATGCAAACACGCGAATAGACATCCTTCAGCGGCGCGATACACACGAATAGATATCCGGCGCGATATGACGCGAGTCTACGTCTTTTCTGAAGTGAATTTGACGCGCGCATGAAGCGAATAAACTCAAATGTTAACGCGTCTATTTACGCGCGAATAGCACGATTTATCCGCACGGTCCACGTCTGGTGTAAACACAGCATTAGAAGTATATTAAATATACTTCTGCAGGTCACCTACTGTAATTTCTAGCTCATCATTTTCATCTCGGGCAACAAACGGCCACCAGCCTTTGATTCTCTTCTGCTTGAAGATGTTGACCATGGGCATTTCATTCTCATTAGTGACCATTTCAATGGAGCACTGCTTTGCTGTCTTTGCACCTCGTGGAAATCGATTCAGGTCCAGTTCGATTGCACCTGAAACAAAATGTGCCAGCATGAGGGAAACTCATCTAATTCAAATGGATGATAAATCAATGCATTGCACTGGAGAAATGATTCCGCAATGAATCCGAGATATTTCCGATTGTACTGTGAGTTTCTCTCTTTACAAAACTCTTCTTGCTTCTAATTCCTCACACATACCACTTAAACTTTAACTGTTCCTGAATTATTAATGATTATTTTACACAAATTCCAAGAGTGTTTATAGTTAGCTGTGTTTATATTAATCTTGTAACAAGGTGAGGTGCAAGTATATTTGACCACTTACAGTACATGCAAAATGCACAAGCGCCATCAGCTGTTAAAACTAGCAAAGAGTGCTGTCTTCTGTTAAAAACTAGCCTAGTCTGAGCATCATCTGCTGTTAAATACTAGCCTAGAGAGCAATCTGCTGTTAAAAAATTAGCCTAGACTGAGCGCCATCTGCTGTAAAATCTAGCCTAGAATACCATCTGCTTTAAAATCTAGCCTAGAGTGCCATCTGGTGTTAAAACTAGTCTAAAGCATCATCTGCTATCAAAACTAGCCTAGCGCGTCAACTGCTGTTAAAACTAGCCTAGAGCACTGTCTGCTGTTTAAACTAGTCAAGAGCACCATCTGCCATCAAAACTAGCCTAGAGCGCCATCTGCTGTTAAAACTAGCCTAAACTGCCATCTGCTGCTAAAAACTAGCCAAGACTGCCATCTGGTGTTAAAACTAGCCAAGAGTGCCATATGCTGTTAAAAACTAGCCTAGAGCACCCTCTGCTGTAAAAACTAGCCTAGATCACCATCTGCTATCAAAACTAGCCTAGAGTGCCATCTGCTATCAAAACTAGCCTAGAGCACCCTCTGCTGTAAAAACTAGCCTAGATCACCATCTGCTATCAAAACTAGCCTAGAGTGCCATCTGCTATCAAAACTAGCCTAGAGCACCCTCTGCTGTAAAAACTAGCCTAGATCACCATCTGCTATCAAAACTAGCCTAGAGTGCCATCTGCTGTTAAAACAAGCCTAGAGCACTGTCTGCTGTTAAAACTAGCCTAAACTGCCATCTGCTGCTAAAAACTAGCCTAGACTGCCATCTGCTGCTAAAAACTAGCCTAGACTGCCATCTGCTGCTAAAAACTAGCCAAGAGTGCCATCTGCTGTTAAAAACTAGCCTAGACTGCCATCTGCTGCTAAAAACTAGCCAAGAGTGCCATCTGCTGTTAAAAACTAGCATAGAGTGCCATCTGCTGTTAAAAGCTAGCCTAGACTGAGCGCCGTCTGCTGTAAAAACTAGCCTAGAGTACCATCTGCTGTTAAATCTAGCCTAGAGTGCCATCTACTGTCAAAAAATAGCCTAAAGCACCATCTGCTATCAAAACTAGCCTAGAGCACTGTCTGCTGTTAAAATTGGCCTAGAGCACTGTCTGCTGTTAAAACTAGCCTACAGCACTGTCTGCTATCAAAACTAGCCTAGAGCACTGTCTGCTGTTAAAACTAGCCTAGAGCACTGTCTGCTGTTAAAACTAGCCTAGAGCACTGTCTGCTGTTAAAACTAGCCTAGAGCACTGTCTGCTGGTAAAAACTAGCTTAGACCGCCATCTGCTGTTAAAAACTTGCCTAGATCGAGAGCCATCTGCCATTAAAAACTAGCCTAGAGCGCCATCTGCTGATAAAAAACCAGTCTAAAGAGCCGTATGCTGTCAAAAACTGGCTTAGAGCTCCATCTGCTATTAAAACTACTCTAGAGCACTCTGCCGTGAAAAACTAGCCTAGAGCGCTGTCTGCTGTCAAAAAGCAGCCTAAAGCACAGTTTTCTGTCAAAAACTGGCCTAGAGTGCCATCTGCTATTAAAACTAGCCAAAAGCGCCGTCTGCTGTTAATACCTAGTATTGAGTGACGTCTGCTATTAGAAATGAAGCTCAGAATCTATTCATTAGAAAAACATGATGCATTCTAATAATCTAAAACCTATCCAACAATCCCAATGCGTCGATTTATCATCATAGCCCTAATTAAAATTGTATATAGATTGACTATCCACTGTAAAAACACTGTAAAACAGCGCACCCAAGAAGTCGTCAGCAGAGAAATGATCTGCATCCCACACTTGCAAGTTCAGTCGGGCAGGAATTTTGTACTCCGTCTCATCCCAGGAAAACATGGACTCTTTCTTTGAGATGACAATTTTCTCTTCGGCCTGCAGGTAGTCGAAAGGATAAATGAAGCGCCAGTTGAAATTTCCCTCTCCAGTCAGTGAGTGATAGTGGACATCTGTGTCCTGCTTATCCTCTTGTTGGCCTTTCAGCCATCTGTTGGTGACAAGTTTCACAGTAAATTACACTTCTGATGGTAAACAAATGTTTTCTGGTTTACAAATGCGAGGTACAGTCTGACTAGTGAAACGCACACCACATTAAAGCAACTACACTAATAAGTCAGATTTATCACCAAGTCCAAGTTGGGATTTACTACAGAAAACCAGCTCACTCAGAATCCAAAACTTCAGTGGTGTAAATACATACAAATGTACTGAAGATCTCATACCCTCTAACAAAGATGTCACTTGATTTTTCCCCAGTGAAAATGTCATCATCCTCAAGAACGACTTCGTCTGTGTTCCACACGATCACCCTGAGCTCAAATCTGTCAATGTGAAACATATTTTAAGCATAATATTAATATTCACCTGTATTATGTAAAATAAAACTTAAGCGTTTCCTACTTCTTTGGCTTCCTCGGTGAGATATCTAGAGCAGGTCCAGGCGCAGACATGTCCTTGGGGAACATGTCTACCCACATCTCAATCCTCCCCTACATCACACACACACACATTCACATTCATCAGCATTTCATCACAAAACAGTGCTGCCTGATGGATGTTATTTCTGACCTGCTCAATCCCAGGTTTATCTGGATTCAGGAGAGGTCTCGTCTCCATGTGTTCTGGAACCAGTTTACAGCCGATCCGAGGAATATCTTCCCAGTGGTTCAGTACAGCAAGAGCCAAATGCTCATCCGTCTGTTTCTTTAGTCCTGATGTAAAAACAGGATCACTGGTATACGTTTTATGTTTTTCAAAATTACACAATTTGTTTTCTTTTATTATTTTTATCATTGTTTTTTTTTTAATGTCAATATGGAATTCTTGAAATGAACCGCCACATTATCATGGTGAAGGGGTTTGAGTGCCTGAGCGATCCTAAGAGCTATGTTGTCGAGGGCTAGGTCTTAGATGACAGGTCAGACTAAGTGTGGTTCAAAAACCCCTTTATGAGTACAAAACACTGTGGACTGTGATGTTGCCCTTTATGGCAAAGACAGGGCCCCACCCTGGAACCAGTCATGGGGTTGGGGCTGGAGCTCCTGGTAGCAGGGTTTTATCTCATGGAAACCGACCAAACTCAGGCTGAAGGAGTGATGTGGGACCATCCTCCTGCAGGCCCACTGCCTGCCCACCACCACTCATTGTGGAATGAGTGGTAGTCAAAGGTTAGGACCACAACAACCTGATCGTCAGGCAGAGAAACTGGCTCTCAGCATATGGAATGTCACCTCAGGGAAGGAGCCTGAGCTTGTGTAGGAGGCTAAACGGTACTGACTAGAGATAGTTGGGCTCACCTTCATGCACAACATGGGCTCTGAAACTCAACTTCTTGAGAAAGGCTGGACTTTCTTCTACTCTGGAGTTGCCCATGGAGAGAGACGGCGGGCTGGAGTAGTCTTGCTTATAGCTCTCCAACTTAGCCACCATGTGTTGGAGTTTTCCCTGGTGAACGAGAGTGTCGCCTCTCTGGTCTTTGAGTCAGGTATATTTTTCTCACTGTAGTTTGTGCCTACAGGCTAAACACTACTGCAGAGTACCTGGCATTTTTGGAGTCCATGGGAGGGGGGCTGGAAGGTGCTCAGACTGAGTGTGTTGTTCTACTGGGGGACTTCAACGGCCACGTGGGTAATGACAGTGATACCTGGAGAGCTGTGATTGGGAGGAACAGACTTCCTTATCTAAATCCAAGTGGTGTCTGTTGTTGGACTTCTGTGCTAATCACAGTTTGTTCATAACATTTTCAATAAGTGGTCATTTTCAAGCATAAGGGTGCCCATCAGTGACATGACACCAGGACATCCTAGGGCGGAGGTCAAAGATTGACTTTGTGGTTGTATCATCAGATTTTCGACTGTATGTCTTGGACACTCGGGTAAAGAGAGGCGCAGAGCTGTCAACTGATTACCACCTGGTGGTGAGTTGGATTCGTTGGCAGAGCGAAAAGCTGGACCGTCCTGGCAGGCCCAAATCTATTGTGAGGGTCCTCTGGGAATGTCTGGCCAAACCACAAGTCAGCAGGGTTTTTAACTCTCACCTCTGGAAGAGCTTTGACCAGATCCCAAGGGAGGCTGGAGACATTGGGACTGAGTGGTTGTGGCTGTAAGGCCTGTGGTACCTGTTAAGGCAGCAATCCACAAACCTTGTGGTGGACACTGGAAGTCAGGGATGTTGTCAAGCTGAAGAAGGAGTCCTACAAGGCTTGGTTGGCTTGTAAGACTCCTGAGGCAGCTGATGGGTACCAACAGGCCAAGTGTGCTGCAACCCGGGCGGTTGCGGAAACAAAATCTTGGGCCTGGGAAGAGTTCGGGGAGACCATAGAGGAAGACTACTAGTTTGCCTCACAGAGATTCTGGCAAACCATCTAGCGCCTCGGGAGGGGAAAGCAGTTTCACACCGACACTGTTTACAGCAGAAATGGGGAGCTGATAACCTCAACTGGGGATGTTGTCAGATAGTGGAAGGAATACTTTGAGGATCTCCTCAACCCCACTAACACGTCTTCCATTGAGGAAGCATAGACTGGAGATGAAGGGGGGGGGGACTCACCTATCACCCAAGCTGAGGTTACTGAGGCAGTTTGCAAGCTCTGCAGTGGCAAAGCAGCAGGGGTGAATTAGATACACCCTGTGTATCTCAAGTTTCTGGATATTGAACGGCTGTCTTGGCTGACACGTCTCTAAAATATTGCATGGAAGTGGGGGACAGTACCTCTAAACTGGGCAACTTGGGTGGTGGTTCCCATTTTTAAGAAGGGGGACCGGAGGGTGTGTTCCAACTATAGGGGACCACACTCCTCAGCCTCCCTTGGAAAAGTTTATGCCAGGGTACTGGAGAGGAGGATCCGGCCGATGGTTGAACCTCGGATCCAAAAGGAACAACACAGTCCACAGAGCCATGGACCACAGAGACAAAAACAACAAACTACATAAAAATGAAATGAAAATTATATCAATATCTAAGAGGTAATAAGATAACTCTGTTTCTTCATTAGGATCTTGTCAGCCACTATTTCAGATGTGAGTGGTACTAATCTACTAAAACAACCACCATCAGTTCTGATTTATCCACACTCGTTTACTATTTGTAAAAACATACAGTACATACCATTTTCATCCTCGACTTCAGTTGGGCCTGTGTAAACTCTGTTCGTCACTTTCACTCTTCCTCCTGGGCCATACTGTGGCGCATCTATCTTTCCATCTTTGCAGAGTTTGGCAAGGATGTGCGAGGGCTTCAATGGGTCCCGCCATACATTATAGCCATGACTAATAGAAAAAAAATGGGAAACTGTTACCATTTCTGAAGACAGTAACAGTCAAACTGTTAGTTCTTGTTACACCTGACTGAGTTTATTTTTTTCAATGTCTGTATGTTTTTATTGCAGCACAGATTGAGAAATTCAACGAAGCACTTTACTTGATGTGCCAAACAGATAAAGCCCAGCTGAAAAAAATTTTAAAACTCAAAAAGGGAATGTGTTCAGTTTCTCCGACAGATTGCTATGTGACTACTATACTGTAGGGCATTATGTGTGGTGGTAATGACAATTGTATGGCATTTTCTAGGTATTTGCTGGTAGGGTAGTAAAAAGAATCTTTCTGTGCGGTTGCTAGGTTGTTGCTATGTGGTTGCTAGGGTAAGTATTCTGGGTGGTTGCAAGGATTTTGCTATGAAGTTGCTTGTATGTATTATCACATTGCTAACATGTTTGAGACCGACAGACTGATAGCCAGACAGGCAGACAGACAGATAGATAGACATACAAATAAACAGACAAACAGATAGATAGATAGATGGATGGATGGATGGATGGATGGATGGATGGATAGATAGATATGTTTCAAACAGACAAACTGACAGATATATAGAGAGATAGATAGAGAGACAGACAGACAGACAGACAGACAGACAGACATAGATAGATAGATAGATAGATAGATAGATAGATAGATAGATAGATAGATAGATAGATAGATAGATAGATAGATAGATAGATAGATAGATAGATTTATTAAACAAACTAAGTTGCATACATGGCGTAGGTGGAGCCGATGCCACATGTGGCCCTATGTTTGCTGTAGAAACGGTTCTCCAAGTCAATCTTAGTCTCACCGATCAGGTCATCGGTTCCCACCAAATCCCAGTCATAGATGGAAACAGTGAGGGTGGAGTCCATTGGGAGAGTTGCTTCAACATCAAACGACCTGCAAGAGTTTAACGTTAATATAAATACTGATGATGTAAATCCCATTCACAATTTTTATATACTGACTTTCCAAACACAGGGTTGAGCTGTTTTGAAATGTAATTCTCCTTGTCCTTGATTTCAGACTTTCCAAGCTTGATGGCAACGTATGGATCGGCCTTTCCATTAATATCTGCAGGGTGCAGATCTGTTGCCTGAGACAAACAAACACCTCGAATGAGTTCAGAAGATGAGCCCGAAAGATTAGGGGTCAACAATCTCTGTCCTGGGGGATGGTGTCACTGCAGAGTTTAGTTCTGACTTGCCTCAACACTCCTGCTTGGAAGTTTCAGCTATACCTAGAAAAGCTTTGTCACATCACACTTTTCGCCCCAAAGACTTCCATTCATATGCATGCAAATGCGGCAGACCAGAAATGCAAGCTTGTGTGAAATGTTTGGCATGTTTCTACGTTATAAAACATATAAAAGATCAAAACATAAATTCTCTGTACTAAAATTTAAATTATGGAGCAATCACTCAGTTTTTAAATGTCTAATCATCTTGTTTAATCCTGCGCCGTACGACAGAATTTCACAAGCTCAAACTTTAGTGTGACCACAGCTTAAAACCTTCATTAGCTTGTTTAGGTGTGTTTGATTACAGTTGGAGCTAAACTCTGTAGAACACCGGCCCTCCAGGAACAAGTTGCTATGAAGTGTGTGCTGCTGTAGTGCTGCATACCCGGACCACGTAGATTCGGACAAGCACGTTTATTGGATCATTGTGCGGGATGTTCTGGAACATTCCCATGTTAGAGTCAAAGCCCATGTCTCTGGACATATCATCTGAGGAGACTTTGTAGATACACAAGGAGCCCTATAGTGAACACAGAATACAGATAAAAGTGCTTCTGAACCACTTTGGTTATTTCTTTGGTAGAAGCAAACAGAGAATCAGAAAATTAGCCTCATAATTGAACCAAACCATATAAGATTTATGTGGGAAACGTATGTAGGATAAATACTAAGTTTGTGTGTGATAATGTGGGACATTACCAACACTTAAACAATCTGAAACTGTGTCTACTTAATAAAACAGTTGTATTTTGTCTGTCAGATCATAAATGTTCCTTGGACAAGAAATGGGAACAGACCTTGAACTTGCCAATGAGTCTGTCTTCATCAGCTGCATTCTGATCCACGTCCGCATCGTCTGAGCACTTCCCTCTGTGAAGGTTGAAGGTGTGAAGCCAGTCCTCAAACTGGTTATAATCATACTCCAGCTCTCGGTTGTACACCTGCGGAAGAAAACAGCTTCATTCCCTGCTCAAGTGCACGTTTGCTGTTGGGTGCTTTCACACTTGGTTCAATTGCCTGGACCGTACCCAAGTTTGATTGTCCCCCCCTTGCCATCTTCTCGGTTGATTTGTGTTCACACTGTCTTTTTTCCTTCTGAACCTCGGTACGCTTGCGTCATCGAGCTGCTGTTGTGTGTACAGTTGTTTATAGGTGACGAACACTAAAGCAAAGTGCCAAATTGGAAAGATGTCCACAAATTGCGGTCGTTCTGCTTTTACTGAATCTTCAGGTTTTAGACATACAGAAAGCACTTGCTTCTATCTGCCGCAAAAATATTATAAACGTTCAGAACATCACGTGATGTCTGCAGAAGCTGTTTTAGGAGGAGACAAGCAGACATTATCACTGTGCTTGCCCTGGCTCAGTCCTGCTTGTCACCAAGATACAGTACATGATACACAGACACACACACACGAATGAACATTATGAAAATGATAGTTTGTTGTACTGTTGGCGGTTCACTTCCGTTATTTGGTACGATTGCATTCATATCAGAAGTGAACCGGACCAGAGTTCGCGTGAACCGTACCCCAGACCACCTCTTTCAGGCGGACTCGGGCACGGTTTGTGGGTGCGCATCTGAGTTCAGAAGACACGTTCACACTTGCTAAACGTACCGTACAATTGCTAGTGTGAAAGCACCCTTAGAGAGATGGACAGAGATGAACCTTGAACTCTTCGATCTTCTGCTTCCTCTTCTCCGGCACGGCTTCTCCAGGTATGGTTTTACTCTTCTTTCCTCGCTTCTTCTTCCCTACAGTGGTGTCATTAAGGGAATAAATATGGGTTTGCACACTGCTAAATGGGATTATAACGGATGGGTAAAAAGTAGCAAATTAAATGTGACACCATCAACTTTATGTTGC
Source organism: Danio kyathit (assembly GCA_903798195.1). Lineage (NCBI taxonomy): Eukaryota > Metazoa > Chordata > Actinopteri > Cypriniformes > Danionidae > Danio > Danio kyathit. The sequence continues at coordinate 58,261,323 of LR812535.1, forward strand.
ACAAGTAAAATTTGCCAATAGTCCAAAATAAATGGTAAAAATTTATTGATCAAAACAGTTTGCAGAAACACATTGATTGACATTCTCCCTTTGTACGTGTCATCAGATGGGGAAAACCCTGCCCATTAGTGACCATCTCTCCCTCATTAGCATAAGACGCTAGTCTTATTTTTGAATCTGCCACTATGCTGACGCAGACATTTGTAGCTCCGCCCTGTTCTGAAAAGAGCACAATCTATTTTGAATTAAAAGCGACAGTCACCAAAACACAACAATTAGGATCAAAGCCTGAAAGGGGAATTTTCAAAGAGTTATAAAACATTCATTTATTCATTTTCTTTTCAGCTTAGTCCCTTTATTAATCCGGGGTCGCCACAGCGGAATGAGTCGCCAACTTATCCAGCATATGTTTTACGCAGCAGATGCCCTTCCAGCTGCAACCCATCACTGGGGAACACCCATAAACTCTCATTCACACACATACACTACGGACAAATTTAGCTTACCCAATTCACCTATACCACATGTCTTTGGACTGTGGGGGAAACCGAAGCACCCGGAGAAAACCCATGCGAACACGGGGAGAACATGCAAACTCCACACAGAAATGCCAACTGACCCAGCTGAGGCTCGAACCAGCGACCTTCTTGCTGTGAGGCGACAGCACTACCTACTGCGCCACCACATCGCCCCTGTTATAAAACATTATATGCTGAAATTCTAGGGGCATTAGAGATGTTGTAAAAAGGCGCATAATAGGTCCCCTTTAAGACTTTTTAAGGATACCCTGCTTTAAGTGAATCTAGTTTTTTGCAAAATATACAGTTAACTCACCATCTCCAGATTCAAAATCCTCTTTTTCTTCAGCTTCTGCTTCTTGCGCCTTCATGGCCTAAATTGTTCATAAAACAGAATCATTCATTAATTTATTTTTTATGAATGTCCAAGCATCTACTTGTAAATCTGAACTTTTCAATGCTTGTGTGCAGTATGGTCCAATCTCAATACCCCTTAGCCCTTCCCCTTACCCCTTTTGCGTGTTCACTTGAAGGGGTAGGGGTGTCCCAATTCTCTTTAGCTTGAAGGTGTAGAACTAAGGGGAAGGGCTAGATACCCCTCGAAAGAGAGATTTTTCAGGACCACACTCGAAACCAAGGGGTAATAATATTTCCCAGAATACACCAGCCACAACTGCAGCATGGCTGCACACGGAGGTAAGGAGATCCACAAATTTTGTATTTATTGTCATTATTGCTAATTTTTACAACAAACAAGCGTATGTTTTAATACATTCATAACTGCGTATGTGTTTTACCGTCATGCTTTAAAAAAATGACCAAATAAAAACCGCTAAATTTGGCTAACTATAATCCCTAATAATAACTCCTGTACAGCAGTCCCACAACATTCTGTCACTCGATGACACTCCAATACCCTGTCAGAAAAGTGGCTGGAAATTAGCTTTTTACAGTGTCTGCAATAATGTTAATGTTGTTTTAGTGTGTTTACATAGATGAATATGTCCACTGTGTAAATGCACAGTACAGTTACGATCTTATTGCCACATTATATCGTTATGATAACATAATAGATGCCTTCAGTGATTTCCTGAAGATAAATACCCAAAAATAACACAACTGGAATAACTACAGCAGACGCGATCGTCGATCTCATGTGAAGCAAGAGCTCACGATGACATATGATGACGTGTGCAGGTGCTGTAGTGCGATCCCATTTCTTAGGGGTACATTTTGAAGTCCTTCCCCTTTACACTCTGTTTCAAGGGCCAAGGGGAAGGGGTACAAAAATAGAATTGGGATTGGGCCTATGTCTTACCTCTTTCAGAGTCTCAATGGAGGCGAAGTATTTGGACCACCAGTCCAGCATGCTCTCATCCAGCTCCTCTTCCTCCACCTCTTCGCCCTTCTTACGCTTCTTCTTCCCTTTCCCACCCTTCTCATCGTCAGGCTGCTCAACACACACAGGTCACACAGACACATAATGCTTAAAGACAGTTTAAAACGTGCTGCAGGTATAAAATAGAATAAAAAAGACATCTGCGTACATACCATATCAACTTTGACCACAGCATCAGATGCCTGAAAATAAGACGGACAAGTCAGCTTGAAGCATACTGAAGGCAAATTTATTAGCCCGCTTGTGAAATTTGATTTCTTTTTCAAATGTACATTCCATGGTGTTTTGAATGTATTATTGTGTTTGGTTTCTGTTCTCCCTCTCTCTCTCTTTCTGTTACCTGTTTCTCAGCTAGGTATGGAGGAGAGGAGGTTAATTAATTGCACCTGCTGCTCGTTGCCCTGCAAGCTTAAAAGCTGATCAGTTGCAAGCCACATGGAAGCTTGCTTCCAGAATGTGGTCTCCCTCCTGCCTGGTTGTCGCTGTTGTGCGTAACAGTCAAAGCAAATGTTTCGAAGTTTTGAAACCCCACTATACGGTAACACCTAGTGGTCGTTTTTAATGTATTTCTCTGGAATAGCTTCAGCAAAGAAACAGTTAAGCAAATTGAGGTATTAAACCCCACATTGTAGAGTTGAAGTTTCAAGTAATTTAGTGGAGCGGTGAGAGTTCCTGACTGGCATGCAGAGATAATGGGTTTGAATCTAGAGAGATGCAGCTATAGATGTTAGGTTTAAAATTCTCTATTCTTGTAACGCGTTTTGTTTTATCATTGGTCTGACATCCGAATGATCACTTTGTGAATAAACATGTCTTGTTTTGGTCATAAAACATGGTTGTTGCTAGATCAGATACGGTTGTGACCAGATGTTTTTATATTATTTATAATATACATTGAATTTCCCATTTATTGTATTTTATTAATGCCTACCCCAACCTTAAACCCAACCATCACAGTACTGTAAATCAGGGGCGCCAATAGGGAGGGAGGGAGGGGGGTTAGGACGATTCTAAGGGCCCATATATTCAGGGGGCCCACAGAGACATTATAAAGGGCCTGCGAACCACCCCGGCTCTTCACTTTCATTCATTTTCTAATTAGCTTGTCAGAGGGCCCGTGGTGGCCAGCAGCGCCCCTGCTGTAAATATATGAATTATTGTTATACAGTGTTATAAAAATTAGGCTATATTGATGGCGTATCCGCAGTTGTATCCTATCTAGACTACACCATAAAACAGTAACATTATTAAAATGCATAAAAATCATAATTTTTGAGTATTTGTACAAGTCTGGATTCGAACCCAAACGCCATTTGCAACACAGTAACTTTGTGCACACACACGATCCACTAGACCAGTGGTTCTCAACTGGTTTGGCCATGGGACCCACATTTTTACATGGTCATCAAGCCGCGACCCAAACTTTTAGGAACTATAATATAATTTTAGGAATTATAATTAATTTGTATTTATTTGTTAACATACACAAATAGTGACAGATAAATCACAAGTCACCAATACTTACAAATAAACAATATTTTATTGCTGTCATTTAACAAAATGTATCAAATTAAAGAAATATTACAAAGTAAGGGTAAGAAAAGGTTCAGTTACCATCAACTGAACTGTTAATAAAACATTAAGACTGATCCTGTTGAACAGAACAAATCAGCAAATTACAGTACAATAATTTAAATAATCATAACCATTTTTACATCTAATATGACAGCAATTATAAACATCTGTTTCACTTAACAGTAATTTGGGAAGCTAATGAGATAACTGAGGATGTGCTTTACTCCTGATAAGAGTTTTAAAGTCTGGGGTGATGGTAGACCCGAAGATCGTGCTCTATGTCCAACCTGTTCCTTTGCTTTGACTTAAGCTGCACCAAGGAAGAGAAGCCACTTTCACACAAATACGTAGTGCTGAATGGTAGGATGGATTTGATCGCACGAATGGCAAGGGACGAATACTCAGAAAGCACTTCGTGGCACCAAAACTGGGAGAGGCTTTACTTTACTGAATTTCTTTTTCAGCGTCTTATCACATGACAGCTCCACCAGCTGATTCTCTTTGTTGCTCGGCAACGTGACGCTTTCCACGTCGATTCCAACGGGATAGCTTATCCACGGATCATCATCATGTTTATCGAGAAAGTAGTCAGTACGGTTGTTGCGCGCGCATTTCAAAATAAAAGTCCGGTATAAGCAAAATAAGGTAAAAATTAAACTTTTGTTGTTTTTTTGACCACACACTCCGCGACCCACTGAAAATGTTCCCGCGACCCACTCTTGGGTCGCGACCCACCAGTTGAGAAACACTGCTCTAGACTATACAAGCCAGAGTTTTGTTCTGGCCCCCTCAGTCAAATGCAGTCGCCAGGTCTCGAATCGCTTCTGAAATGATTGATGCTTTGAATCGTTTTAGTCACGTGACCTGGGTGTTTCGGATCATGCTTCGGTGCAGTATTTTGAAGTGAAGTTTATTTATAAACTAATTTCAAGAGGATCACGTGCTTGGGATTGCTTGCAGCCGGCCCCGCATTATTCAATTTATGATTCACCAATCAGACGATTCCTAAGCCATTATAAATACCCTAAGTTCCATATGACAGCCATCTTCATTTCGAAGAATCCCCCCTTCCACCCCTACTCCTCCTCCTTTTCTAGATGGGTGGCACGGTGGCCCAGTGGTTAACACTGTTGCCTCACAGTTAACACTTTAACACTGTTGCCTCACAGCAAGAACGTCACTGGTTCTAGTCCTTACCAAGCCAGTCAACATTTCTGTGCGGAGTTTACACGTTCTCCCCGTGCTCACGAGGGTTTCCCCCGGGTTCCTCGGTTTCCTCCCACCGTCCAAAAACATGCAACTTAAGTTAATTGACTAATCCAAATCGGCACCACAGACATGCTCCTAGTAAGAAGTTATCTCTTAAGAGCAATCACTATCTGTTCATTAGCCACTACAGCAGGGGAGTTCTCGAGATCTACCTGAGCTCAAACTCCCCTCTCGCCTTGCAAACGGGGGGGAGCCCCGGGCTCGAGGATCTTATGAGCTCAGGGCTCTCTCCCGGGACAGCATGCCAAACTAGCTTTATAATCATTCATCAGCTAACGGTGAACTCTTGAAACACTTGCGCTTCGAGATCTCGACACTGTGTCGAAACGTCAGTTTCATGTCAGCCATCCCTATTTGAAACTGCTTAAACTCTGCTTTTGAAACTTAACTTTGTGTTTGCAAGCCGTAGGAAGGTGGGTGCCATTTTATTTCTAAAACCCTTTTTCTCTTGTTTATGTTTAGTTGGGGTGTTAGTGTACATTTCTGTTGTTAATTTAATTTTAGATTGTCAGTTTAGACAGTTTTACTCCCTAACTAGCTAGAGTGTACTTTTGTTTGTTGTTTTGGCCTTTTGACCTCCTAAAGTCTTTTTTTGCTTCCCATTGACCAACTAAAAGCTGCTCTACAGTCCAGTGCAGAGAGCATTAGTTATGCGCCTATGCGGGTTTAAACGCTTACACATTGCTTAATACACACAGGATGTACAGCAATACACAAATATCTTTAAAAATGAAAACAATTAAAGGATTAAAATGTTACAACAATTATTATTTTCTACATAAATATAAAAACCACTGCATGCCTTCTTTACCTCAGGGGGGTTTTCAGCTCATTCATGACAATCTGCATCTGTATAATGTTATTATTATTAGCAGTATTATTTATTATTTGCATATATATATTTGTTTTAATAAAAAAAAGTTTAGATTTGTCCATCTGTCGTGTTTTGGAGACGTTTGCATCACTATATGGGGCATAAGTGTGTTTGGACAAAACAATTTTTTGACAACACTTCGTTATTATTGTTCATTTATTCGTTTCCTGGAAATTAGAACTGAATTAAAAAATAGTTTTGACACAAATCTTTGCGCCTAACAAACTAAATTAAATATGTAGACTAATGGATGTCTTCAGTGGAGTGCGTACAACACCGTTTTCTTACTCCACTAAAGTAAAGGAGTAAAGAGTAAAAGTAAAGTAAAGAGGCTGAATGGAGGAGGCTCGTTCTTTATCCTCGCACTGCAGATGCTCTGTTTAACTGTTTTCTCGCTAGTGAAGCGTTCAGTTTTTCCACTTACAAAGTCCGCCAAGTAAATAGTGAATGAACCATGGCACAAAGCAACTGAATTTTAAAGGGAATGGGAGATGACACTTTGATTGGTTTAACGCACGTTACGCTCAAAACACACCCAGAATTCATTAAGAGAATAAAGACAACCCTGTTAGACCATGCGCCAGGGCCAGTGGATTTAGACACGCCCTTAATACTTTTGTGCCCTGCGCTTTAGACTTTGCGTCTAGATTGTTAAAATAGAGCCCTTTGTCAATTAATACTCTAATGAGAATTAGTTGACATAGTTCAATTAGTGACATTATTTTTCAATAATTTCATACCGAGTCAAGTTTGACGACTGTCTCAATCTTCTTCACTGCTGGTTCAGGCTCTGTGTGGATGACAACCTCTTCTGCAGAAAGAGAAAAAAACACACACGTTACTTGTGATTAGATTAAGAAATGTAAATAACGTTAAAGGGAATAATGTAATTTTATAATACTTTTCAAAAGCAGTGTCTTCAGCTCATCAAGGCTACATTCATTTGATCAGTCATACATAAAATGGTGGATTGAATTTAAAGCAATTAAGTTGGCTCCTAAAAATCTCAAGAATTGTGTCGTTTCAGCTCATTTTAAGCAATTAGTTTGAACAATTCAGCAATTTTTTTTGTAGTTAATGAAAAAGTAATTCATCATTAGTTCATGTTAAGTCAGCACAGCATTGGGCTTTAATAATGCATTAGTAAATGTTGAACTACTATTAATTAATGCTAAACATGCATTGGTCATCATTTGTAAATACATTGACTAACATTAACTAAGTATCGCATATTGTATTACAATAAGAGTTACAATAAATCATTATAACTATTTTAATGATTTAATGATCAAGAAACATTCAGTATATTATTTGCAAATTCAGTAGTTATTAACAAACAATGATCATTGCATTATAGTTTAAATCTGTTTTCCAACTTTATATTGTAATGCAGGAAGTTCTAGGGGCAATAAGACAATCATTATAAGCTGATCAACTAGACAGACATTTAACAGCTGTTCTCTACACACCCATAGCAGACCAGTTATTGACACTCTTGTCTGCAGGCCTGTAGATGAACTTGCGCAGGGACGTGACCGCATGAGAGCCGACCAGTGTGTAGCGACCGAACGCACGGCAGTCCACCACACGGATGTTCAGTGGAGGATGGAGGAGCTCGTTCTCAGGCAGATCCTGGGGGAAAAACATTGATGCTTTCATAGGACTGTAGAGCAACGCACAAAATTGACTTAAAACATACCTTTTAAAGAAGTTTTTTCATGTTTAAATAGCTTGTTTAGTTTTCGAGTAAATCTTAATTGGTAGCTAATTTTAACTTGTTATTTTGTTTTTTCTCATTATTCTTTTCCTGTACAACTTCGAGATTTGACTTAAAATGTAAAGTGCGTTATAAATAAAATGTATTATTATTATTATTCTGCAGAACCTGAAATATAAACAACCCAAGCTCATTGGAGATACGTGCCCAGGGCTACATTTTTGGGAACCGCAAATTACATAGCCGAGGCGACATCTGCTTGAATTGTTTTTCACGACTCCACCAGAGGGCGCTGTGTACATTTTGACAATTTCAAATCTGTTACGGGGCTGCTCATCAAACATCCTTCTTGAGCATATCCATGAGAAACTGGCCTTTGTGATCAACTGACCCACATAACCCCTTCCCTAAACCCAACTGATAGTGTTTTTCAAAACCATGTTCTTTTACCTGGATTTCACACTGCATTTTTTTTTGTTTGTTTGTTTTACCTGCTGTGACATCCAATAAGTAAGTAGACTTGGTCACACTTTATTTCGATGGTCCGTTTGTTGAATATAAGTTACATTGCATCTACATGTCAATTAATTCTCATTAGATTATAAGTAGACTGTTAGGTTGGGGTTAGGGTTGGGGTTAGTGTAAGTTGACATGTACTTGCAAAGTTTCTTATAGTCAGTTAAATGTCTGTTGAATGACTGTTAAATGTCAGTATCAACAGATATTAAGCAGACAGTCTACTAATACTCAAATGGACCATCAAAATAAAGTGTTACCGTAGACTTTCTTAGGTCGAGATTGAGTGTTGGCTCTGCCTTCAAACCTAATTGCTATGAGAAACACCTGCCGCTGACGTCTTTGGACCCTTTAAAAATCGTATGGCTGGCATTTTGAAGCGGGCTGCTGCATTAGACTGGACTATTTATTTTTATTTTTTTGTTATATTTAATTATTTTTGTATATCCAACATTGCTACACTACACTAAATTACATATGCATGCATACACATGCATCTGAAACGGCACTGATACCTGACTGCTACATTTACATATTTTGCTTTGATTTGTTTAACCCCTTAACTGCCGCCCCCCACTTTTTGAACATAGACACGAAAATGACACGTTCAACTTAAATGATTGTCAATCTTCAACACTTTGCAGCATAAATTTATGCTTGGTCTCATTTTAAAGTATAAATTTTAATGGAATTTTAAAGGGTTCAACAAATAAAAGTTATGTGCCTTTGTTTATGAAAAAACAAACAAAAAATGTGTATTTTATTATATTACATAAAAAAGAGTTTTAACAAAAATAGTTTTAGCTTAAAATTGACAGAAAAATCAAAGCTACATATCTGATCAAATTATATTCCAAATTTAAAATTGGTACCTCAAAAAATTAGCTTTCAGTAACCTTTTGTTGGGTGCAGTACCAAACACCACCACCAGATGAGATTCAATTTCAATTTGTGATCGTATGAGGCCGTCCCCTGTTTCAGTGTATGTTTTGAGGACTATGAACTATATTTTTTTCATACTTTAGACAATATTTGTAAAGTAAACATCACATTCTTATAAACATAAAAATTGTTTACATATAGATTGCTATAGCAAAGTAATGTTTTATAGGACTATTCTTATCGAAAATAAATAAACAACTGTTGCTTAGTAAAAAATCTCACAAAATCAGTCACCATATATGGAAACTAGACATTTGAAGCTTTCAAATGATATATAGTTTATTTTGATTGCTTTATGTTTAGACTACAATATTATGGTTTAAATATGTAACCGCAAATGGCCCCACAGCTTGAAGGGTGATGACAATAAAAAGGTTTTGATCAATTACTCACATTAAAATGTGGTAAAAACTTTATTTAGAAGGACTTTCCAATGATATAATTAGATTAGGATTTGGCTGCTAAATATAAAGTAAACTTAAGTGTCCTGGTGGAGAGACGGTGACAGTTAATGGGTTAAAAATTATTTCTTTAACCATTTCACGCATACGATCACACTGGTGTGATCAGCCTTGGCTGGTCCCTGAAACGTACGATCACACCGTTGTGATTAGAACTTACAGAGCGCATGTCATCAGCTGCTGTCTATGTAGATGGCAATAATAATTATTTTGCATTATAACCTGACGATGTGCTTTGTTCACACTGTTTATATTACTAGAATATTTCTCTTTTCTTCTCCCAGATAAACAGTTGCAATACAATTTTACAATTGTAAATAATACAATTTCATTATATTATGCTAATAATGCTATATTGATGTGAGTATCTTCAGCTGTATCCCATCTAGCTAATAAAATACAATTAATGCATATTTTAATAAATAATAAAAATACTTCTTGTTAAATTCCGATCACAGCTGTATCCCTTCTAGCAACAACAGCGGCATCTATTACCCATCATATAACAAATAATGCAATCATTATTAAGCTGTTTAAAAGACAAAATATATGTCAAAAGTATTAATTATGCCCTATAATTATGCTTTCCTTGGTGTCCCTCTTTTTGTTATGCCCTTGTGAGCAATGGGGCGTAACACCTGGTTTCTGGAAACATCCTTAACCGGACTCAAACCCTGGTCCACTCCACATCCCAAATTCGACGCCATACAAGATGAGCTACCGAGCAAACTGAATGCACAGGAAAAGCTGTCCATACTGAGATAAACGTCAGTAGAAGTGCAAAAAAAAAAAGGAAAGGAAGTTCCTTACGAAGGGTATCATACTGCTCTGTAGTGATTGTTTTAAACACAAATTTTAGCCAGATGTATGCCAGGGAACGCATTTGCGATTTCTCAATTATATAACCCTGAGCAAGTATCCCCATGTTGGATATAAACATGTAAAACTCACCACTTCAAACCACTTGACCAGAGTGCTGAAGTTGGGGTTTTTCTTGTAGTTCTGGATCAGCGACGACTGAACGCCTTTTCCAGCACACTCAATGTCCACTCGGGGACGGTCCACTTGAGCCAGATTCACCCGCTTCAGGTCCCTCAGACCCCAAAACAGAACCTGAAACAGGAATATAATTTCATCAATTGCTAAATCAGACAATTTCAGGAGTCCATTTGTTAATATGGCTGTATAAGGGGTATAAATCTAGCATTTTCTACAGGGGTAATCAGTAGCCATGTTTCTAAACATCTATTTTTTATGCACATTTTGGATTATCACATAAAAAGTCTTCATAGACATGCAAAGATGCACATCAATTTTGAAAAGGTGCATAAAAATAAACATCTGAGTAGGATAAACTTTTTACCCTGCAGAGTTTTTGTCTTGTTTCTAGAGCAAATATCTAAAAAGTCTTAAATCACGCAGTTTTTTCTAGACAAGCAAAAAATATTGTCTTATTTTTAGAAATAAAATGTCAAAAATAAGTGAGTTTTCCTTAAAACCAAAAACTAGATAATTTTGCTTAGCCTGTTGGCAGATTATTTAGCAAGTTTTAAAGAAAAACTCACTTAATTTTGGCATTTTATTTCTAAAAACAAGAAATTTTTTGTATATTTTTTCCATGTGGTTGTGGGTAAATGATACGTAATAACAAACGGCAGTAATTTGAACTATAAACCACTGTTTATTATAAAAATATGACAAGATAATACTGTAGTTTACAACATCAAGCAAGGTAACAAGATGTTATACATGTAAGTTACAATGCTCATGTCTGCATGAATAATAAGGTCAATACCATACTACAAATTGCTGCCTCAGAATACAGTAATCCTGAAAATAATTATCAAATATAAATACACTTTGATTTTTTTGGAAGTTGCATCCAAAATCAATTCAGCTGAGGCTCTTTTTAAAGTGTGGATAAGTGTAAATTCATTTCAAATCTAAAATCTTGTTTACAATAGGTGTCATTCCTGAACAGAAGCATTACTATTAAGATCAGCTCACCTCAATCCTGTATTTACTCAGGACAGGTCTAATGCCGATAGGCACCGGCAGGATTGGGCCGCGGTCGATATCTGTAGGTCCGTCTATTGGCGGCAGGTCAGCCTTTCCACCTGGTCCAATCTGAAAGATCATCATATATTAATATTTTTGTATATGTATATATTTCACCCTGGTCCACAAAACCAGCTTTTTGTTGCACAGGTATATTTTTGGCAAAAGCCAAAAATACATAGTATGGGTCAAAATTACAAATGTTTAATTTATGCCAAAAATCATTTGAATATTATGTAAATATCATGTTAAATGAAGATATTTTGTACATTTCATACTGTAAAAATATTACAAATAAATGTCTCATTAGTAACATGCATTGCTAAGAACTTAATTTGGTCAACTTTAAAGACGATTTTCTGTGTTTTAATTTTCTTAAACACTCAGATTTTCATATAGTTGTATCCTGGCCAAATTTTATCCTAACAAACCACACATCAATGGAAAACATGTTTATTAAAGAGTTTCAGATTATGTATAAAATTCAGTTTTACAATATTTGACACTTATGACTGGTTTTGTGGTCTAGGGTCACATATGCGCACACACACAGACTTGCATCTCAGTCATCTCCATTGTTCAGTAGTCAGGGCACTGATCAGGCAGTCAGCCATTTTAAGTGCAGTTTCAATCACTAAGCTCTTCCAGTGCACTGAAGCAATCACTCCTGGAAAATTCCCACTATATACTGTAAATAAAAGCAGGGAGTATTATTCCTCTCTATACTCCCTTGAAGGAATTTGGAAACTGGAAACATGAATTACGTGAAACCAACTCACCAAACATAACGACAAACATAACGACAGATAAAGAGACTTTAAAATTAAGAGTTAATTTCCATTGCTTATGCAATGAGATTTATGTAGATTTTTAGTATTGAGCAGAGTCGACTATAGTATGCACAAGACAAGGCACTTGTATAGTTTTAAATGGGGAAAAGTGTAATGGTCAATCTGGCAAATGAAGCCCCGCCTTCTTGTACAGGAGCCAATCATCAATCGCTTTAGACTGAGGATTCCCCATGGGAGTGGCTCAGACCAGACGTGTGTTATTATGACAGTTTCTGCAGCTTCATTATGAATCACCCCAGAGGATTCATAATGAAGCTTCAGAAAGTGTACAAATGCACTGGAATCTCAACAAACACTTGCTTCACACACATGAGAAATATACCCAAATGAAGCTTGAAATCTCTTTTAAATAAGCCAATTACTTGAAAACAAATGTTCTCTGGTTTTGTAATCTATATGAAAGAGCACAAGGTACAGTCTTCTCATCAGGTACTGCCCTTAGTGTCCAAATTAGTGTATACAACCTACTGATTCACACCCTCTGGAGCTGATTGAGATGCACCCTGAGATCGAAACAAATTTGCTTTGACCTGCAGCAGCTCAAAGGCGGCCAGCATTTCTCCAGCCGTGCAGTTTCCTCTGTAGATCTGATAGTACTCCAGCTGAGGAGGAAAACGCGGAGGCCCGTAGTGCTCATCCGACATCTTGGTGATCGGTTTAGCGAACGTCCTTCCCATGAAATCAGCTTTCCCCTTGGGAGGTGTGAGATTGGAGCACATTCATGAATCCACATTAAGATCCAATGCGAGTAAATTCTGAGGCCGTAGAGACTCACCACTGTGTCCTGGTCGTAGATCTCAATGACGATTATTGGAGGATCATCTCTTAGTTCTCCAGCTTCACCGTAGAGCTCCACATGATCAAACACTAGCAGCTGATCCCATGTGGGACACAGCGTCTCGTTCAGGACCTGAGAGAAACCAGCAAAACAATTGAAGCTTCACTAACACTGTGTTCTAACTACATGTGACGCGGTGCCATGACGTGATAAAAGGTATTGTTTTCATGCTAAATCAAGTTTTTGTCCTATCCATCTGCTACAGTGGTGTGCAAAATTTCCGCAACATCGCAACAGCATAAACTACTATGACGATGATCACCTCAGGTACTGATTATGGGCTTTATTCCGTGTTTAAGAGTTTAAATACCCTTTTACATGACATTTATCGCCATATGACTAAGAGCAGCAGCAGATAGTTCACCTCAGAACTTGCAAAGTAAAGAACTAGCAGACGATTTAAAAACGAAAGTCAGACCTGTGACTCAATAGTGCAAACCAACAACATCAGTCACTCATACTATGCACTTTTAATAATGTCAAATAGGTTAAATATGTATTAATTACATTAAAACCCTTATCATTTTGTTGGGAGTAGAGTGGCTGATGTTTAAATGATTCTGTCGCATCACGTTTGGTGCAGACAGCCAAATTGCTTGTCGCTGGAATCTTGTGGCATCGCGTGTAGTTAGAATTCGGTGTAAAGCAGTAAAACAGCACCAAATTATTTTTGACTATGTATTTACACTTAAGTAATTTTGTGAATTTGATAGTTAATCGGTTTTAAAGAGGATTTACGCACATTTGAAGACAAAATTATTAGCTATTGTTCACTATTATTATTAAATGTTTTTAGAGAATTAGTGTCAATATATTTATGAAATACGGTGTCATTAATTTTGAACTCGTTTTGTTTTAATACATATGTTATTTGTTATGTAAAACAATATTAACATAACTAAAATTATTCACTATCATTAGTGAAATTTGTATTCTTTTTAACAAATGTTTCTCAAACTTTTCCTGCATGTTTTTTTGCTTCTTTCATTTAGTTTGGCTGGAAAAAATTAAACTGCAGGTACAGGGTCACAAATTATATGAACAATATAATGATATATCCATATTTATATAAAGAAAATGTATAATAAGCAATGACAGCTAGTGGTTGAACTAGGTATTGCAGTCCAAATTCAAAATATTGAATAGATTTTTTCACCCAACTCCTATTCCAATGGTTGCCAGATTGAGGACGTCAACAGCTCAGCTAATTTTACATTTATAATATTTGTATAATCTGCTAATTAAAAACCATATTGTGGATTTTTATAACTCTGAATCTGCATCTCATTTCGGAGACTACTACTGTCCTTAAGAGGTCGCATTTTCAGCTGTGCTCGCATACATTGACTCAACCATCATGACTTAAATAATAATAATAATAATAATAATAATAATAATACATTTTATTTGTAATGCGCTTTTCTCAAACTCAAAGCGCTACAGAACAATAGAACAACAATAAAAAAAAAAAACAATATGAATGCCATACCTCCCTTAATGTTCAGTCTGCAACAAGGCTGGAAAAAAGTGAGAGCCGATGCAGAACGTAAACCACGAGAAGAAGAAGAAACAGTCACCAAATCACAGATGTAACCAGGAGCAGAACCATGAACCGCTTTATATATTAAAATCAGGGATTTAAAATCAATGTCAAGTGACTTGACCAGGAGCCAGTGTAGCTGTTGAAGTACAGGGATAATGTAACAGCGTGACGATGTGTGTGTCAGCACACTTGCAGCTGAGTTTTGAATGTGCAGTAACGTCTTAAGAGAACTAGCTGGTAGACCCCCAAAAAGTGAGTTACAGAAATCTAATCGAGATGTGATAAAGGCGAGGACAAGACTCTCAGCATCAGGTGACGAAAGAAAGGGTCTAATGCGGGCAATGTTCTGTAGGTGAAAGAAAGCTGTCTTTGTTAAATGCTTAAAGGTGCAGTATGTAAGTTTGACACCCAGTGGTTGAACTGGGTATTGCACTCCTAGATCAAAATAAAAACACGCGTGGGATGCCAGAGATTGAGTACAGGAGCGAGTGATTTAAATAAAGGAGCGAGTGATTTAAACCGTGTTCTAAATAAAATCAACGACACGCGGTAGAAGGAATTATGTTCCATATTAAAAGGAGTTTTAGTTCTAACCAACACCTCGAATTGAGATATTAGAAACGGCTTCTATTTCTCACAGCTGAACATGTGAAACCTATGACAGTGCACCTCAGGTAAGCCTCGTGTGTTTTATTCAGTGCTAAATGCTAACAATGTGAGTTTGAATGGATTCTAAACCTTACCGTTTCGTGAGTGATTGCATATTCTGTGCTTCTGAAAGGCTGTATTTACATTTTTGTCGTGTTTCGTCTGGTGCAAAGAGTCAAACTGCTGTTTGCGTGTTGTTAGGACACGAGATTACAATGTAATCTGCTCACCTAATGTTTACGTTCGTAATATTTATATCATTTGCTAATTAATAACCTCATGTGGAACTGAATCTGTCTCATTTCGACGTCTGATACTGTCCATTTCGGTCACGGGCGCATGCTTTCAGAGCCTTTCTGAATGAATGAATGAAATACTCTGTTTTCCAACAAGGCAACCCGGAGTGCTGAATTATAATTGGCTAAACTGGCATTCTGCAGGTTAACTTTACCTAAACAAAGAAAGCGTTCCGGCACGGAAAAACCATGTTCAAAGCAGAATATCTGACTTCAGCATTGTTTTTCAGTTAAACAAGTATGTTCACTTGGGATGTTTCTTACATATCTGCAAACATATTATGGTATTTTTATGCTTTAGAAGAATCAAAAACTTACATACAGCACCTTTAAAATGGGATTTTAAGCTAAGTTGAGCATCAAGAAGAATGCAAGATTGCGCACCTGCAGAGAAGGTGACAATAGGGAGCCATCAACTGATAGAGTACAATTACTACACCTATTAACATTAGAAGGGGTGCCAATCAATAGAATCACAGTTTTGGAACTGTTTAATTTGAAATCATTTCGTTGCATCCAGGCTTTAATTCCCACCAAACAGGCATTAAGTATCAACGTTGAAGCAGATAAATTAGGAGAGGTACTAATATAGATCTGTGTCGTCGGCGTAGCAGTGATAACCAATACCAAATTTTTGCAGGATTTGTGCAAGAGGGAGCATTCATTCATTCATTTTCTTTTCAGCTTAGTCCCTTTATTAATCTGGGATTGCCACAGCGGAATGAACCACCAACTTATCCAGCATTTTTGTTTTACACAGCGGATGACCTTCCAGCCGCAATCCATCTCTGGGAAACATCCATACACACTCATTCACACTCATACACTACAGACAATTTTAGCCTACCCAATTTACCTGTACCGCATGTCTTTGGACTGTGGGGGAAACCGGAGCACCCGGAGGAAACCCACGCGAATGCAGGGAGAACATGCAAACTCCACACAGAAACACCAACTGACCCAGCTGAGGCTCGAACTAGCGTCCTTCTTGCTGTGAGGCGACAGTACTACCTACTGCGCCACTGCGTCGCCCCAAGAGGGAGCATATGAATGCTAAATAAGAGTGGACCAAGTACTGACCCCTGGGCCATCCAAATAGATGTACTGTGATCGTTTGGAGAGATAGGAAGTAAACCAACTTAGCACGGTTCCAGATAAGCCAGTTCAGTTTTGAAGTCTGTCCAACAATATGCTGTGAGAAATAGTGTCAAATGCTGGAGTCAGATCTGTCAAATGAAATACACAAGTCTTTCACCAATACAACCCAGAGAGCTGAATATAATGGGTTACACTGGCAGTGCAGTGTGCTGTTTATATTGACCAAAACAAAGACAACATTTTGACATGGAATGCACATTTACAAAGGAGAATAACTGACTTTAACATGGTTTTTCAGATAAACATGTTCTCTTAGCATGTTTCTTCAATATCTGCAATATCTTTTTTTAAAAAGCAACCTGCTCAAGAAGTGAATTCTCGCCACACAAGTATTTCAGATTTGCCTCAAATGCTTATGTTTTTATCTCACCTCTGTTACTTGACTGTGAGTGGAAAAAAATATCCTGGCGAAAGGATCCGAGAGGCCTGTGCTGTCTGCCGCAAACAGACTGCGAGCCTGGTACATGTGGACCCTGAGCTGGAAGATCTGCTTCACTGTGGGTGTAAAATAATGGAGTTTTGGGTAACTCCTGGATAGACAGTATGAACATCAGTAGTGTGAGCGGTCAGGTCTCTTACTGGTGTACATAAGGCTGATGGGGGGAGAGGATTGAATGCCTGGCCCTTTCACTGCCTTGTTCTCCTCAAACCCGTTAGGCAGACCACACAGGTAGTCCTTCCGCTGCCTGTTCAGGCCCAGCCACAGATACAGCTCAGTCTTAGCCTGAACCGTCCAGCCCGCAGGTCCAAAACTCTTCTTGCCAGGCAGCTACGACAGGAGGAAAACAGAAATATCACATCAGAAAATGTCAGGTGAAAACGCCAATTACAGATGACATCATATTATTAGAGTTTAGCTATAATGAACCTTTCCCACCCTGTTGACCCTTTAAATTGCATCAGCTGTTTCTCACAGCTTTAAAAATACCCATGTTCGTGTGGACAGAGCCTCAGAGACAAGGTCTAAAACGAGCACATTCGGCAGCAAACTAAGTTCAAGGATGGTGATAAAGATGCCAGAGAGTGTAAGTTCAGATGGGCCAGACACAAGGCGTGACAATACGATAACCATTGGACAACTCGACATTCTGGTAACTTCAAATGACCACAAGTACGTCCCCCAGACCGCTGGTAAAAAGACATGGAAAGGCATTTGGGAAAAACTGGCATCATTTAACCAGAAATTGTGAACTCTACAGAAGGCGGCTGAAGGACCTGCTCCAACACAACGGTGGATGAAGCTGATCTTCAAGTATCATGAAGATTGTAACAAGTTGAGGATGAATAAATTACAAAATGTTCACTTTGGGGTGAACTATCCATTTAAGAAATGACTGATTCATCATCAGTGTATATACAGGAATTGTCAAGGTAAATTTAATACCTTTTAAGACTCTTTCCATACATTTTGAGACCACATTGGCAGTTTTTCGGCATATCCAGTTATATCAGCGACTCTTGAACTTACATTTACTATATATTTATTGTAAGACAGTTTAATAAATAAAAAAGGCAAATTCACAATCATTCTTTTTGTTTTTGTTACGTGGAGACACATACAACACTTATCACTTGACTCTTTATTTTGACCCAAGTGAATAATGAAAAATAAGTATGAAGCAAGTCAGTGTCTGTAAAGGGATTGTTGGAATATTTAATCAATTCCATGCGTGTTCAATAAAAAAGGTCAGGAGAGGGTTTTCTTCAATGTTTAACATATTAGCAATTTATTGGATACAAATGAATAATTCGATTCCCAGAATTCTGTTATCCTCAATGCAATGCAAGAGTTACATTCAGGGGTGCGCAACAAATTTAATTTCCTGATTCGCGCTTTTATACGTAGCTGATTTTAACAGGTGGAGTTTAGTGGAATTTGTCACTTGTCAATCATTCTCCAGTCCTCCATTGGCCGCACCCATACATACGTCCTCTTTTTTTTTTTGCAATACAAATACAATTGTTTAATGAAAAGAAAAACAGACAAAAATAATAAAAAATATAGTCCTTTTTCACAACAGGATCTGTGAGATATCGCAGCAGTTAGTGAGCATGCAGATGACAACAAAACTAGTGGATTCCATTAATAAACTACACAGATGAACGCCGGTACGCAATGGTTAATCTCCTGGACAAATATACATATATACAAAACTCAATACCTCAGAAAACGGCATTTATCATTCATTCATTCATTCATTTTCTTTTCAGCTTAGTCCCTTTATTAATCTGGGGTCACCACAGCAGAATGAACAGCCAACTTATCCAGCACATGTTTTTACACAGTGGATGCCCTTCTAGCTGCAAGCCATCACTGGGAAACATCCATACACACTCATTCACACACATACACTATGGACAATTTAGCTTACCCAATTCACCTGTACCACATGTCTTTGGACTGGGGGGGAAACCGGAGCACCCGGAGGAAACCCACGCCAACAACGGGAGAACATGCAAACTCCACACAGAAATGCCAACTGACCCAGCCGAGGATCGAACCAGTGACCTTCTTACTGTGAGACGAACGTGCTATCCACTGCACCACTGCATCGCCCAAAACGGCATTTAAGACATTTTAATACTTTTTAAGGGCCTTCATTTTCTTCATTTTCTACTTTTTAAGATCCCTCAGACACCCTGATCAAAGATTTGATGTATATATATATATATATATATATTCTGATGTAATAAAACAGTAAATGGTTGTTTTTAAGATATGCCTGCAGTGCATTCATCCCTACCTTGAAGAAGATGGTCTGGACCTTCCCACAGTCCTTTCCACACTCCTCCTCCACAGAAGAGTAGAGGATGTCTTTAGAGGGAACGCGGGCGTATGCAATGCGCTTGTTGTTGCTTATCATCCATATGTAAATGTCTGGAACACTGTGTTGAGGCTATGGTGGATTAAAAAAAGACAAGAGATTTATCTGAATACATTACAGTTATATTAATTCATATGCAGTTGAAGACAAAATTATTAGTCCTTCTATGAAATTTCATCCTTTTTCAAATAACAAACAGAGCAAGTAAAATCTTCACAGTATCTCCTATGATATTCTTATTTTTTCTAGTTTGACTGGAATAATTTATATTTCAAAGTCAATATTAGTAGCCACTTTAAGATTTTTTTTCTCGATTGGCTACAGAACAAACCACTGTTGTCCAGTGACTTTATCCTAACTAACCTAGTTAAGCCATTAAGTTGCACTTTAAGCTAAATACTAGCATCTTGACAAATAACTAGTAAAAGTTTATGTACTGTTATCATGGTAAAGACAAAGTCTTCATCTGTATGGCCACATAAGTATTTTGTTTTACCTCATCAGACAAGAATCTCAGCTTGTGGAGGAAGTTTTGAGCCAGTTTTATTCTGTCTTTCACGTTGCTTTTCTTCACTTGTGACCTCATGGTTTTCGCTTGCTGGCCCATGCTTTCCTGAGGATACAACCAGGATCAGCATAACATATCTTGACCCTCGATCACAAAACCAGTCATGAGTGTCTATTTTTGTAAATTGAGATTTATACATCATTTGAAAGCTGAATAATTGATCTATCTATTGATGCGTGGTTTCTTAAAACGGAATAATATTTGCCCGAGATAAAACTATATAAACATTTGGAATGTGAGGGATTGAAAAAATCTAAATACTGAGAAAATCACCTTAAAACATGTGCAAATTAAATCCTCAGTAATGTATACTACTAAGTAAAAACTAAGTTTATATATTTACCGTAAGAAATTCATCAAATGTTGGTACATTATCTTTAATTCATATTTAATGATTCATTCATTCATTCAGCTTAGTCCCTGATTATAAGGGGTTACCACAGCAGAATGAACCGCCAACTATTCCAGTATATGTTTTACGTAGCAGATATACTTCCAGCCGCAACTCAGTACTGGGAAACTCTCAGCGCAACATAACATAACACTGGTTTTGTGGTCCAGGGTCTCATTTACTATTTGTGTTTATTAGCAATGCTTTTAACTGAAGTGTGTGAGTTTTTTACCACTTCCTGCATGCACAATTTGACTCTCTCCTTGTCCAGTTTAGTCCTTCCGGCCTGATTCTGGTCATTGTTTGCCAAAGATACAAAGGTACTGAAAGAAATCAGAAATGTGGCATCACTGTATCTGCCACAGATAATAACAACAGGTCAACAAATGCTATTTTCTTCTGCTTACCCTGCTGAAAAATCCAGCTTAAACCAGCCTAGGATGGTTGGCTGGTTTTAGCTGGTCGACCAGGCTGGTTTTAGAGGGGTTTTGGCCATTTCCAGGCTGGTTTCCAGCCATTTCCAGCCTGGTCTTAGCTGGTCAGGCTGGAAAATGACCAGCTAAAACCATATAAAACCAGCTTGACCAGCCTAGCCAGGCTGGGAGCCCAGCCAAAACCAGCTATGTCCAGCTTAAACCAGGCTGTTCAAGTTGGTTTTAGCTGGTTTTAGCTGGTCATTTTCCAGCCTGACCAGCTAAGACCAGGCTGGAAATGGCTGGAAACCAGCCTGGAAATGGCCAAAACCCCTCTAAAACCAGGCTGGTCGACCAGCTAAAACCAGCCAACCAGCTTAACAACAAACAATAAAAAACTAATGTTGTGAAATAACCCAAATACTCTAGTAATTTATTCCATATATAATAGTGTTTTAACCATACTACTGTATAGTAAAGTGTAATATACTGATATAGTGTTTACATCATTAACTTTGGTATTGAATGCTACAGCATACTATAGTATGAACTATAGTAAACTGACAAACCTATACTTTAGTTTAGTCACAGCCATATCACCAAGACCGGTTACTCACTGAAGCTAAGCAGGGCTGGACCTGGTCAGTACCAGGATGAGAGACCACATAGGAACACTAGGTTGCTGTTGGAAGTGGTGTTAGTGAGGCCAGCAGGGGGTCTGTGTGAGTCCTAATGCCCCAGTAAAGTGAAAGGGACACTATACTGTCAGTAAACACTGTCTTTCTGATGAGATGCTAAACCGAGGTCTTGACTCTCTGTGGTCGTTAAAAATGCCATGACACTTCTCGTAAAGAGTAGGGGTGTAAGTCCTGACCAAATTCCCTTCATCGGCTCTTACCCATCATGGCCTCCCAATCATCCCCATCCACTGAATTGGCTCTATAACTGTCTCTCCACTCACCCTATAGCTGCTGTGTGCTGAGCGCACTGGCGCCGTCTGAGAGATGCAATCTCAGCTTGCATCATAAAGGCTGCATTCAGATATTATTGGGTAGTGTGGAGAGACCCCCCCCCTCATGATTGTGAAGCACTTTGGGTGTATGGCCATACACAATAAATGCGCTATATAAATACACATTACTTACTTTTACTACAGTACTACAAACTGTGGTTTAGAATGAGATATTTGCAAACCTGCAGCTGTTGCTGAGCTCCTCCAGAACTCCTCTGAGTCTGCGCTCTGGATAGGCCTTCTCTGTCTTTATGATCTCCTGCACATCATTCAACCCTTCTTCCTTTAACATAACAGAGATATATTGTAAACACATATATCCCGCATGAAAAAAATGTACCGTGGGGAAAATAAGTATTGAACATGTCACCATTTTTCTCAGAAAACATATATCTAAAGGTGCAGTTGACCTGAAATTTTCACTGGATGTTGGTGACAACCAAAAAAAATCCATATATGCAAAGAAAACAAATCTAATTAGTTTACAAATGAAGTTCTGTGTAATAAAATGAAATGACACACGGAGAAAGTATTGAACACATGAACAATGGAAGGTGTAGAAAGGCAGTGAAAGCCCAGACAGCAGCTGAAATCTCTCAGTAGTTCTTCAGCAACCCTCTGCCCTTCTTCAGTGTAAATGAATATCAGCTGCCAGCCTGATCTCACGAGAAAACGTAAGTATTTTACATTTGTCAGTTTAGTGGCGAATTCGAACGAGTTGAGTCGTACGAAATTGTAGGATTTTAAAAAGGAGACGTGGCACCTATCCCCACCCCTAAACCCAATCGTCATTGAGGGGTTGAGCAAATTGTACTATACATTACAATACTCACAGAACCATCAAGATTTTGACACTTTGTTGAAGTCTGTGAAAAAAAAATCACACCTGAGCAGAGCAATGCACGTGACTTCATTCTCCATATGAGGCCTCTTTAAGCTGCCATCATTAAAAAAAGCCTTTTAAATACAGTACTAAATATCTTCAGTAGTCCACAACTTTCTCCTTGTGTCATTTCATTATTACACATAAGTAATTTTTCAGATTTTATTGTTTTGTTTTATTTTCATCATTGTATTGTTTGGGTTTTTACCAAAAACTGGGTCAATTCCATGTTAACAGCTCCTTTAGAAATATGATTCCCAGGAAAAAATGACATTTTCATTACTTATTTTCTGCTGTATTTGTGTATTATTTATATTTTATTTATTTATTATACATTTTTTATGTACTGTTATTATTACCAGTTTATCTGCCATTTTGTCCAAGACGTTAGCATTATAAAGTCGTCGTCGTTGGTCCTGCCACCAGCTGTAGATGTAGATGCAGGGCTTCCTCTCAAAGTACGGCAGGTGGAAATAATTCCTGCAGAATAAATGAAATAGATGCATCACACAGCTTACACGAAAATGCAAAATAAGATGACCTAGGCAGTAACACCAACTAGATAGTAAAGACAAACTTTAATATTGGCTTGAGAAAGCTTTTTCTGAACATTTGTAGTTTTAAAAAGTTTAAACAGTTTGTATAGAACGATAAACACATCTAGGTGGTTGCTAGTCAGTTGGTAAGATTGACCCTTTTAATGGGTAGAGAGATCCTCCTCATGATTGCAAAGCACTTCAAGTGTATGGCCATACATGATAAATGCGCTATATAAATGCACATTACCTACTTACTTTGTTGCTAGTGTGTTGCTAGGGTATTTTAGGTGGTTGCTGTGCAGTCCCTGCTGAAAAAAACAAACAGCATATGCTGGTATGTTTTGATGCTGGTCTTGCTGGTTTCAGTGCTGGTCTCAATATTGGTCTTGCTGGTCTCAGTGCTGGTCCTGACCAGCATTGAAACCAGCAAGACCAGCATCGAGACCAGCAAAACCAGCATTGAAACCAGCAAGACCAGCATACCACCATCAAAACATACCTCACCAGCATATGCTGTTTTTTTTCAGCAGGGGTTGCTAGGGTCGGGGTGCCAGCAGGGTCTTACCGAGTAATTTTAGAGACATTTAAGGCCCTTAAAAATGATTTAAAGGTCTTAAATGCTATTTTGCAAGGTATTAAATCTTGCATCAGTATGCTAAAGTTTGCCTGAATTTAATCGGTGAATATTGGGATGCTGTGTAGTTTATGAAATTAATCAAATCCTGCTTCCTATGTATAGTCGTGAACACACTTGTTTGTTGAGAAAGTAGTTTAACCGTTCTCTGCCATTTATTATCTAGTCCAGGGGTGCTCAACCCTGTTTCTGGCGATGGACCTTCCAGCTGATTTCAGCTCCAACCCTGATCAAACACGCCTGAACCAATTATTTAGAACGTGAGGAGCACTTGATAATTACAGGCAGGTGTGTTTGATAAGGGCTGCAACTGAAAACTGCAGGAAGGTCGATCGCCAGGAATAGGGTTGAGCACCCCTGATCTAGTCATTTGATCCCATAGGCAAATGAAGCAGAAGTTCTAAAACAATAGCAAAAATGAGTGCACTTCTGCATCGCAGAACAAGTTCAATACAACAGTGCTCCTTTTTGCGTCCGCTGTCGATGAGCCTGTTTAGGCAAGAGCAACCATATAGATGTACTTTATCGCTTACATAAATGGTAGCATGTTAGCAGATAAGTAGCTAATCGATGTGTTCGGCTCTTTCTGAAGTCAGTGCAGGTCAGTGGGAGAGTGCTGAACCTGTCGGTGATGACTGGCTTCATTGGAGGAGTTGTGGAAACTGACGTCACGTCTCCACCATCATCCACCTCCTCATCGCTGGAGCCGTGAATCAGCTCAGACTCCTCGTCATCGCCGTCACCCTTCTTTTTCTTCGATTTGGGCTTGGTTGGAGTATCGAGCTCACTCCCATAGTTTCCTTGAGTGCAGAGGAAAGACACAATATTTCACAGAATCATCTCAATACATGTATAAAAGTGGTGTCTGTGCAAAGGAAAATATGACTTTTTCAAAGCCTAATGGTGTATATTTACATTTATACAACAGTTCTGTCTGCTTCTCGAATCTGATTGGCTAATAGCCGTGTGATATTTTGCAATATCAGAACTCGTACAGCCTCTTCACCCTTGTGTATTACTCCGCCCACACAGAGTGTCAGCAGATCAATAAACTCACTACAGTTTGACAAATATTGCTGCTGTTGGACAACATAATGTCCTTTTGAGGTTTTTTTAGGGGAGAATGTAGTTGTTTAGATTAGGATAGTGCCTATTTTAAATATTTTTTTTTCAGAGATACAGGCGTCGGACGCCATTAGCCTGACATTGAGCGGAGCAAAGGCGGTTGACGTTCATCCTCAAGATGGCCACAGAGACGGCATAATAAGCCCTTAGAGGAGGAAAAACTCGTCATTTCTAACTACAGTAAACTAGTAAGTGACATTCGAAGTCGATCTCTCTCTTTTGTATATTGCAGTGTTGTATTTATACCACAATTGTAGTGTATTGAGTGTGAGATGGGACTCACATATCAGAAATGTATGTATTTTGTGTTGGCCACTCTTTGTATAACCCTGAGTTACTTTTTGGTTGGCCATCTGTGTGCTTTTAATGAGTCTCTTGTTTTCGTTACTGCAGACTAGTTCAGTAAACAGAAAGAAAGAAGAAATACCTGCATGTGTTTACCGTTTTTTCTTATCACAAATACAACAGTAATCTGGTAGTGTTTGCGCTGCTTTGACTTTTTCGGGGTTAATTATTCTGATCTCCCAAATGCAACAGAGAAATACTGGGAAATCTCTGTAAACTGATGGCATTTCATGCCGTTCAGCCTTATAATCTTAAAATATCAGCAAAATCACCTGATTTGGCATCACTTTAGACATTACGCTAGAGAAGTATTCAAATACTAGCTTTAAAGTGACGTTGGTGAATTAGCAGCAGCTTCTGCTGTTATGACGTCAGCTGCTATGAATGGTGGAAGAAAGTAGTTCCTAATACAAAAAGATTTTTGAGACTCTCCCTGTTTGATTTTCTTTTTATATACACGATTATGCTGTCGAACTGTTGTATAAATGCTAAATCACATTTGTAGCAGTGCGTTATGGCTGTATATCATCACTGGTGGGACACTAAGGCAATGCACGCCTCCCACCAGTGCTGATGTACAGCCATATTGCACTGCTACGAGTGTGATATTGCTCATTTAAATATCAGACTTTGGTTTCCTTTGGTTTTTCCCTATTATGTGAGTAATTCTAAATCAGAGCATTTTCCCTCTATAAATGTGACTGTAAACTTGTCCACCATAGATTTTACCTATTGTGACCTCAAAGTTGATGGGTTTATCTCCGATCTTCCTGTCAATCATAGTGGCCTCAAGGAAACTTCCAAAGAGAAAGAATTCCTCCACTTTTCCTGTGGCATTCTAGGATATAAGAAATAAACAATCGATTAAAAGGTCGCCACACAGAATTGCCAACTGGCCCATCTGGGACTTGAATCAGGGACCATCTTGCTGTGAGGCGACAGTGCTAATCACTGAGCCACCATGTTGCCTTACTTTACACAGTTTTAGTCTTCATTTTAGTTTGTGTTTACTTGGATGTTTATTTGCCAATCATTAACACATATTCAAATTTGCAACGTCATTTAATTTTGCAACTTAGGATCCTAATGTAGCAAGCACACTCATAAAAATCACATGAGAAACAAAGCCTAACTTTGGCTCTGACTGTGTAGATGATTGTCTTGCACACAATGAACTACTCTGAGCACTGCTGCTAAATAAATAATATAGGGGTCTTACATCAGAGATGTTGGGTATCCCCTCCACCTGCACCTCGGTGGAGCTCATGACTTCAGGAGACGAGGTGTCCAGAATCTCCACGGCCAGGTTGATCAGCAGACGGGCCCTGAAGGAGACGCCCTCCCCGAGGCCTTCGTTCAGGTCCTGATACTCATCCATGAGTGTGTAGCTGCGTGTGGAGCCATACATGTTGACCCATGCCGGGCCAAGGGTCGGGAGAAAGCCTACGAATGGTGAAATGGTTATCATCTGATCATCTTCATTCCTTATTAATTATTACGTATTAATTATTGTTATAGTCGTTCAAATTTGTTTTTCCTTTTTTAATGACTGAACTGTAAAAAAATAAAAAGTTGACTCAATGTAATGACAGTATAGAAGTATTAAATAAAATACTTTTGATCGAAAAAATGTAATGTAATGTGCATTTATATAGCGCATTTATCGTGTATGGCCATTCCCCAAAGCGCTTCACAATCATGAGAGGGGGCTTTCAACTCCACAACCAGTGTGCAGCATCCACTTGGATGATGTGACGGCAGTCACAGGACAACAGCGCCAGTGCACTCACCACACACCAGCCATAGGGGGAGTGGAGAGACAGTGATAGAGTCAATTCGGTGGATGGGGATGATTGGAAGGCCATGATCAGTAAGGGCAAAGTGGAGGGAATTTGGCCAGGACACCAGGATTACACCCCTACGCTTTATGAGAAGTGCCATGGGATTATTTTTTAATGAAATCTTATTAACATCTAATTAACTAATTAACATCTTATTCGAAAGATGGAGCTGACATTATAGACAGTCCCCTTCACTATACTAGGGCATTAGGACTCACACAGACCGCAGGTTGAGCACCCCCTACTGGCCTCAATAACACCACTTCCAACAGCAACTTAGTTTCCCCATGTGGTCTACCATCCAGGTACTGACCAGGCTCAGCCCTGCTTAGCTTCAGTGAGTAACCGGTCTTGGGCTGCAGGTTGATATGGCTGTGGCAGTAATGCAGTAAATAAATTTCCTATGATGAAGACCACACTGTTAAAAAAAAAAATTGACTCAACTTTAAATTGTAAGTCAAACTCCTGCACTCCTCGACCTTTAACCCACGTACAATAGGTCACTCGATTTAAAGCCCAGGTTTTTGGTCCAGACAGAACCAGACGTGAGCTGAAGCGAGGTGACAACACAGCTGTGTTTTGTCAGTGCTAGATGTTTAGCAGTTTGGGATTGGCTTGGTGTCTCCAGTAATACCCTAACATCTGGAGCTTTTGGCTCCTCACCAATTCTACACTCCCTCCACCATCCCCAACTCCTCTTAGCTTATTTCTGATATCTGTTTGTAGTATCAGCCAATTATATGGTGATCAACCCCATGTCTCTGGCATTTACATTAATTCATAATCAATTGAAATTGTTCATTATTGCTTTTGGGTTCTGTTTTGTAACCCCTTGACGGGGTTGAGTTGCTGCTGCTCTCCCCGCTCATGCCTACTTGGACAGGCACATAAGGTTTTGCCCAGAACAACACTAACTACATGCTTAATACATCTATATAGAAGTCTAGAGTCACATGTGATCAGGGCTTAACTTGTGCCGCAACACGCCGGATCCGGCACCTCTGAAATCTGATCCGGCACCTCATTTTACCGATCCCCCTCCTCAACCACTCTTCTCCCCTGTCAGCTGTTTACGTTCACTTTCTTCCGCGACTCCCCAACCCTCCTACTTTTCGTCCGTGACACCCACGCTCCGCTCACTTTGGTTCGCGACACCCCCCCGCCATCCACTGCACCAAACATCATGCCTACATGGACAGGGACATGGAGTTTTGCCCAGAACAACACTAACTACATGCTTAATACATCTATATATAAGTCTAGGGTCACATATGATCAGGGCTTAATTTGTGCCGGAACACGCCGGATCCAGCACCTCTGAAATGTGACACCTCATTTTACCGATCCCCCTCCTCAACCGCCCTCCTCCCCCGTCAGCTGTTCATGTTCACTTTCTTCCGCGATCTGTTCTGGGACCTCGCAATTCACAAATTAAGCACTGCATATGATAATTTCATGTTTAGTTATTATTAATTATTATTAGTGCCCAATTATTAATAACGCCACTTTTCGATGTCAATGTGTAACATAGCAGTGAAAAAATTACATTAAAAACTATTATTAAAACTAAAATTTGAAATAATAATAATAATGTTTCATTGTTACTGTATTTTTGATTAGTGTTTTTCTTTTAAAAAATCGTATTGACTGCAAACTTATGAACGCCGTTATTTTAGCACACGGTTACCTTTGTCTCCATCATTTGCGATCTTCCGCAGGTCAATGAAGTGTGTACCGATGGCCACATCGTTCACCTTGTCTGAATCCCGGATCTGGAGCTTCATCCTCCGACACAGCGGTGGAAACTGCTCGGTGAACACGATCTGCTCGTTCCAGATCGGCTCGTAGCTGCTCTTCTGAATTGAAGTTTTCCCCTGAAGAAAATAACAATGCAAACTTTACACACAGAGACACACACATATAAACATTACAGCTAATATATTTGAACATAGATGTACATATTTCTAATCTCAAATATATTTTGAAATATATGTTGCATACTGTATATGACTTGCCTAATTACCCTAACTTGCCTAATTTAACTAATTAACCTAGTTAAACCTATAAATTGAACTTCAAGCTAAATACTAGTATCTTGCAAACTAACTAGTAAAATATGATCCTCATGGACAAGTGAAATTAGTTACTAAAACTATTACATTTAAAAATGTGCTGAAAAAAACCTTCTATACATTAAACAGCCCTTAAAGGCCGAATTATTTGAATATAAATTTTAAGTGTTACATTTCCAATGTAGTGCACTTTAATGAACTTTCAGTAATATTTCTGCTCACCTTCTGTCCTGCAAAAAGCACTTGAACGTACGGATCAACCAAGTCCTTATTTTCTCCAATGAAAGCCTTTTTTACATTTGCCATGATGCTGGTGTTCATTTTGGGCAAGCCCTCGGCTCTGTATATTTTCAGATAGAACCTGGCCCACTGGCGCTCTGCTGGGACGTCCTCCGGCAGTAGTAGATTACTGGAAACACACACATATACGGATGAAGTCAGAGTTATTAGCCCTCCTTTGATTTTTTTTTTTTTTTATATATGTCTGATGATGTTTTTTCTTCTGGAGAAAGTCGTATTTGTTTTACTTCGAATAGAATAAAAGCAGTTTTCAATATTTTTAAAGCCATTTTAAGCTCAATATTATTAGCCCCTTTAAGCTATATTTTTTTTGATAGTCTACAGAACAAACCATCGTTATACAATAACTTGCCTAACTACCCTAACCTGCCTAGTTAACCTCATTAACCTAGTGAAGCCTTTAAATGTCACTTTATAGCTGTATAGAAGTGTCTTGAAAAATATCTAGTCAAATATTATTTACTGTCATCATGGCAAAGATAAAATAAATCAGTTATTAGAAATGAGTTATTAAAACTATTATGTTTAGAAATGTGTTGAAAAAATCTTCTCTCCGTTAAACAGAAATTGGTGGAAAAAATAAACAGGGGGGCTAATAATTCTGACTTCAACTGTACCTTGCTGGACGCAATTATCTGGCCATCATTTAAGAAAAAAAGAACTTTAGACTTATTTTATTTCAGTTGGTTACCACTTTTTCAAGCTGATCAGTGGTGGACAAATCAGGCACTTGAGTAAAAGTACAGAAACCCTAATATAATATTACACTAGTAGAAGCATTCAATAATGAAAATTCCACCTTTTCATTATTACTTAAGTCAAATTACTTGATTTTTGATTTACTCTAATGATAAAAATATTTACTGATGATTTTGCAAGAAAGTTGATTTATCCAAAACTATGTCTGATTTGAATCAGTGGGTTGATTAGTGGAGACTCACTCTAAATGGATCAGTTGAATCAGTGAGTTGATTACTGGAGACTCACATTAAACGGATCATTTGAATCAGTGAGTTGATTACTGGAGATTAACAATAGGTGCGTCCTAAACCGCAACCACTATTCTACGCCATTTTGTAGTATAAAAAGTGTAAGAAGTGCGTTTACACTGACAACACAAAAAATAATAAGTGCACTTTAATTACCCGGATGATGCACTTATTCAACCGCTAAAATTAAGTGTGGAATGATGGACACTTCACGCACTCAACGGGCACAGCTTTGCTCACGTAGCGGAAGGGATATTTTGGATTATGAAAGCGAAATTCTCCTATGAGAGTGACTATAGCGCCTCCCGATGGAAAATGCGGTAATACTCATGGCAGGTGTTATTTGGTACTTTGTTTATTTATTTCACTGATTTGGCAACCGTCAACTGTCATCTGGGAAAAGGGTTGATTTTCCGCTTGGTAAAAAAACAGTGTTCCATTTGGGACAACACTACATACATATACTATGCTGTTGAGTGTTTAAGTGCATAAGTACATAGTGCATGAGTGCATAGTGTATAGTGTGCCATTTGGGACACAGCTTCTAAACAGATCATTTGAATCAGTGAGTTGATAACTGGAAACTGACTCTGAATGGATCAGTTGAATCAGTGAGTTTTACTGAAGACTCACATTGAATAAATCATTTGAATCAGTGAGTTGATTACTGGAGATCAGTTCTGAACTGATCATCTGAATCTATGAGTTGTTTATCGGAAACTCACTCTGAATTTATCACTTGAATCAGTGAGTTGTTTAGCAGAGACTCACTATGAACAGATCATTTGAATCAGTGAGTTGTTTACCACTCACTTTGAAAGGATAATTTGAATCAGTGAGTTGTTTAC
This sequence comes from Danio kyathit, assembly GCA_903798195.1. Taxonomy (NCBI): domain Eukaryota; kingdom Metazoa; phylum Chordata; class Actinopteri; order Cypriniformes; family Danionidae; genus Danio; species Danio kyathit. The sequence goes on from LR812535.1 coordinate 58,292,771, forward strand.
TGGGGACTCACTGAAGATTCATTGTCTTTTCGACTTAGTCCCTTTATTAATCCAGGGTCGCCACAGTGGAATGAACCGCCAACTTATCCAGCATATGTTTTACGCAGCGGATGCCCTTCCAGCTGCAACCCATCTCTGGGACTCACATTGATTGAATCATTTAAATCAGTGATGTGATTACTGGAGATTAACTCTGAACAGATCATTTGAATCAGTGAGTTGTTTACTGGAAACTCACTCTAAATGGATCAGTTGAATCAGTGAGTTGTTTACCAGAAACTCACTCTAAATGGATCAGTTGAATCAGTGAGTTGTTTATTGGAGACTCACTCTGAATGGATCAGTTGAATCAGTGAGTTGTTTACCAGAAACTCACTCTAAATGGATCAGTTGAATCAGTGAGTTGTTTATTGGAGACTCACTCTGAATGGATCAGTTGAATCAGTGAGTTGTTGACCGGAGACTCACTCTGAATGGATCACTCAAATCAGTGAGCTAATTTAACAGGCTAACTGATACAATTCAGCTTGTTCTGAATCAAACACCATTATCTCACCTCTCCACTCCAAATTCTTTACTTCAAAATAACTTTTTACTCAACTACATTTGGGAAACGTTGTGAAGTAAAAAGTACTCTATTGTTTTGGAATGGAGTGAAGTAAAAGTGTCCACCTAAAATAAATATACTTCGAAAAAGTTCTGATACTTAAAATATGTACTTAAGTAAACTAGTAAAGTAAAAATACTTAGTTACTCTCCACAACGAAAGTTGATCTATTGGTTTTTTTTCCAGTATAGAATTAAACAGTAATGCAAGTAAATGTTTAGTTCATAGGAACTGTCAGAACTGAAGTTTGCCTATAAGCAGGGCCAGACGGAATCTGCGGACGTTTTTTGCTATTTCTGCGGAGATTTTTGGTAAAAATCTGCGGATTTCTGCGGAATTATTTTGGGAGTATCATAACTAAAATCTTAATATGTGAAATAAAAAATTATATATTTTTAACTTGTATTTAATGTTTAAAATGCAAATCCAATTAGATTAACTGTAAATAGTTAACTGTAAAAAAAATAAACAGAATTAATGATAGGCTAAAAATCTGCGGAAATCTGCGGAAAATCTGTGGAAAATCTGCGGAATTCTGCGCGCGCAGATTCCGTGTGGGCCTACCTATAAGACTAATAGCATAATGAAGTGCTTTATACCTCTCAATGTCGTCCTCATCATTTTCATTGGCTTTGTGTGGAGTTTTGATTGTGTCGCCCTTCGCCACAACTGCAATGTCACACTTGACGTAGCCCTTCAATCCGGCAGTGATGTCATCGGGATCACATAAAGTGGCCCATTTGTGGAAGAACTGATGGTCTGTGAAGCCAAAATAACATGTCAAATCTCTTCATGTCTGAGTGAAATTGAGAGACTGATATGGAAGGATTACAGTATTTACCAGGTTGTGTGTATATGGTGCCAACATCAAGCTTAAAACTCCCGACCAGCGTGCCGCTTCGCAGAAGATTCTTCGAATGGATCACCTGTGCGAACGCAATATTTTAAGACAGGTTAAAACAAGGGAGCTTAATGCCAAATCAATGGTCTCAAACTCAATTCCTGGAGGACCGCAGCTCTGCAACCACCTCCAAGTCACACCTGCTTAATAGTTTCTAGTAGTCTTGAACACCTTGATTAGTTCAATTAGGTGTGTTTGATTAGGGTTAGAGCAAAACTGTGCAGAGCTGCGGCCCTCCAGGAAGACCAGTGAGCAATGAAGCTAATGTTTCTTAATGCTAAACTTAATGCTAAATGATAAAGTGACCATTTTAATTGTGTAAAACGTGCACTTGCGTATTTGAAAATCATATTTTTTTAATATAAAACTGTATTTGCACATTATTTAATGATATGCAATGAAATACCACTTCTTGAAGATATTTTATATTATATCTATTTATGTCACATGGCTAACATGTAATGCTCGCCAGAATGAACAAGCCTCTTTTAACACTATGCTAGTATTAATTGGAATGTTTTAACATGCTTTTATGACATAGAAAACATGAAATAGCATTTTAGCACAAGGCTAGCATGAGTTGGCATTTTAACATGTTGTTTACCATGTTTTAAAAGTAGTCTAAAGCACTTCTACATTTAAACTGTAATACCTTATTTTTACTTGATTCCATTTTTAATGTAGTTGTCCGTCAAGTTGACACTTAAGTAAATAATTTTAATGTATAATTTTTCATTAAAATTTTCCCCATTACTTAATCACTTCAAGTGATTATTAACCTTTATGAAAAGCTTTCCAGCTTTCTTCAAAATATCCTTATTTGTGTTCAACCGGAAAAAACGAAACAGATTTGGAACAAGTGAATGGAGAGTAAATGATGACAAGATTTTCATTTTTGTTTGCACTATGCCTTTAAAAAATTACTGTTAAAAAATATGCTGAATTACATATTATATACATTCAATTTATACTATTAATTAAATTAAATTATACAGTTGAAGTCAGAATTATTAGCCCTCTTTATTATTACCCCCCCTGTTTATTTTTTCCCCAATTTCTGTTTATCGGAGAGCAGATTTTTTCAACACATTTCTAAACATAATAGTTTTAATAACTCATCTCTAACGTGATTTATTTTATCTTTGCCATGATGACAGTAAATAATATTTGACTAGATATTCTTCAAGACACTTCTATACAGCTTAAAGTGACATTTAAAGGCTTAACTAGGTTAATTAGGGTAACTAGGCAGGTTAGGGTAATTAGGCAAGTTATTGTATAATGATGGTTTGTTCTGTAGACTATCGACAAAACAATATCGCTTAAAGGGGCTAATAATTTTAACCTTAAAATGGTTTTTAAAAAATTAAAAACTGCTTTTATTCTAGCCGAAATAAAACCAATAAGACTTTCTCCTGAAGAAAAAATATTACCAGACATACTGTGAAAATTTTCTTGCTCTGTTAAACATCATTTGTGAAATATTTAAAAAGGGAAAAAAAATTAAAGGGGGGGGGGGGGCTAATAATTCTGACTTCAACTGTATATTCTAAACTGTTATTCAGTGCTACTTACCGACACTTTCAAGATTTTGTCAAACATGACATCAGGAGGAACGTGGAAGTCAAAAACGAAGTACTAGAATAAAAAATGTCAAATGTTAAAACTCTTACAGTTCAGTGGACAACATGCAAGACTATACACAGTATATTATGTTCATTACAGTTCCACAGGACAATATCACAATCACAAAATAAAGAGTAACACACCTCATTGTAGTAAGGGCAGTTGGTCGACTCCTTCATTGAAGTGTATTTTTTATCATCACCGATTTCTACACACACCACTGGGTCCATGTTCAAACCCACCAGCTGTCGAGCCTCTATCACAGTAACACTGACCTGAATGGTAAACGTAATTTTTGATATGTGTATATTGTATCTAAACAATACATATGGGTGTGTGATTTTGCCAAGTACAATGCGATCCTGAATTGACATCTATGTTGATCCTGGAAAGTCATTTTAGTTGAGAAATATAATCCATACCTATTCCCTACCCCTAAACCCAACCCTAACTGTAAATTATTCTCAAAATCTAAGGGGAATAATAGTTGGATAACAATTATGTAGAAGTACACAATCTGTAAGCCTAAATTCAACATAAGTTCTAGATGTATCCCTTAGTTCTGTCTGATGAGCTTTATTTCAATCTTTCTCTGTGAAAAATAACAATTTACTGTAAACAACATACTTGGAAATCCATTGGTCTTCCAGCACTGGGCTCAATCTTGATGTCAGGCTTTGATCTATAATATTTAGGGCAGTTTTGGTTTAAAAAAAGAAGAGTTAGTCAACACATAGTGCTATATTAGAAAATGAGACCTATATTTTAGGTGTGTAAATACAAGGTATTACAAATTAATTTAATTGGTTAGGTTTGGGGACAGGTTCAGTGGGATAAGTTAGTTTAATGGTTGGTGACAGGTTCAGTGGGTTGTGTAGGTTTAGGGGTGGGCTGTGGTTGCAGACAACTTCAGTGAGACGAGAGCGTTTGAGGGAAAATTAAGGGTTGGAGACTGGTTCAGTGGAATGGTTTAAGAGTTTGTTGTTTGGGGACAGGTAAGTTTGAGGGTTGGTTAACGTTTGGGACAGATTCAGTAGGATGGGTAAGTTTGAAGGATAATTAAGGGTTGGAGACTGGCTCAGTGGCATGGGCTGGTTTAAGACTTATTTTTTGGGGGACAGGTAAGTTTGAGGGTTGGTTAAGTATTGGGTATGAGTTCAGTAGGACAGGTATGTCTAGGGGTAGGTTAAAGGCCATCACACACCGGATGCGCCGCTCAGCGCTGCGACACGGCGCGCACATGACAGTTGAAAGTATCGCACACCAGACGCGCACATTTGCAGGCTATTTAAAACGAAACTAATCAGATGGCACTCTGTGGCGCGACAGAAATATGAACAGTGTCCTGAGTTGTGGCTGGGCGCCGCGGACAGCCGCGGACTTGTGGCGCCGGTGTGTGTACCCTGATTGAAACCTATTTTTAGAATTCTGAAATGCGTGGCTTCTGATGTGCGACCTGCTTAAGGGTTTGGAATACGTTAAGTGGAACTGGTAGGTTTGAAAGTTGGTTAAAGTTGTGGACAGGCTCAATGGGATGGGCTGGTTAAAGAGTTGTTTTTTTTTTGGGACAGGTAAGTTTGAGGGTGGGTTAAGGGTTAGGAATATGTTAAGTGGGACTGGTAGATTTAAAAGTTGTTTAAGGTTGGACAGGCTCAGTGGGATGGGATGGTCTAACTGTTGGTTAAGGCTGGGGACAGGTTCAGTGGGATAGGTTAGTTTAAGGGTTGGATCAGATTTGTGACAGGTAGTCTCAATGGGTGGTTAAGGTTGGGGACGGGTTCAATGAGATGAGTTGGTTTAAGAGTTGATTGTTTAGGGACAGGTAAGTTTGAGGGTTGGTTAAATTGGTGACAAGTTCAGTGGGACAAGTATGTTTAAGGATTGATTAAGTTTGGGGACAGGTTCAGTGGAATTGGTGGTTTAAAAGTTTGTTGTTTGGGAACAGGTAAGTTTGAGAGTTGGTTTAGGTTGGGGACAGGCTCAGTGGGATAGGTTGGTTTAGGAGTTTGTTGTTTGGGCACAGGTAAGTTTGAGGGTTGGTCAAGGTTGGGGACGGGTTCAGTGGTATGGGTTGGTGAAAGAGTTGGTTAAGTTTGGTTAGAGGTTGAGAGTTGACAAGGATGATGACAGTGTCAGTGGGACGGGTTAGTTCAATGCTTCAATCCAGACAACTCAAAATGAGGATTTTTTTTATACTTCCTACTTGGAAATAACATCTAGAACACTTATTGTAGTTCTAAACACTGAATTTAGGGCAGATTAATCAATCCCAACCTCCCGAAACACATGATTTGACATTACTTCACATATGGCCTAACCCTAAACCAATCCCACACATGAGATCAGCACAGAAATACCGTCTAAGAAATGTAAAAATAAAATTGTTAAGAGTTTTTACAGCACAAAATGAGTGGAAACTTTATTGATAAATGCTTTTTCCAATATGATATTAGTTTGTAGAGCAGTGTATAATGCTGCCTTTTTGGTTTTAATTAGCTGTTCTCAAAGGACAGTTGGAACCTCATTTTCCCCTCTAAATGGCACAGTAACATGAAATGTTGTAAATTATTTACGCTTAACGTAGTGAATCTTCAACTGTGATGAGCAATTTACTGGAAAACATTGAAGTCGTAAGTGGGACATTTCGTTTCTGAAATTCATAGGTTTGACTGTCTGCACTATGATATAAGGATTGGTTAGGACAGGTTCAGTGTGACAGGTTGGTTTAAGTGTTGCTTAAGGTTGGGGACAGAGTCAGTGAGAAGAGCTAGTTTAAGGGTTGGATATAGTTGGGAACATGTTCAGTTAGACAAGTAGGTTTCAGAGCTGGTTAAAGTTGGGGACAAGTTCGTTTAAGGGTTGGTTTAAGTTTGGGACAAGTTCAATGGGATGGGTAGGTTGAATGGTTGTTTAAGGCTGGAGACAGACTTGGTGGGACAGGTTGGATTTAGTGTTGGTTAAGTTTGGGGACAGGCTAAATGGGATAGGTTAGTTTTAGGGTCAGTTAAGGTTAGTGACAGGTTCAATGAGATGGGTATTTTAACACCCATTTACACCAAGCAAGATAACTATAGAGTTAAAGATGAAAATAAAGTTCTAAAAATTATTCAGAATTTAACACAAGAGCAGAGTTCAGTCCACAAATATAACAATAAAGATGTAGAGAAACAATATAGTTGGAATCACTTTCAAAATGATTTTTTCTCTGCTAATAAACAACGAACAACTGACAGCCAGTCAGACTGTGTTGAAATAAAAAGAGCTTGTGCAATTTACAGACAATGTTATGGAGAAGCACTAATTAATGTTAAGGCATATTTTAAAATTATTTACAGAAAATGACTATCTAGAAAGCAATTGGTTATACCATGGGAAAGACTGATAAAAATACATGGACATTATGCAAGTCAGGCTAACAAATTGAAGTATAAAAATAAAAGTACATCAGGTATCCTGTTCTAGTTTTAAGCTTTGTGTTGCATCCTTTGAAAAAGCTGAAGAAAATAATTAGTTGTTTTTATTTCACTACTGGCGATCTATAAATTCACTTGATTAGATTAGAGATTGATTTGATTGATTAGATTAATAAATTGTAAATAAAGATTCGCTGGTCAGATGCAGAAGTAGCACACTGAGGGCATCTACTGGTTACGAAGGGTAATGCAGAAGAAAAGCATAAACTAAAAGTAAACAGACTTTTATTGTTATTCAGTTTGAAAGCAAATATATTTATCATTATATTTATATTTATAGTTACTATGCTTGGAGTCAACAGACCTAAAAGATACCTTAAAGTTGAGGACAGGTTCAGTGGGACAGGAAGTCAGTCAACAGGCTAATTACAGATGTATTTACATAAAAACATCTCATAACAATAAGTACAATTTAAAGAAGTGTATATCTACACAATAAGTTGTTAATTTAGACAATAATACAAAGTAGTTGAGAACACTTAATATAACACGTCGATTCTCATAAAGATTATGTAAAATAAATGTAATGCAAAATCTTATAGGTTTTATAAACATATTATGTTTGATTTGGAGTCATGTGACTGTACTGAGATCATTTTGGTCACCTCTTGTTTGAGACATTGGTTGTGACAGCAGTCACGGATGCCAGTGAGATGGTGTCAGGGTCCGGCATCCTCATGTCCTCCGTCTCCAGAATGGCCGGTTCATCTAAACAAGACAAATTTGAGGAGACATCGATATGAACAGCTTTTAAGTTCATATAAAAATATTAAAAATAAAAGGTTAAATACGCACATAAAATACATATAGCTGAAGTGAGAATTATTAGCCCCTTCTATATTTTTCCCCTAATTTCTAATCATAATAATTTTAATAACTCATTTCTAATAACTGATTTTTTTTTTTTATCTTTGCCATGATAACAGTACATAATATTTGACTAGATATTTTTTCAATATACTAGTATTCAGTGACATTTAAAGGCTTCACTAGGGTAAAGTTAGGGTAATTAGGCAAGTCATTGTATAACAGTGGTTTGTTCTGTAGACAATTAAAAACAAATATAGCTTAGGTGGGCTAATAATATTGACCTTAAAATGGCTTTAAAAAAAATTAAAAACCAATTTTATTCTAGCCGAAATAAAACAAATTTAAGACTTTCTCCAGAAAAAAAAAAAATATTATAGGAAATCATGTGAAAAATGCCTTGCTCTGTTAAACATCATTTGGGAAAAGAACTTCATAGGAGGGCGAATAATTTTGACTTCAACTGTATATATAACTAATAAAATCTATAATATTGCATAATCAAATACATATCTTCATTATTTACAGTGTCTGCAGTAATACTGTTAAAGTATTCATAATGCAAAAATGTTCACAATATTTAATAAAAAACGTTTCACCTTGACCTTTGCCATCATCCTTGGAGGAGCGATGCTTATTACGCTTCATTGTTATGAGTTTGACGTATCCTCTGCGTATATAAACCTTTTGAATATGAAAATTCAAGTTAAAAATCTCTCAATTTAAATGAATTCATATTACACTCAAGCTTCATGTTATATTCAAGCACAAACAGCAAAAGCCAACCTGGTATTTTGTCCTCAATAATTAAATAAAGCCAGCTAACCCATTAATAATTTGCAGATACATAAAGAATTGAATTAGCCCTGAATTCATTTGCATACTCATAGGCATGCATCAAAAACATATTGATTACATTGAAGTTTCAATAATGCATGTTGTAAATGAGCAAGAGGAAGGATGAAAGAAAATGATTATTACTAACTACTCCGTTGGCTACATCTAAAAAACGACAAACTTTTAAGCAACCAAAACAAGAGTCTGCTCAAATAAAATCAATAGTTTTTAATAGCATTACTAGATTTTCTTTCGAACACATATTAATCATACCCTCTCTCTCTCTGAAGCAACCTAAATTAATCCACAAAACATTTTATCCTACTACCTACCGCACATTCCCCATTATATTTAAAAGTTTTCTTGAATACGTCAAACACCCCAACAGGTATGCTGAATCCGAAATGCGCTGTTATTAAGTTACAAACACAGGATTGTGATATTTGGCTTTCCGTGACGCGCCAATCCAAATGAAAGTCGGATGAAATGCTGTCGACTCACCGTTCAGCAGCCGTTTTCTGATTCTCAATCACATCGAGGAGTTTGCAGGATTGGACAATCTGGCTCCAGTATTGAGACGTCTTTAAAATAGCTAGTCTAGAAAGTCATTATTGACATTTGGAAGGCAGAAACGGAGAGGCCACAAAAGTAACTCAAAAAGAGTCTGGTTTGGTCTAAGCCTGGAGATGGTCGGGAGAGATGTGATATGGCCATGAATACTGAATGAGTGCCGAACCCGAGACACTGGTAACTAGAACTAGTTCCTGGTGAGAGAGAGATCGTGTGGGATTTTGACAGGCTGCTACTCTGGGGGATAGTTCTCAAAAACCTTACAAACTAGGTAAAAGCAACTAAACGGTAAAACTGCTGGAGAAACATGTTGTATCGGTTGAACATAATCCTGCTCATCTGGAACTCTGACCAGAGATGGACTATACGTAACACTGAACGATACTTTCTGCCAACACATCACAATATCCACATGATTTCAGCAAATAGCAGTGCAGTGTGTTGACATATTCCACTTAAAAGTTTAAAGGCATCGTGAAAAGGAGAATAAACTCTACTCTATACATACTCTATAACTCTATACTATACAATATTGTTTTCTGCAGCACTATCATGTCTAACTTGAATACACTGCGGAAAAAAATGCTTGGTTCCACACAATTGATTTGTGTTAGGGCAACAAGAAGGAATAAAGTTAAATTAAGTGGATAAATTTAACATAAAACAAGTTGGTTAGACTAAACCAGGGGTGTCCAAACTCTGTCCTGGAGATCGGGTGTCCTGCAAAGTTTAGTTTCAACCCCAATCAGACACACTTGGGCTAGCTAATCAAGCTCTTATGTCATGGTCACACTAGAGTTTGAGCATGTGAAATTCTGTCGTATGGCGCTGCAAAAAGGGGCGGGAATAAACAAGTTGATTAGACGTTAAAAAAAGAGAGCGATTGGTCCATATTTTAAATTTCTGTACACTGAGGTCATGTTTTGATCTTCGATTGGTCTCACGTAGACACGTAATGTGTTTTCGCAGGTCAGAGTTCACCAAGCGTGACCTGCAAAACTTTCCACACAAGCTTGCGTTTCCAGTCTGTCGTATTCGCATACGTATTAATTAGTGGTGGGCCAGAATCGGCATTAACGCAAGACTCTTATCGGGCGACATAAAAAATATCACCGTTAATCTATTCTCAAAGTTGGGTTGGGAGCTGGGTCTATTCTACGCAAGCTATGATGACTTTCACCTTGATATTTTAGCGCGGATGTATATTTGGCCGAATTGAACGAGCCTTCGAACCTGTGCGTATTCCTACTCTGAAATTACGCATCAAACGTGACGCGCTAACATGGATGCAGTTCACTAGAGTGAATCAGATTAATGTCAGCTCCACATCTAACTATCATACAAATAAAATGGATCGGGTGATTTTTAAAATGAATGACGCTGAATGAAAGTCAAACCGGTGAGCCGTCTAACAAAAAAGTGCCCTTCTGAATCAAATCAGCAGGATGCCCTTCTGGATCGTTCACTTACTTCGTAAGTCAGGACACTACTGACTACGCTTACATGGACATCTGTAGTCTAGTTATTTGCCTTAATAGACAATAATATAATTAAGGTGTTTACGTGAAGTGCTTGCATGTAAAAGTTTCCTGTAATTTTGGGTGACTTTAACTGCAGTTCGGCAGTTTCACATTCACTCATGAACATTTCATTCATGCCCCCGTGACAAACTGGGGTATTAGACGCGAATAAGGAGTAAGGACTGGTGAGAGTGTTATGGAATTTAATAACGCACGCCGAATGGAAAGAAAAAAAACTTTGCATTTTGCGATGTGTGTGCGGTCCTTTACTGACAGCCGCGTGTGTGGTCTTGTCGGAAAATATGGCGGAAAGTCCTACATGGGGCAATTTTGTTTACCCAATTTACTTCTAGCGCGTGTGTTTGGACTGTGGGGGAAATCCGAGCACCCGGAGGAAACCCACACTAACAAGGAGAGAAAGTGCAAACTCCACACAGAAACGCCAACTGACCCTGCCGGGACTCGAACCAGCGACCTTCTTGCTGTGAGGTGACAGTGCTAACCACTGAGCCTCTCTGCCACCCATATATTGTGAAATATTTGAAAAAGAATGACAATTTCTAATCATATTATCTTCAACTGAAGACAGGAGAACAATAAGATGCTTGAAGAGGAGCAAGCGTAATTGTCAAGAGACAAATCAAACTGACTCTGAGCTTAAATAATAGATGACGTCTTGTTCCAACTGCAACTTGCAGACTAGCCGACGACAAGTAGCTTTGGTAACCTAGTCGTGTGCTGATCTACAATGCAAATTTACAGAAACATGAGACTGACTTGACGGCTTGTTCATGAAGCTCCAGAAAAATAGCTTAAAATTCTGAAATTCACTTAAGCAGACTGTTTAAAGAAGCAAATATTCACTATAAAGATCAAAGACCCTGTTTTCAAGACAACAAGAGTCTCAGTCTATTCACGTCTCCAGCAGAACAGTTGTCTACATCTGCATTCGACTGCCACATAATAATAAGTTCTGCTTACATGATGCAAACAATAAAATGTGCATGAAGCAAAACACCTGCATTGTGTCTCTTCCATCAACAATGCTTTTGCAAACAGTGTATAATACAAGTTCTTTTGAAAAGTCCGGCTAAAGTAATCAGCTCATGAATAACACATGCTGTTTGTAAGGTATACGTTTAAGGTCTAAAGTTGCCTGTATCCAGTGAAATGGCTTCAATTATTAACTGGTGCCAATCAGTGTCGAATGCGTCATCCTCAATGAGGTCGCATCATTTCTATTATCTTGACATTCATGCTTTGTTAGCTAATAAAAGACCATATATTAAATAAACTAGGCTGTATGAGGTGTTTTTGTAAGACCTGCACTTTTATTTTTAAATGAATTTTTGCCTTTTTTTAATTAAATATATTATAAAAATAAAAAAAAAACATCATTCTTAGAGCCAGTGTAATATGTTTGGCATTCCGTCTTTATTAGAGGTTTGAAATAAACTTTATTGTGTGTTTTTTTTCTGTAATGAGTGATGACAGAATTGCTACGAGCCTTTTGCAAAAATCTATCCAAAAGGTTTGGAACAAATGCTAGCACTATGATAGCGCTCCTGCTCATACTTCAGCCTCCACATCAAAGTTCAAGATGCTCCAGGATGCCCAGTCACCAGACATAAACATTATTAAGCATGTGTGGGCTAAGATGAAGGAGGAGGCATTGAAGATGAATCCAAAGAATCTTGATGAAGAATCCTGCAAGGACGCTTGCTTTGCCATTCCAGATGACTTTATTAATGCGTGATTTGAGTCATTGCAGAGATATATGGATGCAGTCCTCCAAGCTCATGATGGAGTCAGACACAATATTCATTCTGTTTCCACTGCAGCATGACTTTATATTCTATACTGGACATTATTTCTGGTCAGTCACAAGACTTTTGTCTAAGCAAAGTCAGACCTTACTGTCCTAATTAAATCATTCAAAATCAAGGCTTGATCATATTTTATTTTGGTCAAATAAGCGTCATCTAGAGGCCTTTGCCTTTCATATAAGCTTCTTCTGATACCAAATGATCAACTAGAAGTCCAGTTATTATTTGTTGTTCCTAAAACTTGGATAGACTTTTGTCAGGTAGTGTAATATTCAGGTCTGTACTCTGTGTGGACTTTGTTTTCTCTCCAAATATGATTTCATCATATTAGCAGTGTGTTTGGTATCATTGTCTTGCTGAAAAAATAAAACTATTACAAATTAGATGTTTTCTAGTAGGAATTACATGACGAATTAAAACCTGTATGTACTTTTCAGGTTCCCAGAGATGGGTTGCGGCTGGAAGGGCATCCGCTGCGTAAAATCGTGCTGGATAAGTTGGCGGTTCATTCCGCTGTGGCGACCCCGCAAGGGACAAAGCCGACAAGAAAATGAATGAATGAATGAATGTACTTTTCAGCATTCGCAATCTCATGAATTCAGGCAATATTGACAACAGAATTGTAGATCAAACCAAGACAGCAACTCTTTATTTTTTATTCCTCCATCTTTCTCTAACTTTCTTTCATGGCTTAAAAATTAAACCCCAAAAATCCAACTGGAACCTGTATTTTCTGGTTGTATTTTAATATTGAGAATGAGAAGTAATATATAATATAATTATACCATCACTAAAAACAACAAATGTAACTGGGGGCCTAAGACTTTTAAACAGTGCTGTACATGAGCAAAACCTTTAATAAATATCTGGAATTTTGAAAATAGACAACAGTGAATAAATTACCTGCATAAAGGATCTTACTCAAATCTCATTTTACGTGACTACAGATGTTTACAGAGCGATGTTTCAAAGCAGTTTCTCATTAATGAGCATTAAAATGTCTGTCTTTAGTAATGAAACAAGAACCGAAGAAAACAATGTCATTATAACTTCATTTTTTTAGTAAGACTGATATATTATTATACTTTTTATTTAGTTTTTATTAGTTTATTTTAGCTTTACACCGTGTCCCAATTACACACAGTACAATGCTGCAGTGCAATAAAAGGTATCTTTTCAATGTTAAAAGGGGTTTTTGTCCTCATGTGATGGCAACATTTTAAAAATGGTTTCTATTTCTGAGATGCCATGCCTAAAAAACAGAATAAACCATACCTGCCCACAGCCCAGTTTTTCCCGGGAGTTTCCTGTGTTTCAGACCCATCTCCCGCCACCCTCCCGTTTTGTTATTTCTCCCCGAAAACTTCCGTAATTTCAACCACCTCAGCATTTTGGTACGGTCTGTGAAACCCCCGGGTCGCCAACATTGGTATAGGATCCGATTGTAGCGGTGGTCCGAAACACGCTTCATAGTAGTTACTAACACCACAGTACACAGTACCCGGTTCTCAACAGTGTTATTCAGACACCTCACCCCCAAACCTAACCCCCCGGTCTTCCGGATTTTCAGGGACAAATGTTGGTAGGTATGGCATAAACTAATATGCTGTAAAAAATTCTGGGTTCGTCACAATTTTTGTTGGGACTACATGAAGGAATTATGTTTACCTAAATAAACATATTCGTTTTTTTTTAACAAATTTAAGTGGACTGAACATAAAACATGTAGGTTATCTCAAAACAAACTCAAAGAATTGTGTTGTTTGAAGTAGTTTAAACAAACAGCAAAAGTAATTTTTCTGATTGACAATGATCACATTCATGAATTTTCTTTTCGGCTTAGTCCCCACAGCGGAATGAACCACCAACTTATCCAGCACATGTTTTACGCAGCGGATGCCCTTCCAGCTGCAACCCATCACTGGGAAACATCCATACAAACTCATTTACACTCATACACTACGGACAATTTAGCCTACCCAATTCACTTGTACCACATGTCTTTGGACTGTGGGGGAAAGCGGAGCACCCACGCGAACGCAGGGAGAACATGCAAACTCCACACAGAAATGCCAAATGACCCAGCCGAGGCTCGAACCAGAGACCTTCTTGCTGTGGGGCGACAGCACTGCCTACTGCGCCACTGCGTCGTCCCTACAATGATCACATTCGGATGCTAATTATATTGGACACCACTTAATGTGACATTTTACTTGAAAGTTTACCTCAGATATAATAAATAAAATAGCTAGCGAACATAGTTTAAACATGAAGACTGAAACGGCACGAGGGACAGTAAATAACACCAGAATTTAAAAAAATTGTGTGTGAACTGACCCTTTAATATCTTTCTTCACCTGTTGTTTTGAGCAAAAAAATTGTATTATTTGCTTCCAAAAACAATAAGGTTACAGAATTGAGGTTACAGTAAATATAAATGAGCGTGTAACTTAGTCTACAGACTGACACCTTTCACAATGTCATCCAGGGCGAACCAGAGCCAACCTGATAGCAGGCTGCAATCTTATCCGGTCTCTCTCCTGAAAGGCCTTTCTTGGCTCTGGACTTATTATCCTAATCTCTTTGTGCTCCAGTGCCTCGGCGGCTGTACCATCTGACTGTGGTGTAGTGTATCGCACTAATCTATTCCTCTGGTGTTTTTACATGCTATTGGTCTGCTGTGGCCTGTGGCAGAGCTGGGCCGAAGCCAGTATAACACATCTCAATGAATGATAATGACATATTTTTTAGCTATTTTAGATCAAAATGATTAGCCAATGACAGACACTTCGCATCTGTCATTAATGTTTCAGAACGTTTGTGATCAAAGTGTTATTGTATCTGCATGTCTCGTTAGTTGAAGACACATAGTGATGGATCTCCTCTAAATGGAATCTAGTCATTGTGTGTATCATTAAGCCCCATCCTTTCTTATGTTTACAATGTCACTCACTCATTCACGTCCTCCAGAAAGGCTGGTCGTCCACAAAATAATAAATGCAGGAGAGAACAGGATAGTGGAGATATAAACGGAGGTCGGAGCCAGCTCCAAATGGGTAAGACCTGTGCTCAAAGTGGACTGCACACAGTTCCTGGGGCTGATACTGATATTATGAAATTGATTTATTCAATGTCTTAGTCTAAATGGTTAGGTTTTATTAACATCTACACCAGCCCTAAACCTATACCTTACAGCAGGGGTCACCAAACTTGTTCCTGGAGGGCCGGTGTCCTGCAGAATTTAGCTCTAACCCTAATCAAAGACACCTGAACAAGCTAATCAAGGGTTGCGTACGAAACTGCATACTTCCATACTGTGCAGTACGCGAAAATCAGTATGCGAGCCGAGTAGTGTGTCCAATTTCATAGAATTCGAAAATCAGTATGCGAGCCGAGTAGTATGTCCGAATTCATAGAATTCGAAAATCAGTATGCGAGAAGTACCCGGATGACTTACTACTTCCGGCGAGATTCTGAAGTGCGCATCCCATCCCATCCCTATCCCATGATGCCCTGCGAGAGAATTCATGAATGGGAGTAAATCGACGCAACTGACGCTGGTAGGTCACGTGACCATGACAAAAAGGCGGATGTAGTACATCCGAATTCCATTCATACTTCTTACATTCATACTGTATAGAACGTATTTTTCTAACGGCCGAGTAGTACGTTTAAATTCAAATGCAGTACATACTGAGTAGTAACCTTTTGGTCTGAGTTATTCGAGTGGTTAAAGATTTCTCTTAAGTTGTCTTCCCAACTTTCTAAAAATGATATTTTTTTGGTTTATTAGGGAAAGATGTTAATATTCAATTTGTATTGAACAATATTCTAATTTTGTGGAAATTTTATATTCATCAATGCAAGTGCCTTAAAACAAAACCACTATTTTTAGTTTTCCAAAAGGAATTTTGGCTATACTGTAAATCTTTAAAGTTGCTACAATCAAAATGTGGAAGAAGATTGTTTAGTTTATTGAAAACATTTAAATTAATAGAAGACCCGGTGTAAATGTTTTTTTTTTTTTCTTTAAGTTGTGTTTGTGGGTCCATTCTATGGTTTAAGTGTATCTTTTTATATTACTATTTTATTGATTTTATTATTTGTGCTCTGTTCTATAAATGTAGGTTGTAATTCGAATTTTGCCTTATTGTAATTGTGTTATAATGCAATAAAAAAAAGAAGAAAAAGAAGAAAAAACATACTGAATAGTAGGCGGTTTCGGACGCAGCCAAGGTCTTACTAGGTATACTTCCTACGAAACATCCTGGCAGCTGTGTTGAGGCAAGTTGGAGCTAAACCCTGCAGGGAAACCGGCCCTCCAGGACCGAGATTGGTGACCCCTGCCTTACAGCAATGGTCTCTAACCTTTTTATCGCTGCAGATGGGTCAACGTTTGACAATTTTTCCGGTGCTTGCGGGCGACAGTGTATGTACCATTTTCTAAGAATATGACAAGTTGAAACAACATTAATACACTGATACAAGTTTTATTCATGGAGAAATTTAAAAAACACTTCAGTGTTTGGGTGTTCTGTGTTTGTCTGAGATAATTAGCCTACCAAAATGTAATTAATACAAAGTATTAAGCTGATCTGTCAGACGAGAGAAATGCACGCACCTCCGTTGGAAACAACTAACTTGCATGTGGAAAAGACATGATATTTGACAGCCCGCCGTCATTTGCGATCTCCAGCAGTTGATCATCTTCTTGCACAGACATGCTGAAATCATCTGATTTGTTGTCAAATGGGTTGCGGATCTATTTGGCAGTTTGTGGGTCCTTTACTGGGCCTATTCCCTCTCACAAAGAAACTTTCTAAAGATATCTGTTTCTTACTCATTTTGCTAGACCGAGATGTAATAGAGAGAATATGGTAATTCCAATTCAAAATGAAAGATTGTTCAGACTCAGATAATAAATAAAACAAAAATTATTAATGATTTCATGTGCAGCCTGGTGCCAATTGATCCATGGACTGGAACCGGTTTGCAGCCTGGGGGGTTGGGGACCACTGCCTTACAGTAATCTACTGTGCTTTATGATTGTCTACACTTAAACCAACCCTATACTTACATTTTAAGAATAAACCATTTCCATTTTACAGACAAAGTGGGAAAATGTTGTTTATATTATTGAAATGCTCTTCACACTAAGAAAAAATGGTTTTCTGAACGTTTCTTTAGGGAACCAAAAACTGTTCTTCCATTGCAACGCTACGAAAACCCTCTTTTTCAAACTTTATTTTCAAGAGTGTATAAGAAAGGTCTATGAGAAAGTGATATACTGTATGCAGAACATGTATATTTTAGTAACATGTTTAGTAACAGCTAGCTCTTACTGGCAGCTAGCTCTCTGCAACTCTCACATGGTCACCCGCTGAAGCTAAGCAGGGCTGCTCCCGGTCAGGATGGGAGACCACATGGGAAAACAGGTTGCTGCCGGAAGTGGTGTTAGTGAGGCCAGCAAGGGGAGCTCAATCTGCGGTCTGTGTGGGTTCTAACGCCACAGTATATTGATGGGGACTCTATACTGCTCAAGTGAGCGCCGTCTTTCAGATGAGACTTTAAACCTCTCTGTGGTCATTAAAAATCCCAAGATGCCCTTCGAAAAAGAGTAGGGGTTTAACCTGGGCATCCTGGCCAATCATGGCCTCCTAACCATCCCCATATGATAATTGGCTACATCACTCTGTCTCCTCTCCACCAATCAGCTGGTGTGCGGTCTGGTGCAATATGGCTACCGTCGTGTCATCCAGGTGGATGCTGCACACTGGTGGTGGATGAGGAGATTCCCCCCATTGTGTAAAGCGCTTTGTGTCTAGAAAAGCGCTATATAAATGTAAGGAATTGTTATTATTATTATTATGTGCACATTCAATATTTTACTTAGTTACATCTTAAGGAAAGAAATGTGAAATATGTTATGTTGCTAGTAAAATTAAAATGATAATTTATAACTTTTTTTACCCAATACTGTTTAACACACACACAATGTTTATTAGATGTATAATCCGCTGGACGAGCTTTGCTTCACATGACTCTATGGCACGTGGCAACCTGAAGCGGCATTGAGCACCGGTTAGGGTTTCAGATGTTGATGGTTTCCTTGCTACTTCACTCACCGTCTGTTGCTGCTGGCAGGAGCTGTACTGTTCGCTCATCAAATCTTGAGTAGATGGTTCATTTTAAAAACTGCAATACCTGCTCAGTGAGCTCCTGCTGTTGGTGGATTTTAGGAATCTAATGAATGAGAGATGGATATAGTGTCAAAAATATAGATGAGCAGACAACATTAACAGTCTACTTAAATCTATTACAAAGATTTTCCAAGAATTTGCTTTAAAAAAATATATGAGGACAGGCATGGCAATGAATGATATATTCAATCTGGCACTATACAGAAATAAATAACCATACAGAAACAAACAAGATACAGAAATATCTATAATTTCAAGTGTTAATCTGAAAAAGACTGACACAAATCTTCCTGGTGAAAATCCTGCTGTCCTGTTAAATTAACTGTTCAATTAATTGTTTTCAGTCACGTGACCTGTATGGTTAGAGTCCCGGCTGGGCCAGTTAGCATTTCTGTGTGGAGTTTGTATGTTCTTCCTGTGTTGGCGTGGGTTTCCTCCGGGTGCTCCGGTTTCCTTCCCAGTCCAAAGACATGCAGTACAGGTGAACTAAATAAACTAAATTGGCCATAGTGAATGATTGTGTATGGCTGTAACTGAATTGCTGGAATAGTTGGTGGTTCATTCCAGTGTTCTAACCTCTGAAATAGCACCTAAGCCGAGGGAAAATTGATGAATGAATGACCTATGCGGAAACCCCGTCGGGCAAAAACTATTGGTCGTAATGGGAGCTATACTGGGATCTCCATAGAAACACAGCACAGGCCAATCAAACTTCCATCTGCTTTTTCTATCTACTATGAATATTTGGATCACATATCAACAGAATTAAACAGAGACATGAAAAACTGTTAATTGCGATTCATATTCTGCACTCGTGCAGCCGTTTTCAGTGATTTAAAACCGTCACGTCCGTGTCAGAGCTACAATTGAAGATGTTTACGTTTATCTTGTGGATATTCCTCAGCGATTTAGTCATTAGCTATGTTTACATCCAAAAGTGCTAATTAAATTTATGCGCAAAACTGGAATATTGCATAAAAGACGGGTGAGTAAAGCAGAATTTTTGTCAGAGAACAAAAAAATCATCATTTCCTGATTAACCAACGCAATCTCACTGCAATTCGTAACTTTTTGAATTAGTGGCTAATTCGTACAATCTAATTCGTACAAATTAGTATGATTTGCTCATCACCCATTGACATTTAGGGGTGGGGTTGGGTGCCACGCCTCCTTTTTAAAATTGTACATTTCTGTACAACTGAACTCGTACCAATTCATACACATTAGCCACTAAACTCACAAAACGTAAAATACTTACGTTTCCTCATGAGATCAGGCTGGATTAACTGGCGCCAAATATCAAAAGTAAAAATAGAATTTGCTGCAGTAGGAGAAGCTGCATGAATCTTTTCTTTATTTAATAAAGGACTTGCGCCTCAGAAGACAGAATGCAGACATGCAATGAATGTGTGGTGGTGTTTGAAGACGTGAGACGCAGAGCTCAGATGCTCTTGACAATTCTGAAGATAATAATATGCTAATACTGAAATGGTTAAGGTGTTTTAAAATGATCAAAACAACATTTCAGATGTTTTACAGCATGCTCAGCCTGTTGGTTTGTCCATTCACGCATATTTTTATCATTACGTGATCTCTTATAACAAATTCACATGACTTTTTTAATGCGCATACTGGAATTTGTTTGGTAAAAGTGCTTCCATCATAGTTTATGTGCATCTTTTCTTTAGTTTATCCTACTCAGTTATGCTCATACATTTTTTATGTGCATTTTCAAAATTGATGCATCTCGGCGTTTCCATTAACAATTTTTTTATGCGCATATCCAAAATGCAAATAAAAATTGGTGGATGGAAACACAGCTTGTGGTGTTGGTGTTATTGCGCATGAGTGGCAATTTTTGCAGGGAATATGCGAGGCAGTTTACACATTTCAGCATGGGTTTTATTTTTGATGTCAGTTTCTTTTGCATAGATTAATATTTTCTGGAAGTGAAAATCTATTTGTATTTGTGCTTTTTTTTTGCGCAATATTATTATGATGTTGAGCAAAAAAGTCAATCATTTTGACTAATGCAATGTCTTTTTAACTATTGGCAAAATATTCCTGTGCAACAAAAGAAAGTTTTGTGGTCCAGGGTCACAAATAGGTGTTCAATTTAATTTAAAACAATTACCTATGACCAAGAAAATACAAGCTCACTTTAACCTCATTATAACCTCACTATAACTTTCAGGTTTTATCTAGTTCATATGGGAAATGACAAATTATGCCCCTTTATACAATGTGAAATATTGCTTAATAGGTCCCCTTTAAATTACTCAAGCCCTGAAACCACTAATACTGAACTCGAGCCATGTCTGACCTAGTGGAACAAAGTGGACCTGTGAAGATCTCTACAGTACACTAAAGCATACGTAATGATAGAACTTGATAAAATGGTTTCAGATAACATGATATTTTGGTGTGAATTAAATAATGCATGGGGCGTCACCGTGGCGCAGTGAGAATTGTAGATTGTCAGTGGTGCATGTGTTTGAATGAGTGTGTATGGACGTTTCCCAGTGATGGGTTGCAGCTGGAAGGGCATCCGTTGTGTAAAACGTATGCTGGATAAGTTGGCGGTTCATTCCGTTGTGGCGACCCCTGATTAATAAAGGCACTAAGCCGAAAAGAAAATGAATAAATTAATGAATGATTAATTTACAGTGCATTTGTAAATTTACAGTCTTATTGGCAACCAAAACTGCCAGTAAGATACTGTAAATTTCACAGTAAATTTTTATTATTATTTACTGTGTGCATTTTGGTATGTCACATAAGATGTTTTTACAGTACATTTTAGTAAAAAGTTAAAAATAGTAAGACTGTGTAATGTAGACTTCTTACTACATACAGTGCTCAGCATAATAAAGTACACCCCACTTTAAAAATTCTCAGTGAATATAGGGAATGTATTTTGGTGCATTTAAACAAAACAGATTTATTGAAGAGAAATTAAACGATGATACAAATAAATTCAAGCAAAATATTGCAAAAAAAAATTATAACCTACAAAATTTTAACACATTTTTTTTTTCATTTTTTGGGGCTTTTCTTGATTTTTCCTCTTTTTTAATTTGTATTTAATATTTTTCTATAACATAAATTTGGCTGTACAAGTTTTTGGACCATTATTGTAAGTTATTTTGTTAGATAAATGATCCATTTGGCTTCAGTACTGACTAATCTAATGTATATGCACAAATAAAATATTGTATAGCTTCCTATTAAAAATGAATTTAAAGGATAGATTTGTGAGGGGTGAACTTATATATGCTGAGCACTGTATATACAGTATGTGTATATATATATATATATATATATATATATATATATATATATATATATATATATATATATATACTTACTGTATATACAGTGCTCAGCATATATATATATATATATATATATATATATATATATATATATATATATATATATATATATATATATATATATATTTTTTTTTTTTTTTTTTTTTTTTTTTTGTTCTTCAAAAATGATATTTATTAAAAAATGATGTCTGTTGGAAGCCTAGCATTTTTTACAGTGTACACTGAAAAAAAACACTTTTGCTGCTTGATTAAACTACGAATTTAAAAGGAGTTGAAACAGCACAATTCTTACATTTTTGGGGGCGACAACTTAATTGTTTTATGTTCAGTCCACTCAAATTTAATCCACTTGAAAATGATTAAGTTAACTTAATCGATTTGTGTTGGGAAAACATGAACGAATTGTGCCGAACCCAGCATTGTTTTTTTACACTATAGTAGATCTAAGGTAATCCCCAAAACTGCATATTTGGAAAAATGATCAATTGTAACAAGATACATGGATTGACTGCTCTACAGACAGAAACCAGATCTTATGGATGAAATTACAAAACAAAAGAGCAGCCTGTATGAATATTTCCTAAATATTTACAGCCCAAATTGTATTGCCCAGTATTGATAGTTCACCCAAAACTGAAAATTCTGTCAAACTGATCCAACTAATCAAAGTGTTCATGACCCTTTTAAACACCTTGATTAGTTGGTGTTTGATTAGGGTTGGAGCAAAACTGTGCAGAGCTGCATGTGCAAAGTTTAAAGAGTTTGAGACCTATGACTTAAGTCTATTAACTTCCCATCATTACTTCCTCCCTTTTGGGGACATCGATGATGATTCATTGGATTATGTCAGGGTGGCATGACGAGGATTTTGGAGTAGATGCTTTAAGACAGTTCTTCTTGATTTTGGCATGGTTTAATACAATTAAGCTTACTAGGACATGTGTTTTGGAAGTGTCATAAAACACATAATTATTAGACTGTTTTCAGAGTAGATGGGAAGACCTATCTGGACGTATTCTTGGCTGTTTTGAGGGTAAAGCCCAGAAGGGATACAGCTGTGGATACTCAGATTAATAGCTTCTTTTTGGTGACACTGTACAGCAATAGTTACAGTTTTTACATTACTGTGAGGGTTGGGGTGACGGTAGGCATTGATAAAATACAATTCAATGGGTAATTTAATAAGTAATATGAATAAAACTCTGTATAATTACTGTTTTTAGAGAACTACGGTGGCTCAGTGGTTAGCATTGTCGCCTCACAGCAAGAAGGTCGCTGGTTCAAGTCCCAGCTGGGCCAGTTGGCATTTCTCCCTGCTGAAAAATCCAGCTTAAACCAGCCTAAGGTGGTTGGCTGGTTTTAGCTGGTCGACCAGCCTGGTTTTAGAGGGGTTTTGGCCATTTCCAGGCTGGTTTCCAGCCATTTCCAGCCTGGTCTTAGCTGGTCAGGCTGGGAGTTGACCAGCTAAAACCAGCTTGACCAGCCAAAACCAGCTATGTCCAGCTTAAACCAGGCTGGTCAAGCTGGTTTTAGCTGGTTTTAAGCTGGTCATTTTCCAGCCTGACCAGCTAAGACCAGGCTGGAAATGGCTGGAAACCAGCCTGGAAATGGCCAAAACCCGTCTAAAACCAGGCTGGTCGACCAGCTAAAACCTGCCAACCAGCTTAGGCTGGTTTAAGCTGGATTTTTCAGCAGGGCTGTGTGGAATTTGCATGTTCTCCCCATGTTGGCTTGCGTTTCCTACAGGTGCTTTGGTTTCCCCCACTGCCCAAACACATGCGGTATAGGTGAAATGAAGAAACTAAATTGGCCTTAGTGTATCTGTGTGAGTTAGTGTGTATGGAAGTTTTTCCAGTACAGCTGGAAGGGCATCCGCTATGTAAAACATGTGCTGGATAAGTTGGCAGTTCATTCCATACTGTAATGGCTGAGTTTAGTGTTTGAGTTGTGGTAGACGTTAATAAAATACAGTTAATGGGTAGATGGAAGGTCTATCCCTGCAGCTGTATCCCTTCTAGCAACAACCTGTTTTGGGAGTCAGAAATAACTGGAGCTATCTTAACCTCAGTGTAAGATGGTTAGTTACACAGATACGGTAGGCTAACTAGCGCCCTCATGTGTTGGGAGACCTGCACTATCAATACACAATAGCTTAAATACAGTGCAATGGTTTTGGTTGCTCTGTCTACCCTTGTGAAAAGGTACTAAGCTGTATTGCAAATATACTTTATTTTCAATAGTACATTGCAAATAAATTACCCAAAAAATTGCGCTCATTTTCAATATACAAAGAGTAGTCAAAATTTCTCTAAGAAGATTAATCACACCTTTTGTTTTCATTATCTTCAGGGCTTTTATATAACAATGAATCTCTATATAAAAGGCACATAACATTGGTTTCACCTTCAAATATTTAGACTTGTGTATTTTTCCAGCATAAGGATGTTGTTGATTAAGAAGGTCTTAAGATAATGTATAGACCCAGCTCCCAACCCAACTTTTGAGAATAGATTAACGACGATATTTTTTTTTATCGCCCGATAAGAGTCTCGCGTTAACGCAGCACGTTAACGCCAATAACGGCCCACCACTTATATACATATATATAAACAAACTGGAATCTCAACTATTTTTGCTACATCTGAGCACAGAGTAGAATTTCTATCAAAGTGGAATTAGTATTAAACACTTTAGTTTTGGTAGATCTGCTCCTCCTTCATCAGGGAACCCCATTTCAGTGAAGCTCCTCCACCTGCAGTTCAGCTACATATACTGGAATATTCCCATCCAGTTGCCAGATTGGGGGGTTTGGCTTAGGTGGGTTGACAAAATTTGGGCGGTTTTAGCACAAAACTTCATAACATACAAAATATTTAAAAAAAAAAAAAAACTCTTTGCTGTGAAATGTCCTGCCTTTGTGCTTTGTTTTCTTTGTTTGCTCGCTACTACTCCCGTACACAACGCTAAAGTCCAGCATCTTCACTGTCTTGACTCGTGTGGTTGAATGACATTTGTCCTGGAGCACTGTACAAATGTGGCGGCGCTATTGACGCATGCTCAGGGTCTGACGCATCTCGTGTACATATCTATGCGCCTTTGCAGCCGCCATAGATATATACACTAGATATCGCATAGGGACCCTGAGCATGCGTCAATAGCGCCGCCACATTGGTACAGTGCTTCTAGGACAAACGTCACTCAACCGCACTAGTCAAGACAGTGTGCCAATGTGAAGATGCTGGACTTTAGCGCTGTGTTTGCATTGTAGTAACGAGCAAACAAAGAAAACAAAGCACAAAGGCAGAACATTTCATAGGTAAGATTTTTTTTTTTATGTTTTTGTATGTTATGAACTTTTGTGCTCAACAAGTAATGTTATTGATGATAATACAGTCTCTTACTGCAGTGACCATAAGGCAAAGTAGCACCAACTCGCACTAAATTCTAGACTTATGCTAGTTTTGTTGAATAAAATAAGCAAACAATGTTATGAAATATGACAAGAAGATGCTGCGGTGCTAGAAACTTGTATTATTGTCAGCTAAGTGAACGAGTCGTTCATAGCGGAGATTCATTCACAAACGGATCGCTCCCTCCGTCAGAATGAGAAGTGAAAGCAGGAGAGGGGGTGTGTTTCAGGACATGGATTAGATCAAATTAAACAGGGAAGGAGGATAATGCATTTCCATGCACACAAACACTCACTTTTTGTCAGGAATGCCCGTGCGGTCACATCCATCAATGTAGAAAAGTGATGTAAAATTATAATATTTCGTAATTGAAAAAAATATTTGCATACTGACCACCAGGGAAAACTCCCGATCATAGATATATGTGTATATGTGTATTTCTCTGCTTTGGATGGCCAAGGTCCTCCGCTTCACCTTGGTCCCGCATTCATTTCAAAGGAGCGATACCCTGTACTAAAATGGCGGCTCTATTGACGCATTCGTTCTAATAGACAACAGCAGGGTAGACGACATCTAGTGTATATATCTATGTGCAGCCGCGACGCCGTGATGACATCAGCACTGACGCGTTCATTCAGCGTCGAGTCTACTGAGCTGAGGCGAGTTGTTCACGCCTTTTCTTGCGTTTGCAATAAAACAAAGCTTGGGAAAGCATCAATCTACGACTCATTTCTGCATCGAGTACACCTCTATCTGTGTATTTTGTTGACCAAAACAGCACTACAGGAAGCGAGTAGTTCTGTGAGGAAAACACGACCTGAGTGTTTGTTTATATCTGTAAGTATGAGCTTTTTTTTTCAATGTTTGTGTTAGTAATATCGCAAAGTATGGGTTGTATAGGGGCATATAGCAAATAATGCTGCAGATATATGAAGTGTGATGCAAAAAACATGGAATTAAGTGATTGTGGGGCTCTTTATTTTCTAATGGTGTGATTTTTCACAGTTTCTTTACATAGATGTGTTGCTACTGTTAGCAGTCATAGAGGTAAAATTGGTTTTATATTCAGATATTCAGACATTCTCCTTAATAATATAGTTTCAGAAAAGTATTCTTTGCTAATTCTAAATAGGGAAATCATATTAGCATCCAATGATTATCAAAGTACAACATTGTTCACAGTCAATTAGATAGTGTTAATGTTGTTTTGAAGTCATACTTGCATGCTAATTCAAATCGAATATTCAAAGTAACATGATAAACAATATAGAGACTTCTAAATGAACGAATGTGCGAATATAAAACCAACTTTACCTCTATTTAGCAGTCTACGTTATATAAAAATATTCCAATAAAGTATATTCTTCTGATATTCATACCTCCAGACTAAGATTGAATAGAGGTAAAGTTGGTTTTATATTCGCACATTCGTTCATTTAGCAGTCTCTATGTTGTTTACCATGTTACTTTAAATATTCGATCGGAATTAGCATGCAAGTATGACTTCAAAACAACATGAACACTATCTAATTGACTGTGAACAATGTTGTACTTTGATAGTAATTTGTTGCTTATATGATTTCCCTATTTAGAATTTGTAAAGAATACTTTTCTGAAATTATATTATTAAGAAGAAAGTCTGAATATAAAACCAACTTTACCTCTATTAAGACCGATTCATTAAGAGAAAAGCCGGAAACCACGACAACAACCATGCTGAGATTATTCCTAGTGATTTATCAGCTTGTTTCACAGTCAGATAGAGGTCAAGTTTGTTTTATATTCGCACATTCGTTCATTTAGCAGTCTATATTGTTTACCATGTTACTTTGAATATTCAATCGGAATACGCAAGACCAGCGACGAGATGATCCCAAGGTTTTCATAATCCTGGACCAGGCCGTATCCTGAGCAGCTGCTGTGGTGGTCATAGTGGAGTAGAGAGCATGAGACTGACTCCTGTGATGCTCCAAGGACAGACGAGTCTTCGCTGAGGTCCAGCTTCCTGCACCTAGACTGCAGCTCTGCACAAGACGTTTGGACATAGGGGAAATGGTCGTGCCCAACTGAGCCTGGTTTCTCTCGAGGTTTTTTCAATCTTCACTTTCGCCAATTGGTGAAGTTTTTTCCTCGCCGCTGTCGCCACTGGCTTGCATGGTTCGGGATCTGTAGAGCTGCGCATCGATGGAATTGCTTATCAGTGTTTGGACTCTCAGTAGTCATCATTAAACCACACTGAACTGAGCTAAACTGAACTGAACTTAAACTCTGAAAACTGGGCTGACACTGTTTCAATTTACTATAATCTTCTATGTGAAGTTGCTTTGACAATCTACAATGTAAAAGCGCTATACAAATAAAGTTGAATTGAATTAAATTAGCATGCAAATATGACTTCAAAACAAGAGGAGCACTAATTCTAATTCAAAGCATCTAAATGGCTGTGAACAATGTTGTACTTTGATAGTCATTGGCTGCAAATATGATTTCCCTATTTAGAATTTGCAAAGAATACTTTTCTCAAATTATATTATTAAGGAGAAAGTCTGAATATCCGAATATAAAACAACTTTACCTCTATCACAGTTAGTGCTACCTGAAATTCATGTGTTTTACAGTCATATTTTTGCCATTTACATGTATTTTCCAAGCATTAGAATTAAAAAGTATGCATGTATTAGCAGTCATTTTATATAAGATTAGATAAGATATGATGAATGATTAAAAAATGTTTATTTAAATTTTTGTAAATTACCTAACCACATATTGCATTACCACCTACAAGATATAACATCATGCTATGATTTATTAAATCTAAATTAAACCGATTTCTCTGTGTGTTCTCTTGAAGCTCTGCCACCTTCAGTGAAAGACGAAGACAGTTAGTTGAAGAACAGTGAGAAGATGAGTGATCCAGAACCCTGCCAAATTAAACAGGAAGACACTGAAGAAGAAATAGGTTTGTGTTTGTTCCTTTTTCTCCAATAATGAGGATGAGGAACAATAAGGTTGTTAATATTTAAGCACTTCATCGGTTTTAGTTTTTTTCACATTACCATTTATTTTACATTAAAGGTTCTATATAGTAAAAAAACTTGGATATACCTCAATATATATGGTATATCCTATCGATAGATATACCTGAATAATAATAGTTCAGTACATGGAAATGGCCATACCGTGAGCCTTCCTTTTTTTATTATAAATCCTGCAAGTGTAAAAAAAATGGGTGTATCAGAACAAAATACAGACTGTTACTTTGCACACTGGACTATTAATTAGCACGCACTCAACATTTGCATGTACTTTAGGTCACGTTTTATTTCAAATGGACCTGCACGAGCCATCAGATGTTTGGCAGCCAAAACGGACGGTTACCTTCTATTTAGGTTTATTTAAGCCTATATTACACTTACTATATATGTTGGACACTTAACCCTGGTTTGTACTTCTGCATCAAGCGATCGGCGTGACTCAGGGCGCAAGCCTCACCTGTAGCCGTGCATTTTAACTTCTGCGCGCTGTTTCTGTTTCTCTGCAATACACTTCCGAAACGCTAGCTGGCAGTAGGTGTTTATGTTCCTCTGTGTCGAGTTTCTTCGCTGGTGTTTTGTTTTCCTGAACACTTCCTTAATGTACAAGTGGCTCAAATTCACTCATTTTGAGGTGAAAACCGGCGGACGTGCAACAACTTTAATCATAAGGTAAACACAAAACAACAGTCTCCATCCGGAGCTCTTTCACGGGACTCCACACTTGTAAACACACGCTGCATCGCTCTCACCTCCGCCCACACTCGTCAGCGCTACCAAGCCAACCAATCACAAAGCTTGCGCTACACGTAAGCATTACATTTTTTGAGAGGTGCGCGTGAACGTCGCCGACGGCCACGGCGAGGGGCTATACGTCCACGCGTAGGCTGCACCGTAGCATACCCGTGCGCTTGACGCAGAAATATAAATCAGCCTTTCATTCGAAAAACTGTACCCAGGAAGACCAATAAAGCTAAAGAATATAGGCTAAAACGAGCTGCACCAAGTCTCTACAAATTGTTAATTATGGTTTATCGTCACGTCATTATGAACTCACCGTGTTGACGCTGCCTTGTTCAAACTCAATGATCTACACTGCCTGATTACACACAACATAACGTGGGTCTCATGCCAGACAAGAATCACTTCATTACATCAGTGGTCCTTAACCACCAGGGGATCAATTGGTACCGGGCCGCACAAGAAATTAATAATTATTTCCGTTTTATTTATCTTAGTCTAAACGATCTTTTATTTTGAAAAATGATTGCATTTTCTCACTTATGTCTCAGTCATTTGAGCACCCAAATTTTACCCACAAGCAGCAAAATGAGTAAGAAACAGACGTCTTTGGAAAGTTTCTTTGGGGAAAAAGGATCTGATTTGTCAACAAATCAGGTGAATCCAGCAAGTCTGTGCAAGAAGATCAACTGCTTAAGATTGCAAATGACGGCAGCCTTTTAGGGGCCGTTTGCAAATCGCATCTTTTCCAGAGTTCACGCAAATTCGTTATTTCCAATGGAACGCACGCAGTTGAATGTATGCCACAAGCGCACCGCGAGTCGCGTGACAAGAACTGACCTATCAGCTTTAGCTTGTATGGAATATACACGTTTTGGTAAACTAATTATCTCAGACAAACACAGAAGTCCCAAACACTGTAGTACTTTGTAATTTTTCTCTATAAATAAAACTTGTATAAGAGTGACAGGAATGTTGATGGTCGCCACCACCGCCCCAATCCCCCCACATCACACACACCCACCCACCCCCCGGTCCACGGTAAAATTGTCAAAGCATTGACTGATCCGCGGTGATAAAAAGGTTAAGGACCACTTCATTACATCACAAATATAAACATTTACTTTGTCACACCTTTTTCTCTGTGGGTTTTCAGTGCTGAGATGCTGTTTCTCATGGCACTTACATTTAAATGCATTTCCATATCGTTTTGTCTATTTAACTGACTGGATTCTGATTATATTAGACTGTCGTTACTGTAAAAGAAACCTCATGAAATTGAAGATAAAACAGTGCTTAATTTGTGAATTTTGAGGTCCAGGAACAGATCAGGGTAACAGATCCGGCATGTTACTCGAGGCTGGAGAGGTGTCGCGCATGTGGAGTGGAGAGCAGGAGGTATGGGGTTTGGTGCAGTGGATGGCAGGGGGGTGTCACGGACGAACGTGAAGAGGGTTGGGGAGTCGCGGAAGAAAGTGAAAGTGAACAGCCGAGGACGGTTGAGGAGGGGGATCGGTAAAATGAGGTGCCGGATCAGATTTCAGAGGTTCCGGATCTGACATGTTCCGGCACAAATTAAGCCCTGGTAAAGTGGTTTCAATGAGATCCCTATTCGTTCTAAGTGGTATACCGTGGCTTAGTGAAAACATACCGGCACAAGAATTTTGGTCCATATCGGCCAGCCTGACTGCTTGCAGTGTGTTAGTTATGCATGCCAGAAAAGAGTGAATACACTGGCCAATTCATACATGCTGTGTGGTGTGTGTGTGGTTTCACATTTTTACACTTCTGTGTCAAGTCATTGCCGTGACCCACGGTGCATGCCTTGCGCGTAGCCATGCTTTTATACTTCTGCATGCTGTAATAACTCTTCCAAAACACGTGTGTGCACTTAATGCAGAAGTATAAATCAGCTTTAAATTAACCATGGCGGAGTTTGTGTGAACCACTCAGCAGACTACTCTTTTCAGGAGACACCCCTCGCTGCAGCCTGTAGGGCAATGACGTCACTCATACAGCATACTGTTCTTTAGTATTATGATTTCATGAATAAATGCGTGTAGCTATATTTTTATCATCATCATCATCATGCATGCTCGAGCAGTTGACACGAGAAACTAAGTGTATTATTTATTAAATGGCACAATATAATGTCTGTTATTAATGTCTACACCAGGGGTCACCAACCCTGTTCCTGGAGATCTACCTTCCTGCAGATTTCAGTTGCAACTCTGACCAAACACACCTGTCTGTAATTATCAAGTGCTGCTTCAGGTCCTAATTAAGTGGTTCAAGTGTGTTTGATCAGGGTTGGAGCTGAATTCTGCAGGAAGGTAGCTCTCCAGGAACAGTGTGTCAGTACTATGAATGGAACTTGGACGTACTACATCTGCCATTTTGTCATGATCACGTGACCTACCCACTTAAGTTGCATCGCTTCACTCTTATTCATGAATTCCTAAACGTACAGTGAAGGAAGGAAAAGAAGAGTTTAAGAGAGTGAGATGAAATAAGAACCTCTGTTTCTTAGAAAGGGTTACCTATCATATATCAGATTATTTGCACCAGTTCGGTAATGAATCTGAGGTGTACTTGCATTCCTGCAATGCTGTGATGTGGGGAATCCCACATGAGTTCCCAGATGAGTTAATTTCGACAGTCCAAAACTGCTCACCAAAGCTGACTTTTTGATGGAGTTCTTTTTGGCTCCTAAACACCTTTGAGTTGCCATTGGTCCACGGCAATTATGCAATTGGTGGGTCTCTTCTGGAACTCCACCTTCTTTGACGTGCTTTATATTCATGGATTTCAAAGTGAGAGAGCCTTTGGCACACTGACTCAAAGTTAGCATCATGAATAATCTGGAGAGTTGAGTAGCAGGGCTCTTACAGATAAACGTTTGCTTGCAGAGAGATTTTAGTGACTCAGAAGGGTCAGAAGTTGTCGCTCTGATTGTGTCATCACATTCAGCGTTCCTATTTGGTTCTTGGTTTGACGCTCGTTGCAGCTGAATCACACTGCAGGAAAGAGTCTTAAATGTTCTGAATCTGCCAGAACTTCATCGATGGAAAAATCTGATCACAACGCCAAAAGCAGCTTGTCCAGATTTTAGCCTAGGATTTCAGGAATCTTTTAGGAATTCCCAAATTTGTCTCAGACTACCACATCGTGGCAGAAAACCAGATTGTGGGTTTAGAGTTTATACATTTTTGAGAGGATTTTGGTTCTTTGTCTTGAACTAAAGTCTGTGTCAATTCTCGGTCTTGTATGAGGGAATAATTGAAACCCCCATTTCCTTAGATTGAACACATGCTTGTTGTGAGAAGAGATCTCGTGATCATGTCTTGGAGTTAATTAGGAAGTCCAGTGACTCTTAAATTATGATCAGAGTTTGTGGCTATAGTACAGGGTTGCACGATCCTGTTCCTGCAGATCCACCTTCCTGCAGAGTTCAGCTGCAACCTTGATCAAACTCACCTGTCTTTAATTACCAAGCGCTCCTACTTAGTTGGTGTAGTTGTGCTTGATCAGGGTTGGAGCTGAACTCTGCTGGAAGGAAGATTGGGCACTCCTGCTCAAGTACGATAGCCATTTTTGTGCACGTTGGTAATGACCAACCACAAGGCAGATTTGGTGGCCTCAGGGCATCCACTTCCTTCTTTGCACTTCACTGAAAAGAAGACTCTGCTGATTTGGATTTTAATTCTTGATCAAGGCTCTTGATCAAGGTGATATCAGGTGTTGACTCATTTTTTGGTGTCTGCATCGTTAACTCCCTACTCCTCTTAAAATGTAATTTATTTACTTAATTTTCAGATCTGATGGTGAAGGATGAAAGTGAAGTACTGAGTGAAGATGAGAAACATCATGTCAAAAGTGAAATCAAAACTCACATAAAGATGGAGCATAGTTTTTTAACTGAAAGAACAGCCTGCACCCAGTGCGGAAAGAGTTTCAGCCACAAATACGATCTCAAGCCTCACATGAGGATCCACACTGGAGAGAAACCTTTTACATGTACTCACTGTGAGAAGAGTTTCAGGCAATCATCATCCCTCAATCGACACATGATGATTCACACCGGAGAGAAACCACACAAATGTGATCAATGCGGCAAAACATTTTTGATTTCTTCAGACTTGAAGAAACATCTTAGAGTTCATACAAACGAGAAGCCTTTTTCATGTTCTGTGTGTGGAAAGAGTTTTACACAACAGTCAAGCTTAGGAATACATCAGAAGATCCACACTGGTGTGAGAGAGTATATGTGCTTTGAGTGTGAGAAGTCTTTTATTACAGCTGGAAACTTGAAAAGACACCAGATGATTCACACTGGGGAGAAACCTTACAAGTGTTCACACTGCGACAAGAGATTTAGTCAGTTAGATGATCTGAAAAGACATGAGAGGATTCACACTGGTGAAAGACCATTCACATGTACTGAGTGTGGAAAGAGTTTCAGACAATCATCATCCTTTAATCGACACACAATGTTCCACTCGGGAGAGAAAACACACAAATGTGAATAATGCGACAAAGCATTTTTAAGGCCTTCAGTTCTGAAGGACCATTTTAGAGTTCATACAAAGTAGAAGTTTTAGTTATGTTCTCATTGTATACACATCAATGAAATTTACCTTCCTATAAATGGGAATGCCTTATATGTTGTTTTTTGTTAATGAATTGTGCACACTTAATCACAACTAGCATAATCCCCACTTATAAATTACAGCTACCAAATCAGTGAAATATTCATTGGTTTGACTACAGCTTTTTCCAGATGATTTGGTTGCATTGATTTAGAGTTCATGACAGTAACATAGGGGTGGGACAAGATCTTGTATGACGAGATCTCACAAGACCAAATCGCGATGGGATTTCTCGTCGAGGTGAAAAGTTGTCTCGTAAGTTGTGATGTTATGATGGAGCTTGAGGGTAAAATTGGCACTGAAGATTGGAGGCAGTATTTGATTTAAACTGCAAATCAAGTGCTTTGCACACACCTTACAAATCAGTGAAATATTCATTGATTTGACTACAGTATGCTTCTTCATAAATGCAAAAAACACTTTATGCCTAAATTATATTTAGCTTACAGAGTTTCTCAGGCTCTCTTCTATAAACGTCCAACTTGTGGCACTTAAGATGCTTTAGTGGCACAGCTTTTTCCAGATGATTTGGGTGCAATGATTTGGAGTTCGTGGCAGTAAAGTAGGGGTGGGACAATTTCTCGCATGACGAGATCTCACAAGACTAAATCGCAATGAGATTTCTTGTTGAGGTAAAAAGATTTTGATGTTCTTTGGCTCCTAAACAGCTTTACATTGCCATTGGTCCATGACAATTATGCAGTTGGTGGGTCTGTTCTGGAACTCCACCTCCTTTGACATTTAACACATTGACTCAAAGTTAGCATCATGAATAATAAAAAAAAAAGAAAAGTAGATAGGGAAGTTTAAGGCTGGTCTCATCCCATCTGTGTCTGAGCCACTTCTCGTGGTCCATCTGGTACCTGCATCAGCAGAATGGCTGGACTGGACCTAAGGAAGAACTTGAGCTGTGTTGAATTTGCAAACAACTTTTGAACGGAGCAACTGGACCACTCAAGAGTTCAAGGTGGTGGGTTTTTAATCCATCGGGTATTTACAGCCACTAGTAGAGCTGGATCAATGAGATATTGTTTTTGGATAGGTGTGACTATTACATGTTAGCACATGCAACTCTTGTCTTACTCATTCACATGAGCCATGGCACTTAACAGTAGTTTTGTGGTGCTCAGTCCAGCTTGTGGCGCTTAAGATGCTTTAGTGGCACAGCATTTTCCAGATGATTTGGTTGCAATGATTTAGAGTTCATGACAGTAACGTAGGGGTGGGACAAGATGTTGTATGACGAGATCTCACGAGACTAAATCGCGACAAGATTTCTCGTCGAGGTGAAAAGTTGTCTCGTAAGTTGTGATGTTTTGATGGAGCTTGAGGGTGAAATTGGCACTGAAGTTTGGAGGCAGTATTGGATTTGCACACAGTATTGCTTCGCACACACCTGGTAACCCAGGTTGGACTCGGTGTTGCGCATGCCACTCGTTTGGATGGGCGAGTGTGATGTAACCAGAGTTCAGTGGCTGCCGCATCCAACAGATGCTACAACTGCAGCCACGCACATTATGGTTTGTGTTGCACTTAAGATATGCTTAAAGTTATAATCGGCGTAAACACAAATGGAACTAAGGCATGTGGAGTATTCCCGTCGCGTTATTGCTGTGCAGTACAGACATGTAAAGACCGTAATCAAACTATCAATACCGTGAAGGACTTTTAGTCGCATTTTGCGACAGGACACACACACACAGCTGTTTGACACTATTCTCTGCACCTACTGAGTCAGTAAAAGACCACAGACACACGCATACACTGAACTCCTGGAGACTCAAGAAGCCCAAGAGAAACCAGGCTCAGTTGGGCACGACCGTTTCTCCTCTGGCCAAACTTCTTGTGCAGAGCTGCAGTCTAGGCGCCAGATCCCTTTAGTGTTTTCACACGTAGCTTTTTGGTCCAAACGCAATCCAATGTGAGGAGACAACACCGTTAGGGTTTGCTGGTGCTAGTTGTTAGGCAAAGGCTTGGTGTGTCCCAGCCATTAGGACAAAGAAACATAATTTAAGGTTTTGACAGTTCTTCACCAAAGAACATTATATGAAGGTTTTATTGTTGTAGTTCTGTAACTTTGCCTCGTTATATATTTTAAATAATTTTGCAAAATATCAAAACAAGACTATTGTCTTAGTATGATGTTACATTTTTATATAAATATTCATTGGCTGTAATTCTGATAATTTTTGAAGATGTCTATTAAGTTATTCAACATGTACAAATTGTGCCTGTTCACCAAAGAGAAGCTTTACACTTTCAATGATGCATGATATACAATATTTTTTTCCTCTATATTTTATTTGCTTCGATCTGTAAAAAAAAAATTCTATTGTTCTTACAATGTTAAAAACTTTTGTTTACTTCTCTTTTTTTTTTTTTTTGGTTAAATCTGCATTCTCCTTGCTTTATAAATTAGTGCATTTTTAACAATGTTCAAGTACTCAATAAACAGTATTTCACCTCACACATGATTGAGTAATGTGGCTTTTTGTCTTCATTCGCAATTGTTTTGGCTTATCTGTAGTATTTTAAGGGTGTTTTCACACCTGCCTTATTTAGTTCGGTTGAATCGAACTAGAGTTCGTTTTCACTCTTAGTGTGGTTCGTTTGGGCAGGTGTGAATGTAGTAATCGCACTCGAGTGCGCACCAAAAGCAGACCAAAAAAGCGTACAGAGACCTCCCTAAAAATGTGCTCTCGGTACGCTTTCAAACGAACACTGGAGCGGTTCGTTTGTGGTGAGAACATGATACGAACTAGAACAGACCCAACTGCAAAAAGTACTGTGCCTTTTGGACTGCCGTAGTCCGATGCGCTGTGCATTATGGGATGTGGGGAAAAAATATTTGTTGACAGTGCTTTACCAACAATTTTAAACAGAGAGAGGAATACTTACCTGATGGATCGTTGATAATTTTTTCCGGATGATGACCATGTTACAGTTTAGCAAAATTAATTCACACCTTCTCCTGAAGTGATGTGCGATGCACCTTTGCCGTTTGCAATGCCTTAAAACATTGTTTTCCAGCTGCAGCCGCACTTCATTCTCGAAATGTATCGTTTGTCTAAAGTGATGTATACAAATGATGTAGTATACATTACTATGACCAGGGATACAATCAGCCAGCGCAGTCGTCCCTCCATAGTAAAAAGAGACATTTTGTGTCTGCGGGTTTGTTTACTTGCGGGAGTTCCATTGCTTTTCGATTGGTCAGAATTAACATGCGGGAAAATGCCAGTTTAGGAAATGCGTTCAATAACATCTGGCCAATGAGTGATGTGGATTTTGTCACATGACTACATTTTGGTTCTTTTCAACTGGACAAAAGCAATTAGTGTGGTGTGAAAAGGACCCAATAATGGCAGAAACATGCTACAATGCATCATTTTTTGTTCTTGGTCCGGACCAAATGAACCGAACCACAGATGTGAAAGCACCCTAATTTGGCGCGTTTTTAAATTTGCACTCGCCTCACTTTGATGAAGTCAAACAGTGATGCTTAATTCAGTGTCAGGTCTTCTGAGATTATTGCTAGAAGGGATTCAGCTGCGGAAAATATTTATATTATTTGTTAAATTACCCTTTAATTGTATTTTATTAACATCTACTCTCACCACAACCCTCAGTATAATGTAGAAACTGTAATTATATAAATTATTATTCATATTATTTATTAAATTGCTGATTAAATTGGATTATATTAACGTCTACCCCAACCCTAAACCCAACTCTCACAGTTATTGTTAAAGAATTATGCTATATAGGTGTGCCAAGAAATGCAGAGGTTTTTTTCTTTCCATTCGGCGTGCGGTATCAAATTCCATTAAAACTACACTCCTCCACCGGTCCTTACTTCATACTCGCATCCAAATACCTCAGTTTGTCAGGGGGGCCATGCTTGAAATATTCCTTAATGAAAATAAAACTGCCAAACTGCAGATAAAGTTGAAAATTAAAAATGAAACACCCAAAATGACATGAAACTCTGGAGGAAATGTGCATAGCGTGGTGACGCAATGACTTTAATCGAAATATGTGTTATAACATGTAAAAACGAGATCATGAAAGGAACATTTAAAAAGCAACTCATGTAAACGCCTTAAACACATTATTGTCTTATTCAGATTAAGGCTAATAATCAAATTACTGATGTCCATGTAAACAGT
Organism: Danio kyathit; assembly: GCA_903798195.1. Lineage (NCBI taxonomy): Eukaryota > Metazoa > Chordata > Actinopteri > Cypriniformes > Danionidae > Danio > Danio kyathit. The sequence goes on from LR812535.1 coordinate 58,330,474, forward strand.
CATTGTCAATAGTTCCTGATTTTCCTCATTCATTAGACTGACATCTTCAGATCTACAAATTACCACATTAAGTTCATTTTAGTCGGCTTACTTTAGCAAATTACACAATCACATATGGTTTCAGTGTAAATTACACATTATTGTATCAATCAGTGTAAATTAAACCGATTTTTTTTCTTCTGTTTATTCTCTTGAAGCTCTGCCACCATCAGTGAAAGACGAAGACAGATTATTGATGGACAGTGAGACGATGAGTGATCCAGAACCCTACCAAATTAAACAGGAAGAGACTGAAGAACAAATAGGTTTGTTTTCATCGTTACTCTTCAATGATGAGGATGAAGAATAAGGTTAATCTTTAAGCAGTTTATCAGTTTTAGGACTTTTCATATTATCATAACAATTTGATTTGTCTACTTTTAAATAACTCTGAATTTAATGTTATTTTAATATGTACTAACTGAATGTTTTTGCTTTTTAATTTGTTTAATTATGGACAGTTATGAAGTTGTTGTGAATTTGAAGAAGCAACAAAACCAGGGAGATTTTCAGGTTTTTTCAAAGCAGATTCCTTTAATGGGAACTCGCTGTAGCTGTGGCATTCATCGAAAGATTTCTGATCTAGTGCAGCCAGGCACTCAGTTTAAATACATTTTTAAAGACAGTGATACATATAGGTGGGGACAAACCTAAACAAAGCATGCAAATGGAGTGACCTGAACTACATGGCAGCTTTTTGCACAAAGGTGGATCACTGAATGAAACTGCTCTCGCATTATTTAAAGTAATTTTAAAGTGTTATATTTCATATGTCAGTGTCAAAGATTCACGTGAACTTTAAATTGACAAACAAGTGTCAGCCAGGGGTGCGTTTCCCAAAACCATCGTTAACCAACTAAGGTCGCAAGTTCCGACATTACAAACATAGTTCATTGATTTGCCGTTTACCATATCCATCGTTCAAACGAACATTCACAAATTGCGTCTCAAACTTGTGCACTTGCAACTACACCCCTGGAGCTGTAGTTAGAAACATAGTTCCTGGCTGTGTTCTATTCCCACTTATCCACCCTATGTCCTATTCATTTAGATCATTCTAACATTTAAACTTGGAATTATTAAAAATAAAAAAGCATTAAGGTCATCTCTCTTAGATGTAATTTGCTTTCAAAGTATTTTTACAGTTCAGTTTTAGCGATCTCCATATTTACAATTGCACTCCCTTCGCAGTGCACTTTGAAAACTTTGATGTCATTTTGAACACAGCCTCATAAGGAAAGCTATAGGTGACCTATTATTTAAAAGCGGAATTTATGTTACGTCTCCAAAGCTTGTGGAAACAAAAAAAATTGTTTTCGTTAATGCTTTTAATTTATAGTAGGTTATTTATTAAGTATCTGTACTCTATATGACATGGGCCTGCTGGTTAGAACATTTCTGCAGTGGTTTACTTGTCAAATTGTAAAAGTAGACTTTTCAAAAAATAAATAAACAATATCTTAGTTAATAATCATCATCATGATTATTATTATTAAAGTAGGATTTTGTTTCATTCCCTAATAAATAATAAATATTAAATTTCATTTTTAAATAAATCGTCTTATTTATTTATTTATACGATTTTTATATGATATTAGAATACGTGTTAGCTTTTGTAAGTGATTTTTTTGTTTGAGAATAGAATATGTAAAGTTCTCAATAATATTTATAAAGGAAACACAGGCCCTATATGCGCCATTTACATATATTTCACTTAATATTAAAAGCGAGTGCATGTTTTTACCAAAACTAATATTGGATTTTATTTTAAATGCATGTTTGTGTTCAACAATATAGTTTGCGCAAAGAAATTATAGGGTTCTTCTCTAAAAAAGTAGTTGCTCCACCCCGTTTAGAGCATCATTATGGGCATTTTAACATGGTTCAAATGATGGATCTGCGACAGAGAAACTAGGGGTTTTGGGAAACAATCGTCACTACATCGTTCTTTTCCCAACCGATGCATCGTACTATGATAGTTCAGCCGCAAGTTACATCGTTGTTTGGGAAACGCACCCCAGGTTGGTCACGCTATGCAAATACCATTGATGATAGCCAGTCACATTTACTGACTCTGGAAAAGTCATGTGATTGGCTGTTGTCCTCTGCGAAGCGCAGATGCTGACATGTTTTGTGAATGAACTGAAAAGCACACAGAAACTGAAGTGCGCAGCCGCCAGAGGTGTGACAAACTGCATGGGGAAGATGTGCAGCGAGCGGACGTCTGATAACCAAGATGAGCCTAGGGATGGGCGATATGGCCTAAAATCCATATTGCGATATACATTGCAGCCTCTTGCGATAACGATATATATTGCGATATATAAATTATAATAGAACCATTTCAGAACAGGTTACAGAGACCCTTAGGAAAGCCAAACTGCTATTTTTTTGTTTAAGAAATAAAGAAACGTTGCATGTCATTTTGAGAACATTTATTGTGCAAAAGCAAAACTGTAATTAAACAACACAATGTTGCAGATAAATAAACTAAATGTAGTGCCTTTTAGAAAGAAAGACTTTTCTTTTAAGTCCTTGGTTCCTAAATGCCAAGTTGCAGAGAACAAATAAACTGGTGTCTTTTTAGTTTTACTTACACTGTACTGAAATTACTTCCAGTATTAAATTAGTCAAATAAAATTGTGTATTGCAGATACTTTAAATAAAAACATATTTCTAATCTGCAGCCTAAGGTAACGCATTTGATTTTAAACATTTTGTTCTCCTAATGAAATTACAACTGGTGTCTTGATCTGCTCTTTCTCTCTCTCTCCCTCTCTCTCTGTCTGCTGTAGTGTTGGTTCTGTTGAGAGATTGAGACGCACCAGACAAAGTTTGCTTATAAAGTAATGCAAAAATGAATACAATTAATATCGAAAGCGAAAGCAGATTCCAGGGAAAAGAGAATGTATTGTCACCCCAAATAATGAGCTGGATCAGTCTATTTAGTCTTCGCGCTCTTCTCAAAGCTGCCATAAAGGCAGGACAACAGTTCTGTATCCAGCGCGTCTCTGTGGGTCTGCATGCAGAGCATGCGAGTCTGTGGCAGAGGGGTCTCAGTTTCTCGCGAACACAGAACCGGGCCGCCCCACTAATATATCGGCCGCCAGGTAAAATCTGTGTGGGAATCTGTGTGACAAGCCACGATATGCCATGCATGAGGCTCGCAAGTTGTGCGACACGTCGCCATTCGGTGCCATGAGTTGCTTAGTGCTGTTGTTGAGAGCGTCAGCGTGTGCTACAGTCACAATAGATTTCCAACGTAATACACCATACGTTAGTGAAGAGCATGTCGTTTTACCGTGGCCGGGTGAATTAAGTTATCAATCGAGCTTATTAAAAAAGAAAATATGCGAGCGAAATGGTCGCACTGTCGAGCCCTGTCCATGTTTATTCAAGATGATGCGTTGCAGCCGGCTGCAGCTCGTTGCTCTTAATTTCGTGGGTAGATTGCGTCATCAAATATGCATTATCGCGATAGTGCAATAGAATTAGAATCTCTATCGTAGGCCAATTTTGTATCGTTTATATCGCATATCGTTTATATCGCCCATTACTAGATGAGCCAGTAACTGAAAAATGCCCAGCTTGTAGGGATGTGAACCTACACTGGTCTTTCGGTTCGGTTACGATTATTATGCCATCGATTCGGTTCAATTCGATATCAAGGTGCATACATAATTAGATTTTTTCTTTACAACACAAGATTTTTTTTTTTTATTAATATCTATAAATATATATATATATATATATATATATATATATATATATATATATATATATATATATATATATATATATATATATATTTGGTTATCATCTGCTGTTAAAAAAAACAAGTCTAATAAAACTGTTACAATGTAATTTATTCATTTTCAGATCTGATGGTGGAGAATGAGAGTGAAGTACTGAGTGAAGACGAGGAGAAACATCAGGTCAAAAGTGAAATCGAAAGTCACACAAAGACGGAGCATAATTTTTTAACGAAAAGACCAGCTATAAAAGCTTTCAGCTGCACTCAGTGTGCAAAAAGTTTCAGCCACAAATGTGATCTGAATCTTCACATGAGGATCCACACTGGAGAGAAACCTTACAAGTGTTCACACTGCGACAAGAGATTTAATCGTTCAGGACATCTGAAAACACATGAGAGGATCCACACTGGAGAGAAACCGTACACATGTACTTCGTGTGGGAAGAGTTTCATACAATTATCACACCTTAATCAACACATGATTATCCACAATGGAGAGAAAACATACAAATGTGATCAATGCAGCAAAACATTTGCCATTTTTGCAGAGCTGAAGGTCCATCTTAAAGTTCATACAATTGAGAAGTCTCATTCATGTCCTGAATGTGGAAAGATCTTTATATGGCAGTCAAGTTTAAAAAAACACCAGAAGATCCACACTGGTCTGAGAGAATATATGTGCTCTGAATGTGAAAAGACCTTTATTACAGCTGGAGACTTGAAACAACACCAGAAAATTCACACTGGAGAGAAACCGTACATGTGTTCACACTGCAACAAGAGATTCAGTCATGTAAAACCACTCAAAGTACATGAGAGGATTCACACCGGAGAGAAACCGTACACGTGTATTCAGTGTGGGAAGAGTTTCAGACAATCATCACACCTTAGTGAACACATGCTGATCCACAATGGAGAGAAAACACACAAATGTGATCTCTGCGGTAAAACATTTTTGAGGCCTTCAGAGCTGAAGAAACATCTTCGAGTTCATACGAAGGAGAAACCGTATTCATGTTCTGTGTGTGAAAAGAGTTTCACGCAGCAGTCACATTTAAGTCAACATCAGAAGATCCACACTGGTGTGAGAGAGTATATGTGCTTTGCGTGTGACAAGACTTATATTACAGCTGGAGACCTGAAAAAGCACCAGAGGATTCACACCGGAGAGAAACCTTTCGTGTGTTCAGACTGCAACAAATCATTTAGACATTCAGGACACCTGAAAACACACGAGCGGATTCACACCGGAGAGAAACCGTACGCATGTAATCAGTGTGAGAAGACTTTCAGACGACCGTCAAACCTCAATGAACACATGATGATCCACACTGGAGAGAGACCACACAAATGTGATCAGTGCTTCCAAACATTTTTGAGGCCTTCAGAGCTGAAGAAACATCTTCGAGTTCATACAAAGGAGACGCCACAAGAAGGAGTTTTAAACATCAATGACGTTTACCTTCCTGAAAACTTCCCTCCGTATTCACAAACGTCAGATTTCACAGTTGAATATGTCGACGAATTCCAATAATTTATAAATCGGGTGGGTGTACATGCTCAATCAGAATTAGAGTGCAGTGGGATATTCATATATTATTTTTAATGTCATGTTAGTTTTTTAGCTAGCCTCAAAATCTCAGGCTCTCTTTTATAAATGTCCAGCTGGTGGCGCTTGACATGTTTTAGATGCATTTTCCAGATGATTTGGAATCCATGACAGTAACATAATTCTAGTAGTGTCTAATATTGAAGATTTCTGAATATAAAAATGTATTAACCAGTAATAATAACTTCTACTAATATGTGTTCAGTCATTAGTCTCTGTATTAGTCCTGCCCTGTCCTCCACTGACTAGACAGATAGAAAAAAAATTACATTAACCAACGTCAACTAAATATGATTATACTGTAGTGAGATATTGCTATTAAGCTTTACCTCTTCTAAACACAAAACGTTGATGTGATTAAGCTCATTATCGCAGCAAGCAGAATCTTTATAATTTTTTAATTAATTAATCAAGCCTTTATTTGTCACATATACCTCCATGTATTCCCATACACTGACATATAGTGAAATTGGACCCCCCCCCAACCATACACAAACATCACATTTCAGGGGAAGACATGTCAACGGGAGGTATTATTCAGAAAAAGAAAGTAAGATACAATTCAGGAAAGAGAGGCGAAAACAAACTCCCTCTCACCTTGCCCTTGAGTTAGAGCAGTGTGAGATCAGGGAGAAAAAAAAAGCCCCAGCAGTCAAGCACATAAAACACATAGACATTGACATACATCGCAACAGGGGATGGGAAAGGGGGTGTGGATATAGTCCGGGAAGGGCGGGCAGCCGTCGATTCCTGCAGCCATGTAGGCGCTGGTCACAGACCCGCCTACCCCCTCCAGTGGATGAAGGCGCACGAAGGCGTGGGATGAAGGGTTAGGTAGTGAAAGTCTATCTGTAACTATGTATGTGTGTGTGTGTAAGCCTGTAGAGTCCAACAGGTGTCCTTGACAGGGAGCAGGAATTTCAGAGCGTCTCCTTATCTTGCTATCCGGGAGAGGTTGTTTTTTCTCCAGCCGAGGTCGTCTGGCTGGAAAAACACTGGGAGCCGAAAGAGAAGAAAGTATTGTCAATCGCGTTCAGAGACCAGTTGATCAGATCCATAATTCCTTATTCGTTTGGATAGCAGGGCACGGAGAGCCTCAGAGATAGAATAAGTATAATACAATACGAGACAAGAAGAGCCAGCCAGGGAAGATAAGGGACGGAG